>OY728142.1:389974436-390574436 GCA_963277665.1 Viscum album | reverse complement strand
TTGATCATTAACTTAACACCAATTCTACTAAGGTGGGACAACATTTTTAAGAGCTGGAGATATTACCATATCTTACAAACCATTGGATCTTGTCCACAATATTGTTAACTAATATGCTAGACTGAGGTTCTTCTAAGGGAGTGGATGACCAATATAATGAAGAATTCGATAAATTTATCGATTCTAGTGATGTAATTGTATTTAACTTTCCTTTCAATCCAAAATCATTTTTTTGAGTATAGGATCTATTTTTAAGAGACCAATTTGACTGTAAGAAGGATTCCTAACTAAAACTAGACTCCCAAGGATATACTTAAATGGGAAACCCAATTGGGGTTCATGGGTCTATCATTAAGCCTAAAAATTAATCACCATGAAAAATATTAATTAAATGGGAGAATGTACGAGGGGACCTTTCCACCTATAGTATCTATAGTCGATAAGATCAACATAGTCCCCTCACAATCTAAAGTGAGGAAACATAAGTGGGAAAAGTTGTTGAATGGTCGTATGTGTCGCATTAAGG
Source organism: Viscum album (assembly GCA_963277665.1). NCBI lineage: Eukaryota > Viridiplantae > Streptophyta > Magnoliopsida > Santalales > Viscaceae > Viscum > Viscum album. The sequence goes on along the minus strand of OY728142.1, from coordinate 390,573,910 downwards.
CTTTCCAATATCATTCAATCCTATAACATTCTATATGTACCCATGTGAATTTGCATTCAATTTTTGGGATTTTTTTTCTCTTTACACCCTCATATTTTCTAGAGACAATACATTAGTACTAAAGGAATACATTTCAAAAGGGGAATGAACACTTGTCGATCATATTAGTATGACTAGATCACCTTTTTCAAAATATTTTAGGCTTTCATCATGTATTAATAGAACATAAAGTAACCACTTTTGATCCTATCACTATCTTGGGGAAATATGATCAAGGTATCAGGCCGTTATGTGAGGGTGTTCTTACAGAAAAATGAATTGGTGATTTGGGTGAAACAAAGTTGGGTCCTAAGCCTAATGTCCCATGTGTCTCCATAGGTGAGGCTTCATTGGGGATTGGGGAATTAATTCATGAAATGAGAACTCATGATCTGAAAATTGAAGATATAATTTCACATATTAATATCACCATCTCATTATAGAATTTTACATAAATAAATATGGAGTTAGACAAGAGTGAGTGTTTTTTTTCACACAACCAAACATTATTTTTGATGTTTTAATCATCACTAAAATATTCTTGTTGGTTTTTAGGGAAATATTGATGAGGAAATTGATAATAAGGGTAATAATATTCCTCACCATTATCAAATGGATGAGAAACTAATCTCATACCGTGATGCAGGGAAACACAAAAATCCTTCTTTCCTGGGGTTTGAGAAACATGAATGGAGAACCTCTCATTTAGAGGTCCTTTCTCAAGTTATAAAAGTTATAGATGAAGGGGATTCTTATTATTAAGTATATTAAAAACCAAAAGGTGATTGTTATTAACATATATGATTATCTAGCATCCCTTTTTATATGTTATTACCCATTGATAATAATGAGTTCTACTTATTTCCAATGTCATCAACGTCGATAGCCAATATCAAGGGAGAGTACTCAATGTCTATTCAGTCAATAGAGGAAATAAAATATTATAATCATTAGAAAATATGTAATAGGTTTCCTTCATGAGTTTAATAATCCTGGAATATATATATCTCTCAATGATTATATCTGAGTAAAACAAGGATGCACATGATTATTTTCTTGATACACATTGTTTCGTTTGGAATAATATTTAGAGGTTTATCTTAGAGGTTCCTCATGATGATCTAATATCAAGACTTTACTAACTCCCAAACATTTTTTCCATTTTGGGGTATGGTTTATTTGGTTAATTCATGATCCATCATGCCATTAAGATGATCATCAAGCAACAAGAAGAAGATAAAAGATCATGGTAGGTTGAGGCATAGCATGTTTGTAAGTTTAAATATATTAGAGCCATTGTATCTTAGTATGATATTATCCATAGTAAGGAAGTAGAGTGTAATTATTATTTGATTTTAGATAGATATATTTATATGGTACATATTTATGAATAATTTTATGTTATGAAGATATAGATTATCCAACTCCACCAATTCTTTGAGAGGGTCCTAAAACAGGGAAGCTATTTTGTTGTCGTAGAGAAGGTGAAACATCATAATTCTACTGATGACATTTCCACACAACTAATTGGTCTTTAAAACGTATTATATGAGGATAAAGACACAAATAAAAATATTAAAACCATTATGATAATACCCTGTAATACGTTGTTGTGAGAATCCATCTCGTGAAAGATCCTATTAATTTTGATATATGAATAGAAAATATTTTGTTCCCTAATCAATTGTTTACTTATTATAGTATATTGAATAAAATTATTTCATAATATAGTAACTTAAATGAACAACCATGTGTCTATATTCATGAATTGTAATGAAATTATTAGAGCAATGTTCTACATTTTTATTTGATCACATAACCTAGATATCATAAATTTATTATTATCGGGGCCTTAAAATTGGCCTCACAAGCTTTATAACTTTTCCACTATCAGTTTAATGTCTTATATGATAGAAAAATAAAGCTAATGATTTAGTTAAAAATTTGTTTGACTAATAGTTGTGGCAGTAATAATATTGAATGGGGCTTGTGGCACTTCAGTAACCCAGAACCCCCTAATGACAACCTATAAGTCATGATATCACAATTTATGGGTTGTGCGGTACATACACAATGAATTAATATGAACCATAATCCAAACTCATTTAATATTATGATAATTTCAAAGAAAACAAAGATAAAATTAACTACTCCTAATGATGAAAATTACACAATTTGATAGGCCATGTTCAAGGGGCATGCATTAGGAAAATCCAATTTGATTCATATTATACGTAGTCATATAAGGGTGTCTATCAGAGTCCATTGTCATCACTTTAAATAGATATGGGAAAAACAAAAGGATGTGAGTTATCCCAAGTAAATAAAGTATGTATCATCATACTAGGGCTATTTAGAGACATAATGGATGATATTTAGGCTTTATATTATCATTAAATTGGAAGCCACAATATCATTTTTATGTTGACTGGATTCCATAATGACTTACCTACCCTGATCAATTTCAAGGGAGAGTGTAGGGGATATTTTAAATAGTGTATGAGCAAGGATATATATTTCATGATTCACTATAGTGAGTGTTCCTTTGAATGCCTTTCCTTCAAGACAAAATATTTCTTGTACTTGATTGTGAAACGACTTGGAAATGAAAGAATAGAATGATCACTCAAGATTTTTAAGATCACATGAGTCAAGACCGCTTTGAGAAACATGAAGAGTTAGGGAGGTTACATATATTGTTTAATAACATCATTCAAGTATAGTCATTGATTAACACCACATCATTGATTTCAAGGGTACTATCTCATAGTTTATTATCTTAACAATGAGGCGAATAGTTGTAAAAGTTTAGGTTCACCAAAAGTTTACCCCAGTGTATGTGTATAATGAATAAAATAGGGCCCACCAATCCGAAAATGATATACCTATATATTTAAATGGTGTGGGTGTGGTTTTAAACCATGATCTTGGGTTATTTAATGTCATGAAGATTGAGGTGGGACTAATGCCCAAAGAATTTCCATGGACCATGATCAAAAAGTATCATCAGTTACAACATTGTAAATGTGTTTGGAGATTATAAGATTTTCTTCTATAGATGATGGTGCCTCTAGTTGGTGGGCTATTTTTGGGCACTCACTATGTACAATAAATTTGACGGGTGTTACACATTTTCAAAATAAAGGTGTTAGTCAGAGTTAAGAGATATCATTATCAATTTCAAAATGGATGGTTTCAAATATCTGAGTTCCCCAGGATAAAGTGTGTGACTGTTGAAAGGGATTTTTCTAATAATAGTATATCAATTTAGACCGACACTAGTAATGGATTGAAATGTTTCCTGCATAGATATATCTCACATGTTGGGAACTTTACACTTTTTTTGTGATGTGTTCATGAATTAGAGAACCCAAATTTAGTTCTGTTTCATGAACTGGGGTTGTGTGCTAGAGTAAAAGGAAAAATTTCCCTCTTTTTTTGTGGATAGTCCATGGAATAAGGACACAGACATCACTATATATCTCCATAAAGTAGGAATCAAGCCACACAATGTTTTCATCAAATGGTTTCATATGGTGGATTTATGTGTATGTAGGTAGGGTACATTTTTCATTCATATACTAGATGGAATCAATATTTGAGATCTAGGAATAATTATGTATCCTTTTTGGGTAGTAATCAAAACACACATTGTTCTGAAGGATAAATTGGTTGGTGGTCTATTAGGAGTCCAAACCCGATATTGTGGAAAAATTTGGAAGGACAAAAAGTGGTTCACTATTTTTCTTCATGCAATTGGGACATGATCAATGTAGTTTTACATCATGTGGAAAGGATGTTGTCATTCAGTTTAACACCATATTAATAAAACATAAAGGTCGTTATTTTTCATTTAATGTCGAAAGGACCTTTAATTTCACGATGATTCATCCAATAATGCTCATTAATTATTTGGGCATGAAGAGGGAAGGACATAAGCCGTGGCCTTAGGTTTTATAGATCTATGAAAATGATACAGGAAAAGTGCACAAGGGATAACCATAGGCCATGTTCAAAAAGGGAATTCCGTTGTTATGTTTTCAGGGTGTAGAGATATAAAATAATTATTCTCCTTATGATGAAGATACCACTGTTTGATATTCCATATATAGAGTTTTATCAAGAAAATCTGTGTTTGACGCATATCATCCATGGTAAAGACAACGGTTTCCTTCAATGTTGAGATCATTCATCACTTATATCCATGGGATTATTATAAAGAACTTATTTTCCCAAGGAATGTAGTATATATTTTTATTGGAGTGTTCTTATGTATTATGGGATAATTTAGGATAGAAATTACCAATAAAAATTACATTTTTATTTATAGAGTAAAATTTTTTGACTTGTGTATAATGAAGGGAAAATTTGTGGCTGGACCTAAGATTTGAGACATAGGCATCACCACATACCCCAAAGTAAAAGGGATCAATATATACATTGTTATATATAGAAAAACCCCCATTGGATATGAATTCTACATAGTTATAGGAATTTATTATTTTAATAAAATATCACAAACAAGATGAGTACCCATACTAGACTCTCCCATGTAGATCTGGTATGTTCATAAGAGAGTGGGGCATCCCCTTTTTCACTTTACAGTTGGTCATGGTTTGGAGAAACTAGGAATCATTACATATCTCATTAATATTTGAATCTATCCATATGTATTCCTATGATAGAAACTTTCCCAGCAAGGTATGATCCATAAAAAGGTAGGGGACATTTTTATATTTCTGATTGATAAGGATGTATGATCAGGGTGTCAATACATATAACATCAGAATGAGAATGAGTCCACACATAGTTCTTGAGTGGATGTGCGGTGAGAGACCAACAACAAGGATAATGGTCCTCTCATGAAAGGTCCATAGAAATGTGTAGTTTTACATCTTTCAAGATACATCAACCATGTCATTTAACATCATATAACAAAGAGATATTATGTTCATTTTATGGACTTTCATCCAGTAACATGCTAATGCTGGAAATGACTAAATCATTTGGGGAATCCCTTACCAATCTTCATAATACCACATTATCTATGCTTAGTGTTCTAAACATGGAATGTAAAAGGTTTATTTCACCAAATAGATATGATTAAAAAGGATAGGGTAATTTCTATCATGTGGTGGATATGATAAGATATAGGATTTGGGAATTACTATTATCCCATTAGAATAAGAATCATTCCACACACAGTTCTTGTGATCATGTAACAATTAAATTATAGGGACTTAAAAAATGTAGTTAAATGTTATTCAGTAAGTAAGAATGTTACAAGATGTGAAAAATGAGGCATTAATCCCCATAAACACTGTCAATGAGTTCAACAAAAAATCTCATGGGAGGAATTTCCTATTTGTGACATGAAGCTTCCTGATATTGTTTCTCAAGGAATCATATGGTTTATAGATCAGGTGTGATTAGATTATAATTTAATTTATTTAATGAATTTTCATATAGTTTAATGTATTGTTACTAGGATAATATGGGTCAATCCTGTTATGGCCTTGTGACAAGGAACTATTTTTTCAATTTAGCATTAAGTGGTAAGGATGAATTGTGTCTTGTAGTTTTAGATTATATGACTAGGAACACTAGTTAATTTTCTTGGGAGATAATCACATGATATTTAGAAGGTAGTAACTTGACATGAATTGCATCCAACAAAGGCCTAGTGTCATGTAAATTTCCAAGGAAAATACTTGTAGTGAGGGGATGACTGAGAGGTTAAATGGAAAGGCCATTTGTTTATAGACCAAGTACAAGAGGATTAAGCATCACTACATTTACAACTAAAATTGGAAAAAATCCATACGTATTTTTCAATCATATTGTTGTAGATAAAAAAAATATAGGGGAGGCATCCTCTCTAGTGGGAACCAAGGTTATCTTGTTGTTTAATGTCATGTGAGGTGGACATTTCCATGCAATTTAACCTTATGTAACTATGAACAATCGAACATGATTTTAATGGCTTCATGACAATAACCTATATATAGATTATAGACATATTGAATGGAATATAGTGTCTTATAATTTTGGTTCACATGTCTAAGACCATGGTGCCTTTCATTTTGGGGTCTTACAACTTGGACCATAGGGATTACATTAATTATATCTTAAAAAACATTTAATTGGTGTGGAGTAAAGGTTGTTCCCCATCCACCGTGATTAATGAGTATGCTCCATTGTGATAGATCATATGTATTATGTAAGGTAATACCCACATTGGTTCAAGATTTGGTGGTTTTTTTCTGAGTATCATAGAATATTTATGAAATAAAATAAGTTCTCATTAAAGGAATGAATGGAGGAAAACATTATTATTGAAGGATAATTCTATCTACATTTAGTGAACATCCAAATGGTGAATGGATTACACCATTTTATCATGGATTCACTCTAACCCATCGAAACACTTATATGATTTATCATCATCTAATAGATGTCCAAAGATAGCTATTCAAAGTGAGGTAAACTAGACCCCAATGGGTAACACTGCCCATGTTCAATAAACTAGTAAACAAATGGTTTCATGATTATTATAGTGTTTGAAGTGCGGTAGGCTGAAAATAAATGTTGGTTCTTTTGGGCCAATACGTATCTTCCATACCCATCAATTTCAAGATACTATTTTCTATGGATTTATTGAAATATTCCTTTTGCACGACTACTCAGGATTGATACTTGTCCAAATCCCCTCGAGCCCCTTCCCCCACACATAATTCCTTCCGATTGCGCGCAATTAGGGCTTCAGCATGAAATTCGTTTTGCACGTCGACCTGCACTTTTTCACGCCCAACACTCAATTTCACGCCAGCCCAGACTTTTTTGCGTGCGCAATTCCTTTTTCACATCGGCTCGACCCCTCTTTCGTGCAACAGTACCCTTTTCATGCAAGCCTCCTTCCTTGTGCAACCATGATGGACCTCTTCCAGGCATCATGCTCGGGCACCTCCCAGACCCACAACAGCTTCGCTATATACTCATTTCTTGTGAAACCTCCTAGGTTCACACGAAATTACTTCAATTACCCATGGATGATACCACCCATTGCATTGCTTCGCCTCAAGATTCATTTCATAGGCACGCTAATGTCTATTTCTTCTTCATATGGACACACTAATGTGGACCCCCTGATGGTTCACTCCATGGAATCCACTATCCACGACATTGCTTGTCCCCTCTCTGCACCAAGTAGAAGATGGTACCGGTTATTTATGTCCTAGGGGTGCGGAGAAAACCCACCTTGTCCGAGCTGCAGGACATTAAACTGCAAAAAAAAATTATCCTCAGCACATGAAGTTAAACTGTGACCTCTCCCCATGCCTCGCATACGGGAACCTTGGACATTCTCCATGCCCACTAGTCTCCCCAGGGGATGATATCCTCCTTATGGGAGTAGCGTTTTTTCACGGGGAAAGGGAAACTATATTAGTGTAAGCCCGTATATTTCTTATAGAAGGTATCAGCCCTACTCCTCATTTCTTCTTTGGTCCCCAGGTCAAGAAAAGGGCATAGTGGGGAACGGTGACTCTATTTTCTTCAGTCCCAATTCCCTCTCCTGTCGCACTTTTTCCTAATTGGGCCTCCCTTCTAGAGTAAGTCCCAACCTCTTCGGGTTTCCAACCACGCATAAGACCCTGTTTCCTCTTAGATATGTGATCACGTGTAAACCATACTCCACTTCCCACGGACACACCATTCTTGATGTGATCGACCGATCTCTACTTTCTCTTATTTCTCACTCCCAGCACGACTCATGTGGGCTTTTAGAAAGCACCGACAATGACATCTACCTTGGGAATCCTAGAGTGTAAGCCCCAAATATCCATCCCGAACTACATGGAAAATGAGCCCTACCATGGTAGGGTACGTAGGAAGCCTCCACGTGGTTCAATCCTAGAACTCATTGGTTCCAACCATTCTGTTCCACAAATATTTCCTAAAATACTCAGACATTGATCCATGACAAGGCATTGTATGTAATAATCCTCCCTAAGGTTCAATCCCAACAACCATTGGTCCTGACCATCTTCATGTCATTGTACCGAGCCCCAATCCCAAACTACGTGGACTTTGATCTCTACCATGGTAGGGTATGTAGGATGCCTGCACGAGGTTCAATCCCAACACCCATTGGTTATGACCATTTGGTTCCATGACCCATCCATGAATTACGTGGTCTTTGATCCTTGCCAAGGTAAGGTGCGTAGGAATCCTCCATGAGGATCAAGACCACTGCCCAGTCGTTTTGACCATCTTCACGTCGGTTCTCCAACACCCTGGGCAGCCTTGAGTGTAATCCCCATGCATCAACCTAAACTAAGAGGACTTTGATCCTTGAAAAGGAAAGGTACGTAGGAAGCATAGATCATGTTGAAGACCAAAACATAGCAGTTCTATCCCCCTTCATGTTTCTTCTCCCCCATTCTGCATGACGTTAAATTGTGGACCCCAACCAGTGGTAAGCCGTTGTGACCCCATCCAACGGTAAGCCATTGTGTCCTAATCCAGTGGTAAGCCATTGAAACCCCCAATATGTGGAAATCCATCATCACACGAATTATGTAGGTGTTGATTCCCTACCATGGGGATACATTGGAAGCATCTTTGAGGCTCAATCCCAAAACCATCATCATCATCATGATGGTTCCATCCCATTTACCACCTCTCTCATGAAACTTTCAATCATCTATTCTAATTATTACTCAGGCCGCCACATCCCTGTGGGATCATGCCACCTCATAACACATTCCCATCAATAGTAATCGAGAAGTCAACCACATGTTGGCCCCAACACCAGTGATCCCTCCGGGGGTTTCACTCATCTGATCCACTATAATTAGTGTTATGATAAGTCTGATCTATCTCAGCTGGACGATAAAATCACAGCATAACCTGTGTTAAAAATGGGAAGCTGAGAAAAACATCAGATACATCCCCATGGAATATTATTCCCCGCTTTTGATGTAGGATGCCTCAGGTTTTTGTGCCCTCAAGAAGCCCAATAATACGGGACATAATATTGACACTCCAATCCCCCAATGTCCAGACATGTCAGTGATTCCCAACGTTACAACTCCCCAAACTGAAGTTTACTTCCCTAACCGGACCACATGGAATATCCTGATAGATGTGGTGTAATTAACTGGCGTCCATGAATATATGGTGCTAGGATGAGTTTCATGAGAAACATCTTATTTCTAAAAGGGAGACCCGGGCAAGGTGATGAGTTCCAAGGAGGAATCCATGGAAGGAAGAACCGACATCCCATCATCATATTTCGATCAATGAGAAGATGTCCCCAAATAATGACTGAATGGTTCCCATCATTCGAATGTGGTAATATGTGGCAACAGCGGTGCTTCCTCCACAGACAGATGCATTCTCCCCGAAAGAAGCATTAGAAACAGTAATAGTGAACCCGACATGAAAATATTCTCCTCAATATGTAGATTAGTAGCGCTCGGGGCATCAATAGATTGACGTGACACTAGATCCAGTTATCTGGAACTGGTCCCACCATGAAAATAGAAGGCCTGACATGAAAGTCACCAGTTGTTGGGGTAGCAGAAAGTTGGAAATCCAGTTTGATAATGTTTTCAGTGTGTATCCCTCTTACCATCCGTGGAAGACTGGATGGTGCTATGACATTGTCCGTCAACTCCTTTTTCTTTCTGCACTGATGAATTAATCTCCCTGCTCTCAGGAATCAGGTTGCTGCATCTAGAACATGATCACGTCTTACACACTGGTGCTAGGTTTGGGGCTGCACTAATGCGGATGTCCTGTGTGGTTCCACCACTTCTGCGATGAACTCTACACCTACGGCTCTGGGGCATCCATGCACCCTCTCCTGATCGGAGGTCATCTAGCTAAGTGTGATCAATGACCTCATAAGCCAGTACGAGGAGGAGGGCATAATCCCAACCTGCGATATGGCCCATCTGGATCTAGAGGTGTCCACGCCTTGACATCAATGTCACCCCTGAGGGCTGTGAAGGGAGCCATTTCTCCCCACCCCGACGTACAACTGTTTCGAGAGCCTCTCCACGGAACGCTTTGACGACTCCCTACCTTATGCTAATGATGTAGGATATGTTTGAGCCATCCTAGTCGGAGTCCCATTCCAGGGGCTCCCAGCGATGGATCCCACCCAGCCACGTCAGCACTACTACCCAGTTTTGCTGGATGAAGAGCAGGTAAACTATACACCTACACCACCATCCTCGGACCGTCCGACACGACGCCAGTGTCGGGTGCAAGCTGAGGACACCCGCAAGGGGGCATCAACCTCGACAGCTAATATGGCTAGAGCTACTGTTTATGCATATCATCAGGTCCCATCATACACTATGTAGGGGCACTTATATGATCGACCAAGATTGAGGCCCCAACCACCCCACGAGTTGGCTGGGTCGACTCTCCTGGTCACTGGCACTAGTAGTGGACGTCGTAAACCAACGCGCATTGATTTCACCCCATACGGAGGTGATCCCCATAACACTACCATGGAAATCACGGGCCTTACCCACTTTGAGGCTTGGCATGGAGGTCCAACTCATGCCACCCTCAAACCAAATAATTTTATTTCCCATGATGGTGCCACTCAGTATGGAATCATCTCTCATGCCCATTACACTTGGTATGGAGTCATTCCTCCCGCCACCAACAGTTGGTGTAGGGACATAACCTATCTGGACTCTCTTCCATGTGGGGACCCTCCCCATTTCTATTTATTAGTTGGTGAATGTCCTCCTCACCTCGGAAACTATAGGGGTGAGGGCCAGCCTCACTTCACCTACACCCAACATGGAGATCCTACCCTTGTTCGGCCGGACCGGTACAAGGACTCTCCTCGTAATGATATTCACAAGGAAAACAAACATGGATGTCCTCCCCATGATTCTTCTAGTTCTAGAAGAGGTATTTCCAACCCCAATGCTACCCATGGAGGTCCTCCCAGTGTCCCATTTGACATTTGTACCGGTGGTCCTCGCACCTCAGCTTTCTCTGGTGGAAACCCTCTTCTCCCCAGTACCAGTGCGGCCGAAGGACATTTTCTCAAAAATAAACCCTATCCCGAGGAGCCACCCATGGGTACGAAGGTAGGTCATCGCCGCCATAAGTTGAATTCCAGGAAGTTCTGGATGGAGAACAAATTGGTCCTCTTCTCAGACTCCGAAGCAGAGTATGAATTCACTCGAGAACCCTCCCCTCTCTCATTTGTGTCAAGGGCAGGGGCAGGAACAATGAACATAGTCCTTGTACTCCTAGAATGTGATGTCCATCGGATTCCCACTTCCCTCGACAATTATATCCAAGAGGATGAAAATCGTGCAACCATACAGGTTACAGTCATGCAATCACCACCATCGTCACCAGAAGCTATCTATACGTCCACAAGAGATCATGAAGAACTATTCTGGGGACCAATGGTCGGCGAGCAGCATCACGGCCCATCACCGGTAGCCCTATCACCTAAGCCCAGAACAACAGCCATCATCTCATCTTATTGTGACGAAATGTCCAGGTCACTACAATCTTCAGAGGAAAGCCTGAGATTCGGCGACCAGTAATTCTGCTCACCGTACTCTCCACCGGCCAGCCTTCCATCGCAGCGATCTTCCATTGTATTGCTGCTAGTTCCTTAGACAACCTCAGTTGACGAGTGGGGAAATAAACGGCCAAACCTTGAATCTGAGCCGATGAGATTTTGGAACATCCTCACAGCGGACCACTTCCCTGAGAAGTTCGGGCCCGTGGCAGCACCAAATTTCTGCATAATGGAATCCCTCCCCCTGAAGGAAGTTGAGTGTTTCTGATACTCTATCTGCATGACACATTTCAGTATTCATCATCAGTGCATATTCAATCCAAGGAGCCAAGCGCATTTCAAATACATCAGCGAGCAATGTCATCTAGTTGAGTTGGCCACACTCCATGTGGTCCAGCACCCCGAGTCACCAGGCCATCGTGAGGCACTCCACCAGCAATGTGTTCAGAGTATCAAGGTACTCTACAAAATTATCAAGGAGGATACCCCCCTCATGAAAATTTGTGGCTGGGGAAGTATGATGCCCTCCTCTTTAGTCCTACTCGGCGGCAGCACAACTCACTTGCTGATATTGAAGATATGCCCCGAGGAAGGGTCACGCATATTGGATGATGATGATGAGGTGGAGCTTCTCAATGGAGACATACACCCTGAGGGTCTTCCAACACTATTTGACCCATTGGGGAGGATTAATTGTTAGTAGAGGCACCTTCTTGGTCTCTCTACGCCCACCGAGGCATTGGTACTCAGCCAGAATTCTGTTAAAGTCAAAGAGCACATCAGAGCTATCAAACACACTAACTCGTCCGCCTCAGGGCAGAAGACGGAGGAGGACCCCAAGAAGGACATCTTGCACCAACAATATACTCATCAGAAGAGGTTGGTTGAAGAACTCCTTGCTGAATGCGCTGTAGAGTGACGGGCTGACTACGACGATCCTAGGCCAGTATAGCAGGGGCATGAACAACTTCCCCTCGGCGAGATACCCCCAGGAAACCCTGATCATGCTGCTCCCATAGACAGGGCTGAAGGCGGAGCTCATGGAAATATGGCATGATATGTCTCACCAAACTCTCTTGAGAGGCATGACAATCCATGGAATCCAACTCGAGTTCCCACAGCTGCCACGCAAATCGCTCCACTAGCCGCTCCACGAATCGCGGGGCCTATTTACAGTGTTGAAAAACCCAGAAACCTACTCGTGGTTAGGGATCCCTGTCAAGATAGGGACCCCAGCCTAGATGATCCAATGGTAGCACTCATTTCGTTCCTTGAGGCATTGGAAATGTGATAGGTGGCATTCCCACCTGATGGTAAGCCATACCCGATGTGGTTGGATGATATTTTGGCACCTCCTGGTTTTGGGAATCCCACCGTCTCCCCATTTAACGGTACGGGGGACCCACCACTACACCTAACGCACATCAACTCAAGGTGTGGGCCCCTGTTAGGGACTCTAGAATAGTAGGAGGCTTCCAAAATCCACTGTTTTTTTCAGAAATTGGAGGGGCAGACAATTGTCTGGTACAGCCAGCTCCCCATTGGGTCCATAACTAGATGAGAGGACCTTCACAAGAAATTTAACTACTTGTTCAGATCTACCACCATGAAAACGAGCATCGAATACTTCTTAAAGTCCATGCACAGGCTTGAAGAGCAAGTTGTAAAATTTATCGCCCTATGGAAGGGGCTCACATACTCCCTTGACATGCCACTGACTCAGGAGAAATTAATGACGATATGCATAGGGAACGTCAAGAAAGAACTGGTTCTTTCTCTGATCACCCAGAACTACCCTGAAGGATTCCAAGACTTCTCCAATAAGGCCCAGCGCCTGGAGGAATCCCTACAATAGGCCATTCAAGCAATTCTATTGCCCCTTGTAATTTCAGTAAGGAGGGCTTCCAGTGTCGAGCCTACCGCGGTGGTCCAAATATAAGCCCCCAAGAAACTAGATTTCCTACCAGTGGAACCGGCCCCATAGCCTTGCAAAGGCCATCCACCTCAGGTGTAGCCTCTAGCTCAGTAACATCTACCTCTGAATCGGTCGATGGCCCCGCAGAATTAACCTCCACCACTCATACTAGACAATCAGGGTCTGCCTCTTCGACAGGAGCCTCCAGCACCTCACCATGGCCAAGCTCCAAGGCCCCCCATTCCGGACAGAAGAAACTAGACCTTCTTGTTCAATTAGAATCATGTTCTCAACTATTTAAGAAGTGTTACAGAGTAGGAGATTGTACGCTTGCCTGAGTGCAGAAGGACGGAAGAGGCAAATATCACTAATCTCCCCAACTACTTCCCATATCATCAGATTCTAGGGAACACCCCCAAGCAGTGATATATGTTCAAAGACTGTCTTCAAGTCTAGGTCGATAACAACATAGTCTGGCTGGGCCTGGCCCCAACACAAATGGAAAGTGTCTTTGTAAGGCTAGACAGTAGTAGCGACAGTAAAGGTGAGTGGAAGTAGGTTTCTAACCACAGGTCCCAGAAATATGATGAATCGATGGCTCAAAAAATGGTCGTACATGGCCATGTCATCATTCAGGCATGCCTGAATCAGCTAGAGCCTTCAGAAGCTACTGCCACCACTTCTACATCATCTCATCTAGCCTCTTCCCAGAAGAAAAAGTATCAACAACTCAAGGGAAAGCAACATGCCCTACCAATTCCATCATCATCTCGCACTCTCGGTGGCTTCATGGCCCCTGAGATGGGGATTCCTCCCATAATCCACCCAGTAGTGGATGACCATTCAATTCATAGTCAAGGGTACCCTTTGGTTAATATAGTTGAATTGGTAACCCCATATATGACTCCCGACATCGTGGATCACCAGGAGAACCTCCCCAATGTCCGCGGTCGACACCAACGTCAGTGGATCCGTGACCATATGGGTCGTCGGGGAACATCAGTTGGCACCTCCAGCCAAGCTGTGCATTCAACTGAGACCAGATAGCAGGCCCAACACAGAACTCATCACGTGTATCCTCTTCATCCGGTGTCGTTGGGCCCTCCTCCACCACCATTTGTGCTACAGGATCAGGGAGAACAACATCAGCTAGGCTGTGACCAGCCTCGCCCTACTACATGCTGATCTCAGTCGTTTAGTCCACATCTATTAGCTACTCTTCGAGCATCAACTAGTGAGCAGTGGGATATACCCAGCACCAATCCGCCACTGGTTTGGCATGTAGGGGCCACCTTGCCTCCTATCACAGAGCGTCCTCCTACAGGAAGATGTTCGTGCCTAGCAAGGAAATATAATGTCCTCATGCACTTTTTCGGCATCCCACCTTCCATCATTGAAACCCATTTCTTGTCACTAGATATGCATGAGGCCATCTTTGAGTATTTAAGAAGCCATGTATAGTTTAAGATGGAGGTAGCAGCTGTAGAAGCTATTCCTGCTGAAGCGATCAAGAATGCTAAATTTCATGCCATCATTTCATTCTTCAAAGAGGATGAAGGCTCTCTCATTTAGGGTAAAATCCTCCCACTATACATCACCGGCCAATTTAATGGGATGGATGTTCGACTCTGTTTTTTTTTGACACCGGCTCTAGGATTAGTCTTATCCCAACGCGGACACTGTGGAAGTTGGGCTTATCTGAAGATGACCTTAGTCCCTCCGATTTAAGGATCCAAGGATACCAAAGGACATAGAAGACCTGAGTCGATAAGATCCATCTGAAGACCTAGTTCGGTAGCCTGGTTTCCAACACCGAGTTTATGGTTGTCTCTCAGGACACCACATACAGTGCATTGATGGGAAGCCTGTGGCTCCACCTTCATGCAGCAGTACCCCCATCCTATCACCAATGCCTCGTGTACTACCTTAATGGTCATGTAGGTGTACTACATGTCCATGCATATCCTTTTTCCTCTTGTAAATCCCACTATCTGGATGCCGACTATTACAAGAGTATGGATGTGCATATTCATGAAATTGAGTTTGAGCCCATCACGGTCACAACTAACCCCTGGGCAGGTCTACATGATGCCTAAATCTTCCCAATCCATCGATTGGAGGCCACAACCCCTGACATGGGTCAATGATTTTATTGTCTCTAGTACAAAAGGGAAGAATGATCCCAAGTCCAAGAGATGGCGGGAAATAACCTTGTACTCCTACACAAACCAGGCTCAGGTGATCCCAGAACCTTCTACCCTCGTACGTTTTCGGGATGTCCGCCCCATGGCAACAGCAGTACATCATACATGCGTGTTTTTCCAGGCTAGAATTAACCAGCTTAAGACAAATCGCCACTAATGATTTGATATCATCTAGTGTGGACCCTTAGGCCGAAGACCAGATGTGATCAAATCGACCGCATTCATTGCTATGGTTTCAGCAGCTTGTGAAGCACCCGATATGTGGTCCACTGCTGTCGGGGTTGGTACTAGCCTCCCGTCAGGACCTGATGACCCAGATGAAGCTCTTGCCGCTAGATATTCCTCCTCTGTAAGAGAATAATATGATCTATAGGATGCTCAACTACCTTTGAAAAGGGTGTCTCTGCCACGGTTGATGAACTGGTATAGGTGAACCTTGGTAGCACAGCTGATCCGAGACCCACATTGATCAGTGCTGCCTTGACCCCCGAGGTGAAATATTATTATGTGGATTTCTTGAAACAACATCATGATGTATTTTCCAAGAGCTACGACTAGATTCCATGATAGTATCCTCAGGTTGCAGTCCACCACCTTGGTCTTCCTTCAAATCATCGCTGGTTCAAGAAGCCTCCCAGAAAGATGCACCCTTCTCATGGTGCCATGGTTGAGGCTAATGTTTACAATCTCATCAAAGAAAAGTTTTTCAAGGAGGTCCAGTACCCCAAGTGGCTATCCATCATTATGACAATTAGGAAGAAGAACAGACAGATCAGAGTTGGCATCAACTTCCACGATCTCAACCACCACTGTCCGAAGGATGATTTTCCCCTTCCAGTGAAAGAATTATTGATCGATGCTACAGCTGGGTTCCAAGCCCTCTCCATCATGTATGGTTACTCCAGAAGACACCAGATATGAATTCCCCTTGAGGAAGAGGATTCCATGGATTTTAGGGTGCCCCCAATGTACTTTTTATTATCAGTTTATGCCCTTCGTCTAAAAGAATGCAGGTTCCACCTATTAGCGTCCATGCACAACATATTCAAGTTTTTCCTCGGGACATTGGTGGAATTCTATGTGGAGGATCTGGTGGTCAAATCTCTGCAATGTCAGGACCATCTCAATGACCATGATAATGTGTTCAGATTCTTCTGTTCCCACCACCTGAAGATGAACCCGATGAAATGTGACTTCAGGGTCACCTCTTGGAAATTCCTTGGATTTTTTCTCAAGTACTGGAGCATCGTGATTGACCTAGAGAAGATCAAATCCATCCTCCAGAAGCATCCCCCTAGTAATATTCGAAAGCTTTGAGGTTTCCAAGGCCACTTATCCTACATACAATAATTCATTCCATATTTGGCTAGCAAGTGTGAGCCCTTTTATCGGCTCATGAAGAAAGTATTCGCCTACGAGTTGGACAAAGAGTTCCAGACCGGGTTCGAGGAAATCCCATAGTATCTGCTCCAGCCTCTGGTCGTGATGCCACCCATCTCTAAAGAACCACTGATCCTATATGTGACTGAACTGGAATGATCTCTTGGCACACTTCTCAAACATAAGAACAATGAGCGGATGGAAGATAGCCTCTACTACCTCAGCTGTGTGCTACTCAATACGGAGACCAGATACTCCATCATCAAAAAGAGCTGCCTTGCACTATTATTTTCCATGAAGAATTTTCAACACTACCTACATCACTAGGAGGTATAGTTGGTGTCTCAGTTTGACCCTTTTAAGTACATTATGAACTTCCCCATGTTGATCGGCCATCTAGCATGGTGGGTAATAATCCTCCAGTAGTTTCACATCAGGTTTGTGCCTCAGAAGGCTATCTAGGGACAAGCATTGGCAGATTTCCTAGCTACCCATCCTACCCCTGTAGACCAGTCCCTGGACCTGGATTTTCCCAATGATGAAATCCTCTCAGTAGATCATGTCGTCCCATATTGGACGTTTAACTTCTATGGTGCCTCCCAGAGCTGCACCAGTAAGAGACTCAATGATCCTAGGCTCAACAGAGTAGGCCTGGGTATAGTTTTCATCACCTCGACACAAGCCATTCTTCCATACTCATTCCTGTTGTCATAGGGCTGCACCAACAACGAGGCAGAGTATCATGCCCTCATCACTGGCCTCGAACTGGCCGTCGAGATTGATGTTCCCCATTTACATTTGAAAGGGTATTCCGAACTGGTAATCAAGCAAATAGATGGCGACTACATCATTAGAAATCCAGATCCTGCTCTATTGTTGGAGCACACCCTCCAGTGAAGGTCCATGTTTCCATCTCATCCTGAAGCTACTCATGTCCCTCGATCATAGAATGGTCGACCTGAATCCCTGGCTGGTTTGGATGCATCACTTGTAGAACTTGAGATGGATGATATGATCATACACATGGCACATCAGAGACTCATTTGTCATGTCACCCCAGATAACGATGAAGATGACCTATCAGTAATCCATCTTACAGCTAGAGCCTCCACATCAGGAACCCCAGGTCTCTAAAATTTAGTGGTTTGACTGACCCCCGACTAGAGGTCCCCCTTTTTCAAGTAACTCAAAATTGGTTACCTCCTAATTGGCTAGGCCGAGTGAGAGTGAATCTGACGCCGCTCCCTGCAGTTTTCTCTCCAGAGTGGTCCTAGCCTTGAGGAGGTCCTCTAAATGTTTGGGTTTAATGGTGTTCTACTCTATTGCTTCTGGGGAGTCAAGATTTATGAGGTCATGTCAGAGGTCCACACAGTTTCATGCAGCGCCCACCAGACTCGGCCGAAGCTGTCCCATCATATCCGAAGATTGGGATAGTTATGGCCCTCCATGATCCACGACTGCTTAGAGTTCTCCCATAGGTGTCATGCATGCCAGATTCATGTTAGCTTCATGCATCGCCCACTAGAGCCTCTCCACTCCACTAAGTACTCTTGGCTATTTGTGGTGTGGGGACTTGATGTCGTGGGACCATACCCACCGGTGATAGCTCGCCAGTGCAGAGACATCCTGACCACCTCAGATTTCTTTTATAAGTGGGGAGACGTAGTTCAACACAAGGAGGTCAACACTCGTTCTATTATTGACTTCGTGATCTCCAATATCATCTACCGATTTGGAGTACCTCACACCATCCTCACCGATAATGACACCAACATCCGAGCAGCCGACCAGAAGAAACTGTACGCGATGTACGACATCCGTTTGAACCATACCTCCCGCTACCATGCGCAGGAGAATGGGAAGATCAAGTCATTCAAAAAAACCCTCCCTAACATTTTGCAGAAAATGGTTGGTCGGAATAAGAAGAGTTGGCCGGAAAATCTCCCCAATGCCCTTTGGGCATATCGAATGATGACTCGTAATTCCACCCAAGTAACCCCATATTCCCAGGTGTAAGGAGCTGAGGTTTTCCTACCTATCGAGATTCAGCTGCCTATGTTATGCACAGTGGTCTATGACCAGCAGGAGCCATATAAGGTAGCAGAAATTTTACTGGATGAACTGGGAGAACTTAACGAGAATAGTCTTCATGACATGCACAATCAGGAAAGGAATTAGAATAAGATAGTGACATCCTTCAACAAGAAGGTTCAACTCTGCACATTCCTACAAGGTGACTTGGTATTGGCCCTATGGGTTCCAATGATCTCCAGCAAGAAACCACCCAAGTTGGAGCCCAAATGGGAAGGACCTTAGGAAATTCGTAGGATTTACCCCAATGGAGCATACTCTCTGGTGACCATGGATGGTGAGCATATAACTCCTCCAACCAATGCCAAGTTCCTCACGAAATACATTGCCTAAGCCTACTGGTCCTACACAACCTTAAACTGGCCGGTCCTGCATGACCCTAAACTGCATGCCGGTCCATCGTGACCTTAAACTCTCTAGTCCTACATGAATTTGAATCGTTCATCATCATGCATGACATTAAACTACATCTTGAGAACTACATATAGCTTTATTACCATTGGCATGGGATATGTTGGACCACTAAAGCGTTCGTCTTGAGCATAGTCCCAACTCTTCTCTTTCACTATCCCCTATGTGTATTGTTCCCTCAGAGGGTCCTTGAGTGATATGGTGTAGGCTTCCATAGATCCACTCATGCTAAGATTATAACTGTCACACCATGTTCCCACTCCCCATTATTATATCCTCCCACGTCCTCACCGCATGACATTAAACTACATAGCCTTGAAGAACTATGTACGACTTGATTCCCATCCTTATAGGATATATAGGAATGCCCATACATTTCTTCCATTGGTGTAGCCCAAACACCAGAATCGTACCCTCTAGACAAGACATATGGTGGGGTGTAGACTTTTACCATAATTTACTTCGAGCTCATCCTGATCCGGTTTTACGTCCCACTCCCCAGAGTTGTTTGCCTCCTTCACCACCCTGGTTGACTTAAAAATGTATGGGTACATATTTTCTTTACCCACTCCATTGATTGGGACTCCATCAACCTTATCATTCAGAAGGGTTCTTGAATGGAATGTTTGTCTGGTCTAAGAGCTCTAATACCCCTTTGGGCCAACATCCTTGAGGATGGTGAGAAACAGTCTGATACAAGTCCCGCGTTGTGAATATGGTCAGCAGCCGATGCTCATTTGTTGTTCACATTTGAGGTTATTATACCGAAGCTGTGTTTATTACAAGGTCAACATCTATCCTCAGTTATTAGAACCTCCCCAAGATGTCCCAAACATTGAGTTTAGTGGTTCATTCTTCCCCATTGTATCTACAAGTGATGAACTCCCTTCGGGAAAATCTAGATATTATACACCATACAACAGGGAGAGCTAAGACCTCTTCCTTATTTCCCACACAAAGCACTACTCACTTGGGATTAGGAGCTGTGATGAGGCAGTAACTATATAAGAGGACGTATGGCATTCCTGTCTGAGGCCCAACCTTAGGCCTCTTGGCCCTTTCGGGCCCCCGACCCAAGTTCTCTCTTATGGGAGTGTACAGTGTGGTATGAGATTATGTCCTCATTCACATTTTTATACTCACCGTTCCATACACATCCCCATATGGGGACCCTTATCCCCTCTTCATCCTCATGGGAAGATGTTAAACTATACACTGGTCGAGCCTTCCAGTCTGAGGCCTAGCTTCAGGCCCCTTGGCCTTTTCATGCCCTGACCCAAGTTCATATTTAGTATTGTATGGTGTGGCATGGGATAATGCCCTCATTCACGTCAAGTTACTTTCCTCACCATATATCTCCTCTATGTGGGGTATCTTACCCAGATTTGTCTTCATGGAAAGATGTAAAACTGTAGACTAGTCGGGCCTTCCCGTCTGAGGCCCATCCTCAGGCCCCTTGGCCTTTTCGGGCCCCCAAGCCAAGTCCATATTTAGGGTTGTATGGTGTGTTATGAGATTATTTCCTCATTCATGTCAGATTTCTCGTTGTGCCATACACCCCCCTAATTAGGGTATATTACCCCTATTTTCCATAAAGAACTACATGTGTCTTGATTCCCATCCTCATGGGATATGTAGGATCTCCATAATGTCTAGACTTTTGGTCCAGCCCGATCTCTTAGAAATCTCCCTTTCACCTTGGCCCCTTGGACAAAACTTTCTCGGGGAGGGGAGTATGTGGTGTGGTTTGGGACAATGTCCTCATTCACGGTGGGATTGTAATGCCCACACCACGTACCTCCCCCTCCGGGGAGTTCTCTATCCTTGTATTCTATACTCATCCCTTCAAATAAGTTACTCTAAGGTTGATCACCCTCTTCTACCCTCTTAGGTGATTCACTAATGTGCCTGTTGGTACTCTGGTTTAGTACCTAGAATGTCGGACTCTACTCAGACATGCTGTCACCCATTTATTAGGCTCATGTTCCCCTTCATTTGGGCATCCATCACATTTCGCCCCTGAGGGGACCCCCAACTGTCATGGATTCTAGGCCTATGGGCTCTTTGACCTTTATAGGCCAATATCCTAGAAGGTTGCAGACAAAAAATTGACCCAAATCCTACATTTTGAATATGTTCAGCATTCGACACTCATTTTATTGTCCCCATTTTAGGCTAACATGATAATGATGTTGTGTTTCGATCATAGTCAAAAGTCAACCTCCATCATCATGCAAACCCCATTAAGCCCAAAATGTTGGTTACATGATTCACATCCTTCTCCACCATATCATGTCCATGTAGAAATTATAAACTCTTGGTACTATTTCTTAGTCCGCATCCGCACGTTAGGAGGAAAAATCTGCGATAAAGAAATCTTTTAGGGCTCCACCGATTTCCCCTTTGCATTTATTTCATGTATTGTTAATTTTTTATCCACCTTTTTCCCTACACTGAGTTCAGCTCAAGTAGGATTAGGGATTGGGTTAAAGTCACCCTTTTCTTGGGATAGTCCTTCTTCCCCTTGGTCTGTGTTCTAAGACCTAAATATAAGATATTTTCTTATTTCACCCTATAGAACTATGTGTGGATTGATTCCCATCCTTATGGGATACATTGTAGCACCGAGATGTCTCATTTTCGGGTTCATCTCAATTGGGAGATTGGTTCTTCTACCCCTTACCCTCTTACCTCTATTTTGTCCCCTTGGCCTAAAGTTTATTTCAGGAAATTGCATACGGTGTGGTATGAGATTATGTCCTCATTCATGTCGGGTATGTTTTATCGAACTATGCACATTCCCCCATTGGCCTGTTTTTTACTACGTCTGTGCCACATGATGTTAAAATGCACGTCTGGTCCCATCACATGACCACAAACTGTGACATAATCATCATGACCACATGATGAAAAATGGCACTACATCATGATTTCCCCACTCAAGGGGACACCGTGTTTGGTATTGGCCACATGCCATACCATTTTTCAACGCCTGCATATGTCTTGATTCTTGTGTTGATGTCGGGACTCTCTAGACTAGGCATGTCACTTCACAAAAAAAACCATTCACCTTAAAGGAAAATCTAGATACATCAAATATTGCTTCTTTTGGTGTGAGGGCCACACCCGTAAACCCTTTTTATCCTTGGCACTAGTACCTTACTATTACACTTCTTAGAACTACGTATAGATTGATTCTCATTCTTATGAGATACGTATGAACACCCGAGCACTTCCCCCACGAGCCCAACTTTACGTTCATTTCTGGTCCCTTGACATATAACATTTTCAAGGAACACATGGTAATATGGGACTATGTCCTCATTAACACTGGGATTCATAATCAATTTACCATGTTTCCCCTGCACTCCTTACTGATCCATGGTCTCAGCTCTATGGCCATAAGCTAAGACCGCTCCATGTCTGTGTCACAAGATGTTAAATTGCATGACATCTACCAGAACTACGTATGGAATGATTCCCATCCTCATGGGATACGTAGAGACATCTAGGTATTTTCCCTAGGGTCCATCCCCTATGAATTCTAAACCCTATTCCACCTCATTTCAAGCCCCTCGGCCAGACCCCTTGTGGGGAACCATGTAACTGTAGATTTTCCATGAAAAAAGTTCGGGATGCCCCACAATGACATTAAGAAGTGGAAGTTAGCTTTCCGAAGAGGTCCTATCTAAAAGAAGGAATGATCCATGATCAAACTGATGCGCTCATCTAATTATTTTCCACCACGGAGGTGTAATTTCAAGAGTGTTGGATTCTATTTGAACAAACCATATCTCCACATTCCATGCCTTGTGTTCCCCTTATTCAGACCCTCTTCCTCTTTCATGTCTAAGGGAAACCCCTAATAGTATGGACGCTCGGCCTATGGCCCACCTATTGTCCTAGGTGAACGTTCCAGAAGACCAATAGATGAAATTTTGTGTTAGGCCCTGTGTTTCAAACATGGTCAGTGGTCGGCCCTCATTTACTATCCCCATTCTAGGCTAATACAATTAGGATATTGTGATTCGAATTTGGTCAACCGTTATTTTTTATTATCACGCCACCCTCCATAGTGTTTGAATCCTGGGTATTGCGATTCACACCTCCCATTCCCATCTGTTCGGATTGATTCTAGTGCCCCAGGAGTTACCCCGTTTGTGCACACGAGCACAGTGGGAAAATAGTAATTCAGCTGTTCTGAGAGCCTCATTATCTCCCATTTCCTTCCAGAAATCCGGGCCGGTTTTTCAAACCCCGAATGCCCAAAGACTGGTAGATGCTCCCATGACCACGGGAATTAATAGTATGAAAATAATGTGCTTCTCACATTGGGTATGACTTTTGCGATCTTAGGAATGAATTGCTATTTATGCCAGGATCATGGATGAATGCGTTAAAACAAATGGACAAGAAAATAAATTTATTCATACATGTAGTTTAGAGTAAGAATCATTAAAGAGAAGTGAGTTAATGAGTTCATCCAAAATAGGTCCCTTAAGGGTTAGCTTCTTGGATGGACCGTTCCAACACCGCTACATTTTGGCTAGTGGCCTCCAAGATTGCTTCCCACCCTCTGAGGACTCCATCTTCATCAGTAGCTACAGAGCGCAGTACACTGACTGCAGCCTATGATTTTTCCTATTCAGTTTGAAGTGCGGATATCTGATGACTTGCCTCCACTAGTTTCTCTTGGGCATCTGCCAACAGGGCCATCATCTACTACAAAATCTCATAACAATTTGTGATGAATATCTCTTTTTCCCTCACCAATTCATCAAGGGGACGGGCCTACTTTTCTACCTCTATGAATGCTTCGGTACTCCCTGACCCCCCCTGAAAATGGACAACGTTGGAGCGTCAGCTTCTCTCGTGCAGCTTGCCAGCCATGTAGTCACGGACCATTGAATGAACGGGCTGAGTATCCACCCCTCCATCATAGAGAAATCATAGCCAGCTTTGGAGTGATCCCAGTTGTTTCAACCATTCTATATGGGGCTGACTAAGAATGTTCTTGATGCACATCCACCCTTTTCACTGCGTCATTCCTCTCTCCTTAGCCGCCTCTGTGTCTAAATCATAAATCTCCTCGGGGTATGTGGGACGATTGTTGGGGAAAGTTGTTAATAGATCTGCTGTAGTGTATTCTTCGAGCACCCCTCCTGAGGGGTTCGGATCTTCAATGCCTGGGTGATCATCAGCTCTCGCCTCAATCTTAGTATCTCCCTCTCCAACATCCATACCTACCCCAACATGAGTACCACTGATTTCCACCACTCTCTACTCACCGTGTGTGGGGGCCGACTCAGTTTGAGATGTGTTCCCAAAATGGGATGGCATTTTTGTAGTTGAATCAATTGTAGATGACCCATCGACAGCCCGATGAGCCTCCAAGGCTATGATTACTGCACAAACAAGGAACAAACTTATCAATTGAGCTCTCCAATGGTGATTAACCGGCATTGAATTAATGAGCATACATGAGCCTAGAGCATCGGCCTCTGGTGTTTTGGATGGTACAGGAGATATCATTATGGGGGATCCCTCAGCGCTTGTCAGCTCAATAATGGGCATCAGCTCCCCACCTTATTCTACCAGTGCCTCCTCCCCTTCGAATAGAGACCCTTCTTCGACACCCATATTCTCCAGAATAGGATAAAGATATCTAATTGAGGGATATAAAATAGGATGAGAGGAAAGGATTGATAAGGCCTAAGATGTACCTCAAGCATCTCAGTTATATCCCCATCAGAGTCGATGATCTCACCACTATCCTAGATACTCCCTTGGTGGGATACCCCCTATGAACCTCCACCTGTAGTTTTCTCGTCTTCTTCACCCCCTCCTCCACCTTCTCCTTCTTCCTCCTCTTCTATCTCGGTGCCCTCCTGCTCATCGTCACTGTAATCATTCTCAGACAACATCTTTTATGAAACATGCTTCGGGTCGAGCATAACGTTCACCAAGAAATATGGAACCTCATTCCGACCCCATTGGTGTGCATACACATCCATGGGCATCAGATACGCATGTCGATGATGAAAGTTTACCCTGTCAACAACCCTAATAAGTCTGACCTCCGGCAGCTGGATTCCGTCTCGCACTATCTTCATCCAAAGAACTTTAGTACTCATAGACTGTCACAAGGTCATCCAGGATGACCATAGACCCGGGAATATTGTGTCACTGGTGGGTTAGAATAGATACCTCATCTACTTCCCTAGGAGTTCATTGGCCGCTACATGAGCCCCACTACCCATTGGCGATGAGGGCCCAGCCACGCCATGCGACATCCCCACTATTAAAGCCATGGCCTATGCGGGATCGGTGGCCTGATGTACTTTTGACCACCACCCCCCCCCCCCCCTCAGTAGAACCATGTCTACTCTCTCGCTTCCCAAGTTCTACAAATGGCTACCTTGAGTTTCTGAAATCGCTTCCGCAAAATTTCATCGGGGTACGTTATAGCCCAATGTTCGTCATATTCTGTTGAGAGGCATGCATCAACACTGGTGGGGGAAAGGTAATAACATTTCCAGAGTCTTGGGATGTGAACATCAGCAACATTTGTCTAAGAATGCAGGGGTTCCTCTCTTCTAAAAATTTTGTGTAAACATTCTTCAACATCCATGGAAGGCATCTGAACTACCTCGAAAACTTTGACGACTCGTAGGGCTTGCAATAGATCTTCACATCAATCCAGGCCATGAGAACCCCAACTCTGATGCTCTGGAAGTATTCCCTTCTCTCTAGTGAGTATTTACAATTATCTATCATATGGCCTGTCGAGTTAAGGAAATGGATGAAAGTGACATTGGTGTGATTGTCGATTCTGATCCGTACTCCCTCCTCATTGTGCCTCAATGACTTGACCCCTCGTGATGTTCAGAAAGGAAGGTCACAGGCATTACATGGAGGATGAATGTTGTCTGGGAAGGTATACCGACCACAATGGCCAGCGACCCAGCCATAAAAGACTTGGAAGGGGTCACAGATCCGGCTCAGTGACCCTCCTCTCGAAATGCATTCCAAATGGCGTACAGACCAGCCATCATAGTGACTCGCAATTTGAATATTTGATTGGGAGACATGATGTCGGCCATCACCAGGGTAGCTAGGGGAACTCCCATCCTTTCGTCCCTCACCGAAAAGAGCCACCCACACATAAATGTGGCAAGGAACCTGGCATATCGGACTTTCGGGTCCCAGCACTCATTTAGGCTGAATCCCCTTGACTGATAGTCCCCCACCATCAGGATCCTCCATTACGATCCGCTCTTACTCCTCTATTCCGCGGTCGGACAGTGTCTCCCACGCCCCGACATTTCAATGTCCAAATCTATTTGTATGAACAAGATGAACCATTTCTAGTAAGAAATGACCTTTAGGAAATCCATGACTCCCATCCTCTCCTTAGCCAGCTCCAGTAGGTGTCATGTTAGTATAGGGGATCATGACCCGTCCCCCTATGTGTTTCTCTTCTGGAGGAATTCATCTTACAGGTGCCCATCCATAGGGATAACCTCGATACATTGCAAGTCCCACGGGTTGATGATGACATCCACATGATGAATATGGATGGTATTGGTGTCGAGGGACCATCATGTAAATAGCTCTGGTCTGAGCTTCATCTGGTGATAGAAATGAAACTACGACGTCTACACTGCCTTGAACAATATGATGTGCCGCATTTTGGCCCCAAACCAGTCGCATGTTTGGTGATCCCAATACACACATGCCCATTCACTGGTGAAAGTGCATCCAGACTGTATATCCTAATACTGAAGCCAGCCTTTGGTCTCATTAGTAACACTCTGACGGAAGGTGCTTGCGTAAAGGGATGGAGAACTCTATGTGACATGGTCACATCCTGAGATGGTCCTGGTCCTAGGATTTAGGAGGTAAACGTCCAGGTGTCTGGTTTCTCTAGCAAGATGTCCATTGTAGGTGATGTTATACTAGGGTAGGTTATCCTCATGGGTCACCCAAGACCACGGTGTGTCGACCTCAAAACTTGGTAGATTAGAAGACAATTCATACTCCTTCTATATAGGGGTCAACATGTTGAAAAGAGTATGGTTGATGGATATGATCCTTCAAGCACAATAAACCTCAGAGTTGGTGATAATATCGGCCCGATTGGCGGCCATTTCCTTCCGATATGATTTTAAGGAGTCGGCATGAAAAAGCTAGAGTTGGAAAAAAAAATTAGGAGATGGCCTGAAAAATCAGCGACCGACATGAAAAATCAGGGCTGGCTGGGAAAATCCCAGGTTGGCACAAAAACAGACTGATCGCGGTGAATTATGCGTAATTGAAGCTTTTTTCGATCAGGCGGAGGATTTTTTTTTGCGCATGAGAGCTTGGAGCTTATTGTGCGAGAAAATCTGTATGGAATGAGGGACCCATGGGTCCTTTTATAGGCACAATAAGAGGTTTCTGAGCCTATGCGAGAAGTGAATTGCGTGTTCCAGACTGGTTTTTGGTGCTACTCCGGTTTTAAGCGTGCGACGACCCCAGGGAGTCCTGTATCTCGGAGTTTCCATCAGAATCCAAACTTTTTAGTCCCACAATGATATGATTTTGAGGGGGGAACATATAGATTCTGAAAAGCACTCCAGGGCTGAGGAAGGTTCGGGCACGACAAAGAGAATCCATATTTGGAACCAGCGATCCATTCCAGGGGTCCTGGAGGGGCGGCATGAAAAAAACACCTAGTCGCACGAAAAAAATATGGCCCCACGAAAAACTCTAGGATTAATGAATGTTTTCTACGTGGGTGTGGAACTTTTTCATGCCACCATTCCACAAGGTTGATCTCTATGCTACTAACATCGAGGAGCACAATATTTCGCGCTAATGTGTTTTTCTCATGGCCACATGATCCCGAGTGCCTATAAATAGAAGGCCTTCATTTCTACTTCCAGGACGAAGAATCTGAACCGTCTCCCCCGCATGAAATTCATCTCACACACATGAAAATATATGGATCTTAGTTATTAAATGTTTCGTGCCATGTCACCCTGGGGTATGACTTTAAACGCGACTACTCGAGCTTGACCCTTGTCCATAACCCCTCGAGCCCCTTCCAACATGTGCAATTCCTTACGATTGCACGCAATTAGGGCTTCAGCACATAATTACTTTTTCACATCGACCCACTCTTTTTCGCGCCCAGCGCTCAATTGCACACTGGCCTAGACATATTCGCGTGCGCAATTCCATTTGTGTGTCATCCCAGCCCCTCTTATGTGAAATGGTACCTTTTGCGTGCAAGCCTCCCGCCTTGTGCGACCATGATTTCCCTCTTACGGGCATCATGTTCGGGAGCCTCCCGTGCCCACAACACCTTCACCATTTACTCCTTTTTCTTTACAACCAATTAGGTTCGCACGAAATAACATCAAAGTCCCTTGGATGATACCACCCGTTGTGTTTCTACACCTCATGCTTCATCGCATGGTCACGCTAACGGCTATTGCTTATTCGAATAGCCATGCTAACGCGGACCCCCCGATGGTTTGGTCCACGACACCCCCTATCCATGGATTTTCCAATCCCCTCTCTCCACCAAGGAGCATAGGGTATCAGTTATGTAAGTCCTAGGGGTATAGATCAAACCCACCTCATCTGAGTAGCAGGACGTTAAACTGCCAAGCAGATTTTTCCTAAGCACATGATGTTAAACTGTGACCTCGATCGATGCCTCCTATGTGGGGTACCCCCACCTTGATCATTGTCAACACCCACTGGTCTCGACAGGGGATGATATCCTCCTTAAGTGTGCGGCTTTTTTCCGCGGGAAAAGGGAAACCATCTCGGTGTAAGCCCCTAGATTTCTTGTAGGAGGCATTATCCCTACTCCTCCTATCTTCTATGGTCCCCAGGGCAAGAAAATGGCATGTTGGGGAATGATTATTCTCCTTTCATCAGTCACAATTCCCTCTCCCACTGCATTTTGTCACCATCGGGCCTCCCTCATTGAGTAAGTCCCAACATCTTTGGGCTTCCAACCACGCATAATTCTATGATTCCTATTTTGGCTGCGATCACGTGTATGCCCCACTCCACTTCCCATGGAAGAACCATTCGCGATGTGATTATTAGGTCTATGTTGTCTCTTGATTCTCACACCTAGCACGACTCACATGGGCTTAGAACAAGCACCGAACCAGACATCCACCATGGGAATCCTAGAGTGTAGGCCACAAAACTCTGTCCCAAACTACGTGGACATTGATCCCAGCCATGGTAGGGTATGTAGGAAGACTCTACAAGGTTCAAGCCCCACACCCATTGGTTCCAACCATTCAGTTCCACAAATCTGTCCCGAACTACGTGGATGTTAATCCATTCCAAGGAATGATACGTATGAAGCCTCCCTAAGGTTAAAGACCAACAACCATTGGTCCTGACCATCTTAACATCAGTGTACCAAGCCATGATCTCGAACTACGTGGACTTTGATCCCTTCCAAGGAAGGGTAAGTAGGAAGACTCCATGAGGTTCAATCCCAACACCCATTGGTTCTTGAAAATTCGGTTATATTCCCCATCCATGAACTATGTGGTCTTTGATCCTTGCTAAGGTAAGGTATATAGGTAGCCTCCATGAGGTTCATGCCCACCACCCCCATTGTTCCGACCATATTCATGTCAGTTCAACAACACCCTAGGCAGCCTATAGTGTAAGCCCCACACATCAACCTGAACTATGAGGACCTTGAGCCTTGCAAAGGAAAGGTTCGTTGGAAGCCACCCACAGGTTCAATGTAGAGAACCAAAGCTTGACGTACATAGACATTACATTAATTTTTCAAAATATATAATACATAACAGAAACAGACACCAAAGGACCATAATAGTTTATTGTATTTGGAAACATGGATCATAATCTTCTAATCGTGGGGAAGGATCTTCAACATCTCACATAAAGATCTTCCCCATTTGTTTTCTTACCTAAAATCTTTCTTTATATCCTATGGTATGATATGCTTTGTACGTATCTGAACCACCTGTATAATGATTTAAATAATTTCATTGACTTATTACAGAATCATATTCATTGTTATGATATCATATATGGTTCAATTATGACTTTATAATACCCATTCTTTTGTAAATTCTATGTTAAAGCAGTGTTTTGGTTTAAATCATTTCATTTATTGTACGTGTTTCAATTTGTTTTTCTTAGTATTATTATTACTTATATCATGATTTAATTACTTCCAGAATGTAAATCATGATTTATATATCATATATATTTAGTATATACATATATATAATAGATAGATGAATGAAATGAAATACACTGTTCATGGAGACGGTAGGTCGTACGTACGCATGAATGATATTTTCTTTTCTTTATTGACTTGAATGGAAGTAAGTAGATGGAATATATATATATATATATATATATATATATATCCATTGGCTTTATCATGTCATATATTTCATCATTATTCCTCATATATACTTTATAATCATTCTTGATTGGTTAAAATGGAGAATTAATCTCATCGCGTCGTGGAGACAGTAATCCGTACATACGCACGAGTGATGATATCGTTCCCATTATTATTGAATTGAATTGGTGTGAATGATATAATATATCATAATCAGTATGATGTAATAATAACCATATACAGTAATTCTTTACACCATTATACCCTTCCACGTAAGGTGGAGGAGGAAAAACTAATTACACCACGGTGTGTTGACGGTATTCTGTACGTACGCACGTGCCGTGATTTCATTTTCCGCAGGATGGATAGAAAGTGAAATGGGGTTGTTTCATATTTATAATAAAATATCAGTAAATTAGTGATACGGATGTTATTACTTTATAATGAAAAAACTAAAGAAGAAAAATTAGTAAGAAACTTGAAAGAGTCGGTAGAAGAGATTACCTCTTCCTGGACCCACCTCCTTTAGACTTCTTCTTAGGGCACTAGAGTTGGTCTTTTGAGAAGACCAGAACCTATATGATATAACTATAGAGTTTGAGAATATTAATTCTTAGGGGTTGGACGAGCTTCAAGGCTCAAAAGGGTGTGAAGGGAAGAAGGAAGGGGTTCCCTTTTTATAAGGGAGGAGAGGGGCACCTTAGGAAAAACATAAAATATTATTTTATAATAAAGGCATATTCGGGTTTTAATAGCTCCAATTTGATTTATTTAGAAGTTAAGGTGGGGATGGGTCGAAATCCTCTCATAAAATTCATTTTAGACAAGTTTAGTTTACTATTTTAACCTTATCATTTAGATTTTACTCTACTTTAAATAATTTAACTTTGACCATGTCTTCTTGTTTTTTTACACTATATGGTTAATAAACATACAATAACAAGCCAAAATAACCCCAAGTTGTTCATTATTAATCTATATAACTTTATATAAGTCATTTTGCTGAACCATATATTTTTAGGAAGAGAATAACAATTAATAAAATAATATTTGTTTTAAAAACTATTTTATGTCAATTTTGACACTATTTGGTAATTGATTTTTGTGAACATACTAAAGCATTATTAGTTAGAACAATGTTACTTTAATAAATCCTAAAATGTCATATTAACCTATAAAATTAGTGTAATTCATAAAAAGTCTAAAAATACTTTTATATGGGTACTTATAACATCAATTATTTCAATATTTCATTAATAAGGTAATTACTGCATCATCATTATGTCAGAAATAAATTAAATTATTTAATATCTAAAAATTTTATATAAAATACCATTATGTAGGAAATATTTTTATATTTATAAGTAATATTTATAGTCTAATTTATCTTATGTATAAACCTATATTAAAAGTGTTTTAGTTATTAAATGTTGATTTTACCTATTTTAACTCTTTTTTAAATAAAATAATAATAAATGTCCTAATCTAATACAAGTGGACCTAAAGGGTAATATTTTATTCCTAAGGTTTTTTTGGTCGAATTACACTTATCCAATAGAATTATGACATGTGTTAGGGTAATAGTAATATCATTTCTACCCTTAATTACGATATTTACTTTTAACAGTGGTAAATAAAAGTAAAACGTTACTATTCACCAAAAATTATTTTTATCTTATTGAACAAAATTTTACTCCTTGATATTAATCGTGTCTCTCGGATTTCCGAAATTTCATGCACAGATGTGGTAGAATTAAGTTTTATGTAAATTTTAAAATTCTCCTAGGAGGTGGGTAAAAGATGGTGAAAAGTTCAATAAAATTTATATATATCTAAAATTATTATAAAATGACTCCAATGAATTAAATTGAACATATATTGGTATTATGTATCAATTTTGACCTAAAATAAATTTAAATAAAATAAATAATTATTTAAATAAAAGTCAGTTTTTAAATATTTACCTACTGTTTTCACTATTCATCAAAAATAGAATGTTTTCAGAAAAATACCAAAATTTCACCCTAGGCTAATTTGGATATTCCAAATCCAAAAATGATGTCCATTTTGAAAATTAAAATTTCAAAAAGTGGGTATTTCTATTCAAAATGGATAGTTCATAATAATATTATAATAATATCTTGTTTAGTGAAAATCGGTATTGCGTACAACATACGCTATCGAGGAATGTTGCTCTAGCATGAAACACAATCCTACAATAGTGTTTGCGTATACTGTATGCTAACATGGTGTTTCAGGTAGCGCAAGTTAATCTTGGTGTAGCGTACAACACAATACATCAATGAAATTTAAAAAAATATTTTTCACGGAATCTCGGGGTGTTACATTCTGCCCCCCTTAAAATGAATTTCGCCCTTGAAATTCGTCAGGGTTATTAATGGTTTACTTATCGAAAGTTTCTTCAATAAGAACCCACATCATAAAAAGTAATACCAATAAATATCTTTAAAAACTAATGTATGAAACGTACCGGTTACCCAAATTAACTAATCACTAGTATTCCACATAGGAGAACAAAGGGAAAAATATGTATATGGAAGCGAAATCTAACCATCATATTCTGATGGAGAGTGGTTTAGAACATGGCTATGAAAAATCCAATAGTCACAAAGCCATAAATTATTGATTATCTAAGGTACCATCTGATTCATCAGATATAAGTGCATTAGGAAAACATTTTTAGTTTTCAAGATCGTTTCCCCAAAGTTGTTGAATTGGTGAATTAAAAGAAATACATACTTGATTTTTGGTACAATATTACTGTTTTTTGGGCCATGAACAATTTCCACATCATCCCATAAATAAATGAAGTTGAATTTGTCTTTCATGAAGTGTTAGCCGATCATGTGATAGAATGACGAGTCATTCCATCTTTCTCAAACGAA
This sequence comes from Viscum album, assembly GCA_963277665.1. Classification (NCBI taxonomy): domain Eukaryota; kingdom Viridiplantae; phylum Streptophyta; class Magnoliopsida; order Santalales; family Viscaceae; genus Viscum; species Viscum album. Next base: position 390,539,991 of record OY728142.1, on the reverse strand, counting down.
AGGTTAGAAAAATTTATTCAATATACATAAGTCCATATTTTGAAATATTAGATGTATATGGCTCCATGAATAGACTTATACATAATATATCATACCGCATGATATAATAAAACTAGTTTCTACTAACCAGGGACTTCCTGTAGGCTAGTGGTTAGCAATAAAGGCCCGTCGCACTTCAGTTGTGGGTTCGATTCCCATAGCCTTGTATGACGCGATGGGTTGTCGCCCATCCTGAAGGTTTTCCATTTTCTAAAACTAAATTATAATAACATTAAATAAATAATATCAAAAAATGTTCTACCCTTAAAAAATACCGACTTATGTCCAACATAATTCATTCCAATCTTTAGGCTTATCCAAAATACTTTTTTCCATGCTCATATTATAAAGAAAACAATTACTAGAAATGTCATCTATCGAGCATGTGAATACCATCATTTATCTTATGATATATCTTGTTGGTCACATTACAAACATTTGAATATCTTAAACATGTATTCTCTTGAAAATTGAATACCCATTGAAGCTTAGTGAAAACATGAATGCTTTCAAAATTTAACACCTTCCACATACCAAAATCCCAAAATTTCTATGTACTCAAACCATGATATAACTTTGTCCTTATATCAGTAATCAGATCATTAATACTATCAAACATATTATTTTCTCCTTATCCCTTCATTATGAGCATATCATCTGATTTCCAAAAATATTTCAATAACTTTTCATGGTTACTGGTACTATATTCTTATAGAAAACCACAATGGACCAATACATATATATTCCAATATACCATAAAAGTACCTAAACAACATTATTATTGAATCCAATACATAAGCCTTTTAATCCATCCTCTTCAATGATTGGCATTGAATAGGTCCTTCCTCGATTTACAAGTAACTTCTTAGGTCAGGGCATTGAGTTGGATAATGCCCATTTTCTCCACAGATAAGACATTGGACTCCATAATAGTCTGTCACTCTATGACCCTTTTCTCCACATCGATAACATCTTCCCCTCCATTATAAGTATTCCTTAAGGTTCTTATTCCCTTCTTTAAAATCTCAATCTTCCTTTATCTATGCTCCTCACCTTGCGAACATGCATAAAATTCCATATTCCTCTTATTTGATGACTTAGGAATACAACTAAAGTTCACCTTGTTAATCATATATCGAGATGACTAATTCGTCATAATCACAATTTCTTTCTCTCTAGACATTACGCAATTTCCATGCTCATAGTCATCAATTTTTCCATTGGAATCAATTTTAACAGAATTTCTTCTCGTTCCCTCCATTTTCTATGACCACAAACCATAGTGTAAGAAACCGTTAAAATAACGACGAACTACATAATCATAAAATGTCACTTATGGGATGTCTAACTTATCAAAAATTATTTAATACATGACACCTTAAGTTAACCATAGGTTATTCATGATTTTCTACATAATTATAGGACTCTAACCTATATGTATACTTATCCTTAGGGACACCCCTAGACATACCTTAGAAATAACTATAGGGATCTCACTATTGTTTTCACATCCTAGTCTCCAATGGTTATCTAAACCGAACCTCTGATACCAACTTTAGAGGCCTAAAGAATGACGTACATAGACATTAAATTACTTTTGTAGAATATCTAATACATAACAAAAAAATACACCAAAGTTCCATAATAGTTTGGTGTCTTTGGAAACTTGGAACATAATATTCTAATCATGGTGAATTTTCTTCAACATCTACCATAAAGATCTTCCCCTTTTGTTTTCTTACCTAAAATATTTATTTATATCCTTAGGTATGATATGCTTCATACATATCCAAACCTCCAGTATAATGATTTAAATAATTTCATTGAGTTATTACAGAATCGTATTCATTGTTATGATATCATATATGTTTCAATTATGACTTTATAATACTCGTTCCATTGTAAATTTCATGTTAAAGCATAATTTTGGGTAAAATATTTTCATTTATCATACTTGTTTTGATTCATTGTTCTTGATATTTTTATTACTTATATCATGATTTAATTACTTCCAGAATTTAAATCATGATTTATATATCATATATATTCAGTATATACATATATATAATAGACAGATTAATGAAATGAAATACACCATTCCTGGAGACGGTAGGCCGTACATTCGCATTAATACTGTTTTCTTTTCCTTATTGACATGAATGGAAGTAGGTAGATGAAAAATATATATATATATACATTTATCAAGTAGCTTTTTCATGTCATATATTTCATTATTATTCATTATATATACTTTATAATCATTCTTGAGTGGTTAACATGGAGAATGAATCTCATCGCGTCTTGGAGACGGTAATCTGTACTTACACATGAGCAATGATATCGTTCCCATAATTATTGAATTGAATTGGACTGGATGATATAATATCTCATAATTAGTATTCTTTTATAGTATCCATATATAGTTATTATTTAAACCATTATAGTCATCCAAGTATGGTGGTGGTGGAGAAACTAATTACACCATGGCGTGGAGACGGTATTCTGTACGTATGCACGCGCGGTGATTTAATTTTCCATAGGATGGATAGAAGGTGCAATGAGGTTGTTTCATATTTATAGTAACATATTTGTATTTTAGTGATACTGATGTTATTACTTTATAATTAAACAACTAAATAAGAAAAATTATAAGAAGAAAGAAACTTGAAAGAGTTGGTAGAAGAGATTACATCTTCCTCAATGTACCTCCTTTAAACTTCTTCTTAGAGAACTAGAGTTGGTCTTTTGAGAAGACAAGAACCACTATGATATAACTAGAGAGGTTTAGAAGAGGAATTTTCAGGGTTTGGCCGAGATTCATGGCTCAAAAGGGTGTGAAGAGAAGAGGTAAGGGGTGCCCTTTTTACAAGGGAGGAGAGGGGCACCTTAGGAAAAACATAAAATATTATTTTATAATAAAGTCATATTCGGGTTTTAATTGCTCAAAATTTATTTATTTCAAAGAAAAGGTGTGGATGGGTCAAAATCCTCTCAACCAATATGTTTTAGACAAGTTTATGTTACTATTTTAACCTTATCATTAAGATTTAACTCTATGCTTAATAATTTAACTTTTACCGTGTCTTCTTGTTTTTTTAATTTATATGATTAATAAACATACTATAACAAGAAATAAGAACCCCAAGTGGTTAATTAATAATATATATATCCTTATATAAGTCATTTTTCCGAACCTTAGATTTTTAGGAATAGAATAAAAATTAATAATATAATAGTTGTTTTAAAAACTATTTTATGTCAATTTTGACACTATTTGGTAATTGATTTTTGTGAAAATCATAAAAGCATGGTTGGATCGAAACAAAGTTAATTTAATCAATACTAACATGTCATATTTACCTCTAAAATTAGTGTAATTCATAAATATTATAAAATTATATTTATTTGGATATTTATAAAATCAATTATGTTAATATTTTATTAATAAGGTAATTATTGCATCATCATTATGTCATAAAGAAATTAAAAAAAATAATGTATAAAAATTATAAATAAAATACCATTATGTAGGAAATCGTTTGAACTTTCTAATAAATATTTATAGTTTAATTTATCTTATGTATAACCCTATATAAAAAATGTTTTAGTTATTAAACATTGATTTTAACTATTTTAACTATTCTTTAAATAAAATAATAATAAATGTCCTAATCTAATCCAAGTGGACCTAGAGGGTAATATTTTATTCCTATGGTTGTTTTTGGTCAAATTACACTTATCCAATAGAATTAGGACATTAGTTAGGGTAATAGTAATATCATTTTTAACCTTAATTACCCTATTTACTTTTAACTGTGGTAAAAAAAATAAAAAGTAACTATTCACAAAAAATTATTTTTATCTTATTAAACCACATTTTAATCCTTGATATTAACTGTGTCTCTCATATTTTCATCATTCCATGCATTTAAGTGGTAAAATTAAGTTTTATGTAAATTTTCAAATTCTCCTAGGAGGTGGGTAAAAGGCGGTGAAAAGTTCAATAAAATATTTATATATCTAAAATTATTATAAAATGACTCCAATGAATTACATTTAACATATATATGTATTATGTATCAATTTTGACCTAAAATAAATTTAAATAATTATTTAAATAAAAAGTCGGTTTTTAAATAGTAACTGAGTGTTTTCACTATTCATCAAAAATTGAATGTTTTTATAAAAATACCAAAAATTCACCCTAGGCTAATTTCAATATTCTAAATACAAAAATGAAGTCCATTTTGAAAAATAAAATTTCAAAAAGTTGTTATTACTATTCATAACAGCTACTTCATAATAGTATTATAATAATATCTTGTTTAGTGAAACTCAGTATTGCATACAACACATGCTATTGAGGAAGGTTGCTCTGGCATGAAACACAAGCCTAGAATAGTGTTTCTATATATTGTATGATAACACAGTGTTTCATGTAGTGCAAGCTAATATTTCTGTAGCATACAACACAAGACATCAATGAAATTAAAAAGTATATTTTTCATAAAATTTCAGGGTGTTACATTCAAGCCCAATACATAGCAGTTATGGCCCCCTTCATGCCGGTTCACCCCCGTACTGAATGACATTCAACTGTGGACCCCATCTAGTGGTAATATATTTTAACCCAATCCAACAAAAAGGTGTTGTGACCCAATACAGTGGTAAGCCGTTGAAACCCCCAATTGACATCAAGTCATCATTAGACGAACTGCATAGACATGGATTCCCTTCCATATGGATATGTAGGAAGCCTATTTGAGGCTCAATACCAAAAACATGGTCATCCTCATGATGGTTCCATCACTTTTTACACATATCTAATGAAACCTTATATCATCCATTCAGATTCTTACCCGGGCTACCACACCTTGATGGGATCAGGCCACCTCATACCCCATTCCCGTCAACAGTAACCGGGAAGTCAACCACACGTTGGCCCCAACACTAGGGTTCCCTTCGAGGGTCACACTCATATAATCCACTTTAATCAATGTTCTGATCAATCTGATCCATATCCACTGGACATTAAATAGGAGACATATCATGTGTTAAACATGGGAATCTAAGGAAAACCTCAGATACATGGCCATGGAATATGATTCCCCGCATTAGATGTAAGGTGCCCTAGGATTATGCGCCCTCAAGAAGCCCTATAATGAGTGACATAAGACTTACATTCCAATCCACCAGCATCTAGACACGCCAGTGATGCCCAAGGTGACTACTCCCCTAACCGATGGTTGCTTCCCAAATGAGACCCCTTGGAATGTCCTGACAGAAGCAGTGTAATTAACTGGCGTCCATGAAGACATGGCACCAGGAAGAGTTTCATGAACAAAGTCTGAAGTCTCTAAGGGAGACCCAGACTAGTTGACAAGTTTCGAGGAGGAATCCATGGATAGAAGAACCAAAATCCCATCATCCTATTTCGATCAAGAAGCAGGCGTCCCTGAATAAGGAGCAGATGTCGTCCTCCATTTCAAAGAGGGAACACAGGGCAACAGTGGCATGCCCACTATAGCTGGATGCATGTTCCCTAGAGAAAGCATCAAAAACAATATCTTAATACCGAGTATCGATGTTGAGCATCGTATGACAGAGAGGGTAAAGGTTATTTCACTTCCAGATTCTTTTTCTATGTGAGGAAGGCCCCTGGTGATCATTCTAGAGCTACCACATATAGTTTTACTTACTTAATTTAAAATGGTAGCCTCATCACTTGTGCGGTGAAGTTATATTTCTGGAGGATGAAGAATTTTTCATTGAATTCAGAAGTCTAATGAAATGTGATCCCTTTTTTATCAACCTGATAAAGGGAAAAAACATTCCTGGAAGGTTTTCTATGAAGAATCAAATGTATGAAAGGTGTCCTTATAGTCTTCTCACCCATTTGATGTTTTGATATGGTGACATACCCTGTATTTCCTTAGTTGTCTCATAATCACCTTCAATGCTAGAATTTCATACTAAAAAACTGAAAAATTTTCTTGAGGTTACACCAAAAGAACATTTTATGGGGTTTATATTTTGACAATGTTGTCATAGATTGTCAAATAAATTATAAATAAGCAAGGTGACTATAATTTTCTCATGATTTTAACACAAAATAATCAATATAACAATCAACAAATTTTAGGAGGAATGATTTAAAGATGTGATGAATGAAATATTGATATAAGCAGCCAACATTTTTTTAAACCAAATGGAATCATATGGTATTATAATACTCCTTTAGTTCTTTAATTTTAATTAATTATTCATCTTATTGGTCCATAATTATTTTATTTTATCATGAATATCCTTCCATGAGTGATATGGGTTTATTGCCAAATGTTTCATCGATCCTAGGTTTTGTAATCAAAAATTGGATGTCATTTTTTGGACAGTATAGGTTGAGGTCTACAAAAATAAATGAAAACCCTAATTATCATATTAGTTTTATTAAAGGGTAAAATTATAGCAATCCGTTTCAATTACTAGACTTTCCAAATGAAGTTCTCTTTTAAAATATTGTCAATTTAATCCTCAACCGTGATGGAATGAGTTGGATGTGTCCTAATAGATGTATTCTTATAACAATGAAATTTTCTTAGAAATCCTATGTTAAGGGTAGATACATAAAGATCGATGCTTATAATTTCTTTAAAATTCTAGGAAAACATGTCTTAGTGATTCTTTATAAAATAGGTTTAAATATGCTTCTCATAGAGGGGTATAAAAAATCTAACCAATATATACCCTAGATCCACTTATTTATCCAAATTTATCTATCAGATTTCCTCAAAAATTGAGGATAATTGTTCCTATAATACTAGATGATTTTCCTTAAGTTTTAATTCATCATATTATTCCTATTTCTCTTCCTCCTCCTATTCTTCTTTATTCATATTAGGATGGATTGGAGATAAAGGGTAATCATCAAAGTTGGTGGGGAGGTAAATGTCATGAGATCTAGCATTTAATAGTGATATAATGACATCTTTAAATTTATTTGATTAAGATGAGACATTATAGAGATCTAGGGAAATATTTATTGTATTTTCATTTGAGGTATTACTAATAATAAATAAATCAAAGAGTCCTTCAGCACTCATGGATTCAACTAACGTGGCTAATATCATGAAACTAGCGAGTATACATCCGAATATAATCTTATGTATTTGAAATGACTGATGGGAAGCACATATTCATCGCCAGTGGGTTTAAATGGGTTAGTTGGGATCATTTCCATTCCATTTTTTGTAGTAACAAACTTCCACCATTTATTATGGGTTGTTTCCCCTCTCTCTGGTAGAATCCTACATTAATATATTTAGATAAAAAATATTTAAATAGATATTTTTCCTAATTTAATGTCCCATTTTATCCATTTATATAGTATTTTAGGAATTGATGATACAATGTTTGTATCAAAACATGCTTGAAAAAATAATTACTTCCTAGAAATACATTAAATTGTTTATCTTTTTGGATCACCACGAACACAAATTTGAACACCACGTCTCCAAACTATGTTCTTATAATAATACAGTCAAGGTTTTTTTTTTCTTTTATCACAACTTTAGGGAATTATATTAGAAGGGGACAATCCAAATTCATTGTTTCCTAGTTGGTGAATCATTTTGACGAAAATGATGTTGACCCCAAATCCATTGTCACTAATATCCCGATGGATTTAAATGACATCTAATCTTCTAGTTATGTATATTGGACTAATGTGTACCTATATAAAAAAATCGTTATCCTATTTTGTGATGGATATAACCACATGAAACTTTATAGGGTCATTCTTTGAATGAAATAGATCAATTCTAGAAACATCATCTTCAAAAGCCTAATGTCTTAGAAGATCCCATACAAGTGATTCTCAGAGATCATTTAACATGTAGTGAGCATCCAAAAATATAATTGTCACTGAAAAAATTTAATTTTTTTTTATGAATTAATATTTTTATTTAAATTGAAATATCATTTTATGGGGATATGATCTCTAGTAGATACTATAGGGACTAGTATGCCTAGGGTATTTGAGTTGGGTGACATCACAGATGTGGAAAGAATCTTTGCTTCTACAATAGACCTTTCAATCTGCATGACTATTTAGGATGATAAGATAGATTCACCACTTCTAGTCAATATTTACTAATGGACAAGATTGAAATAATATTTTTAAATTCATTATTATTTCCCTTCTCATTCTGTTCTCACTAAATTGATTTTCTAGAAGTATCAATATCATATATAGCCTTGGAGAGGATCTGGATTGATATTGGTTCCAACCATGGATATTTCTTCCATTTCCTATCTGGATTTTATGGCCTCTAACTATTGTTTCCAAACATGTCGCAGGGAATTATAGTTCATAATCCATATTTTAATAAGTTATTGGATTAATTACTTGAATTATGTTGATTGAACTGAAAATTAATTTCTCATATGATTAGCATTTTATCTAGTGAGATGATTCCCATTGTACCATTTAGTAGAGTAGTGAACATATTTTAGGGGTTGAATGGATAAATTATATAATATTTAATTCTATATATGCCCTTAGTGTGAGTTCATCCTCATAAGTTAGCTTTCTATTTTTCAACATTTTCACTTTTTGGAAGATTGGATCTTTGAAGACAGATTTTCTAATGATGATGGTAATTCCATTTAAAAAGAAATTGGGGGAAAATTGGTTGACTTAACTCCTTACTATGTGTAGTATTAGTTCAATTGGTTGACTTCATGGTCAACTAATCACTTAATTTTTTCATCCGTGTTTGTATCTTCTTTATATTCACCTTCTTCTTTCAGAGTGGAAGTGGAAACACATGCCACATCTATTGGTGGCTTTCCTTGATTTACCCACCTAGAATAAAACTTATTTATTATGATGTATTTAAAAAAAAAAATTATTGCATGGTATTTCAATCATTCGATGAATGGGGAAATAATTCAGTATATTGTTAAGGAAATCATTCACTAGTCTATTGGGATTTGAAAACATTAGAATCTTATTTTACATGACTGATAAAAAGAAACTAGTAAATTTCTCTAATCAAATGGAATAAAATTTATTCTTTTTGTTATTAAAATACGAAGGATTAGGGGCCTTTATCTCATCTTAATAGGGATAATATTATCGATGTTTCCATTCAAGAGAAGGTGTCACATGATGATGTGTGGTATTTGGCATTAGAGATGGCATAAAGTCTGGTTTTAACTTAACTATTTTAGTTTCCACTCTACCCATCCTTCTCCCTTGAGATCCCGACAGAGGGTGGGAATTATACTTGTTTCAAATAAAAATATTTCTTCTAACCATTGATGTATTAAGGAAATATTTCAAAATCCTATTGGATACTTTACTTTGATATGTGTTGTTTATTGTTTTTAATTAAGATTCTAAATCAAAAGTCACAAAAATATTCTTGGGGAAGTTTAATGTTCTAGGAATAAGAAGAAATAATCCACCAGGAAATGAAATATAAAACCCTATCATTTTCTTACTGTATTCAATTTTAGAGATCATGTAATTTTTTCTTCTGCAATATAGATTTTAATTGATAGATGAATTTTTAGTGAAGATTTAATACATATTCATCATTCTGGCTGGTATAATGGTATAATAAGTGAAGGATGGTCCCTATAAAATATGAACAAAACATCTATGATTAGCATCCTCTTTCTGCTCAAGGGCCCCATCGGGGTTGCACCGAGACACAATGTGTGTCCGATTATGATATGGATCCCTTGATCCAATGAATGATGGGAGTGTTGGATTACCATTGTTTTGAAGGGGGAGTTACATCCATCCATTCACATAAATATCCCTCTCTAATTGTAATGGTTCACATTTTTCTTCCTAATCTTCTAATTGGTCCTTCAGTAGCTTAATAGTGTTGATGATCTATAGAGGAATGGAAAATTGGGTATTATCCACAATAAGGGGAATGGATGGTTGGGATTGGTATGATATCAATACTTTTAATCATGGTAGGTAACCTATAGGGGATGTATAATGAGGATGCATCTGAGCTAGCTCTAGTTATGTAACCAATTCTACGAACTCTTGATACCATACTATTGTGTTGTGTAAATATATTTTTTTGTGCCCCATGTTGACTAGATATTTTAACTCCATTTTAGTTTCTACAACAAAACCATGTGGTTATAGTATATTATTTGATATTGTGAGATAAGGATATTAATGTAGAAAATATCCAAAATAAATGTTTTCTTAATGTAGTTCCCCATTGATTTTTCTCAACTCCTTTGTCTCTTCCCCATACAGCTAAAATCTTTCCTGATGTATGAAATATTTATCCTCTTTATGCAGTGGGTGAGCTATAGCTGCACATTTACCCTTTTCCTTGGTTGAATATTACTGATGAGTTGGTTCTGGAGTAGTTGATGGAGTCCTCAAATTCATATGATTCATCTAGTTTTATCTATGTATGACTTATTTAATCATTTTTTTGTGAAATATATTATAAAAAAAATATCTCCTCCTCATATTCCTCTACATCATCATAATATTTTTTAGGGTAAATATGATCAGACACTACAACAACCGCAGCCCTTAGAGGCGGTTTTTTCCCATTTAGCGGCGGTTTACAAAAACTGCCGCTAAACTTGGCACCGACAATCTTTTAGCGGCGATATTTTCTATTTCGCGGTGGTTTAAAAAATGTGTCGTAGATGCCTCATTACCCGGCGGTTTCTCTCCATTTAGCGGCGGTTTTATGGGTCTGCCACATTTTTTTATTCGCGACAGTTTTAACCGCCGCAAAATTATGCCGTTTGATGCGCCTATTTTGCGGCGGTAAAATCCGCCGCTAAATAGAAACATAATATATTTAGTGGCGGTTTTAACCGCCACTAAATGCTACCAATTATGGCATTAGCGGCGGTTTTAACCGCCGCTAAATACTGAACTGGAAAAAAAATAATTTTGGTTCTACTGCACCACTGCCCTGAAAAATAAATCAAACCAGAATATAGAGATCACCTAGGTTTCATGGGGATCTCGACCCCCTTCTTGGTAGTGTAGGATAGCGGTATAATAAATAGAGAAACAACATACAATAATTAAATAAACAATAAATGAAAGACAAAGCATTGGACAAATAATATAACCTAAATATAAAAGGCCAATGATAATTTACAACCATGAATTCATGTCCAGATGAAGATAAAAAACTAAAAAATAGTATACATATAGAAGGTAGCATGATACACATATCACAACCTGAACCAAAATTCCTTCCTATATGTAATCCTGTGTTTACCACAAGCACATTCACATAAGCCCATACCTGACTTTCAATGAAATTTCTTAGTCATTCCATCACCTAACCATTTAATACTTTGTTCCCCAGCATGAACAAGGGTGGAACCTAGATCCATCCCACTATAATCATTACCCATTAAACATCACCTTTGAGTTCGACGATAAGTTTGGGATAAAATAAGATCATCAAGTTAGAGTTCAAGTAACTATCCCTAGGTAGTCCATACTCCAAGTTTGTGAGATATTGGTAAAAGACCAAAACATCCACATAAGATCATTGACTGAGCCTAGAATGACATTCATCTAGTGATCAAGTCAAAGGAAACGGTTGGTGTCCAAAAGTCTGTCCAAGGCATTCCTACACAGGAACTCAGGTATCACACAAGAACTAACCATGCATCAATAAAAACCATGCATCCTGCATGAAACATTGATAAAACCTATTTATTATAAATGAATAACACTTGATATCTTTAGCTCGGTATATAACAGATGCTCTCTTAGTGCATCGAGGATGACGTAAAGATAGGGGACATGCTCGTTTCTAAGAAAGAGTACACTAATAGAGTATAAATATTATTAGAAGATTAGAGACACTTCCATCACCTCTAAGACACTTCCATCACTTCTACTACCTATAAGGACATTTTTACTATATCTGACACGATGTTCCCCAAATTAGGCGTGTCCAAGTCATGAAAAGAAAAGATAGAACAACTGCTCATAAGAGAACTAGGTTAGATTCACCTTAACCGCACATGTGACACTTATCTGATTCACACTCACAAACTCCATAACATTTGTCATAAAAGATGAAACCAACCCGACTAGTGTGTCAGAACACCCAATCCATTTTTGAATCGAGCTTACACAATGGGGCTACCCGAATGCTGCTATATAGTAGAAATGGTATTAATATGGGTTACATATATGGAAATGTTTGGTGGCAACTATGTGCCATAAATGTTACATATACAAACCAACCGTTATCATACTTGTTCAACACATCAACAATACTACTACTCATCATCTGATGCTGCATCGTCACCCTCTCCACCTTCATCTCCACCACCTGCTGCCACCTGTAAGGACATTATATTGAAAATTAAATATTATTGCATATTTATAATAAAACGTAAAACCAATAAAAGTTTGCAAACTAAATTATTTTGATTTTTTTGTGATTTACATGCTCACCACTACCCGATTCACTACCACCGGGGGCATATCTTCTCATATACTGACGTATTTCAAGAAACTCTTTCTGCAAACTAGATATCTGATCCCCCTGCTGCTGAACTGTGTTTCGTAGAGAAGACATCTCCCTCTGAGCATCTTTAGGTATGAAATGACTATAAGCAGGAGTAGATGTAGCCGAAATCCCTGATGGCATGCAAAATACCTCAGATAGTACAGGTCCCAAACCCATCCCGCGCACTCTACGAGGATGCTCCTTCCCAAGGACTTTACCAACCGGGTCATCCTGGGAGACTGAGTAGGATTTCCTAGGATTGGCATCCCATATTTCTTTAATTTTTACCTATAAATAAAATATCAATATTTATTAACACAGTAAAAACTGATAATAAGTTATTATAATAAATAATTGACTTCATACCCCAACTTCTCTGGTAGGTTCATTAACAAAACTTCCATCTGTTTTTTTATGAACATCCAGCCACAGTTCTGTTCGGGATGCGTCATGCCCTAAACTCTGTGACTACATAAAAAAAATATAAATCAAAAATTAAATATGTTAAACAGATAAAATTATCTTATAAATATTTAAACTAATTAAAATATTACCAATGACATCCGGCTTCTTGAAAAGCTTTTTGAACCCGCAGTGTGCGGGATGACCTGCTTTGCCCGATTTGAAGCATTTTGTCTTGAGAGATCCTGAAATAAATAAAATTCAATTTAACAGTATTGTATTCAATGTCTATATCCTCTTCATGTACATGTATAAATGTAAAATGAGGATAATATAATAATATATATTTCAATACCATCCGCTTCTCATCACAATGTCTATCGACAAAAACCTTCCACTGTTCTTTCGGTACCCCACTGGGTAGCTTCTCATACATCTGCTGCAAGGTCAACGAAGTATCGTTGACATCACACCACAACCTCCATTTGAAATCTTTCCATTTTTTCCAAGATTTTTCAATGTCCACTTCCGTGCTATCACATCAGCAACGGTAAAGTGGAAGAACATCTGTATACAGAAATTCATTTTGAATATATTAGTAACATGACATTCAATTAAACCATAAAGTAATAAAATTACCTTTATCTGAGAATCATAAACTTCATTTTTCCCGTTTGGAGGCATATGCCTCCAATCATCATATGAAATAGGCAGGGAAATGGGCTCCACTGCCAGCTGACCTATAATCTGACCAAGTAAACCTGCGGCGTCATCCGTCGGGACCCCATAAGAATCAAATGGCACCACTATCTTCTCTCCATGCATGTTCCAATCATCATAACTTTTTATGTGTTTTTCCACGGTTTCATTGTTTTCATCTTCAATGAGAAAACAATTACTATAAACAAAATGCAATAAATTTATTTAATTAAAATTTGTACCTATGACTGTGACCCTCCAGAATGTCCGTGATGAACTGGAAGGGGCATGTCGTTGCCCCACTGCTGAGGCTCCTGTAGGGGGAGGCGATGACTCATCCTCTAATGAGGCATCCACTGATGGTGTCAGAGATGGTGTAGGGGGAGATGATGCAGGGATGTAGGCAGCTGCTGCCTCAGATGTCGTGGGGACAGACGGATCATCATCTGTCGCAGAAGTAGAAGGAATGGTGTACCGCTTCTCCTTGGCATTAATGTCATTTAATCAAATAAAATTAAGTTCAGAATATATATTTCAAAAAAATTATGCAGAAAAAAAAAATTAAAAATGATAATAGATGCCCAGTACTAACAAACAAAATATATATAACAATGATAATGAAGGACTACATAAATGCAACAAGTGGTTGCTGAATGAATAAATAATTGTACATACAATCATTTTCCCCTTAAATCATGTCTGTTTCCTGCTCCATTGCTTCATCCACATCATTCATCCTTGCTAGACTAATATTTTCAATATCCTGATGGGAAAATAATTCTACTTCCTGTTGTTGATGAAATTCAATTATAGTGGTCAAATCTTCCACTTAATCACCCATATCGTACAAATCTCTCTGTATTACGTGAGTAACTACACTCCACCCTTAATCCAAAACATCATTCACATAATATACCATTTTTTCCTGCGATGCTAAGATATGTGGATCATGCAGTTTACTATCACCAAAATCCATCAAGCAATAGAAGTTTACAGAAGTAAATTGCAAGGAATCTCTTTTAACACCTCTGATAATATCGACCCATTTTCATTTGAATAAAACAACAGAAAAATGCCCGTGGTAGTTTAATTCAATAATATCATGCAGATTTCCATAGTATTCCACTTCCACAAATGTAAATATACCACTATTCTGTGTTTTCAAACCCACTTCTCGATCGACTATACGAAATCTAAAACCATTCACATTATAAGCACCGAACTTTCTAACTTGTTTTATAGGACCTCTAGAAAGAAACTTAAAATATTCTAACAAGTCTGCTTGAGTATCAGTATTCATGATCTGAAAAAAAATTAATAGATTTGAAAATTGTATTTGTCAAACTAATATTCATATTTATTTCAATATTTATAAACTTACACGTCGTGCAAACCATTCTACCAGCTCTTTATTCACAGCTTTCATTATATCTTTTTCATTTCGTGTTCGGCCTCTCATCCGTCTCTTTGTTTGTATCCTCAACTCTTTAATAAATGGATCTGCAATTTCACTATTCAGCAGCACATATCTATGTGTCTGTAATAATTCCAATTCTATTAGTGTCGCGTATGAGGTCCTCCCAACTGATCGGCCAATAGCAGGAAATATTTTTGATTTCTGATGCATTTGAGAATGAGTTGATGTGTTGTCAACACGTCCAACTCGATTAAATCTTGTCTCAATATCATCCAAATATCTGGAACAAAAGGTGAGACACTCCTCGTCCAAATAGCCTTCAGCAATAGAGCCTTCTGGTTGAGCTTTATTTCTCACGTATGCTTTCAAATGCCCAAGATATCTGTGAAAAAAAAAATAATATTATGAATTTATTTAAATGCCAAAAATTGTTTACTTAACTGGAAACATATAAATAAATTACCTATCAATTGGGTACATCCATCGATAATGAACGGGGCCTCCTAATTTAGCTTCGTCAACCAAATGCACAATTAAATGCATCATGACAGTAAAAAACGATGGAGGAAAGATTATCTCCACTGCACAAAGGGTCAATACAAACCTCTCCTGTAGGTTTTCAAGCTGAAATGGATGTAGAGCTTTCTCACATAATTTCCTGAAAAATGTGCAGAATTGGAGTACAACAGCAGTAACTTTTTCAGGTAATAATGTACGCAATGCCAATGGTAGTAACTGTTGTAACAAATTATGTGAATCGTGACTTTTCTATCCATATAACTTACGATTCTTCAAGTCAACACACCTCGAGATGTTACTCGAATACCCATCAGATACCTTCACATTCTTTAAAATTTGAAGGAACGTATCTTTATCCCTATTTTTCATTGAAAAAATGGCTGGAGCATACTTTTCATTCTCATCTGGCCAGAGATCACGTTTTATGTTCATTACTTGTAAGTCTTTGCGAGCATTGAGATGATCCTTCAACTTTACATGCTCATTAAGTAATGTGAAAATCAAATTATCACATACATTCTTCTCAATATGCATCACATCAAGATTGTGGTGCAAAGAATTAAATTCCCAATACGGAAGTTTGAAGAATATACTTTTTTTCTTCCATTTTTGTGTTCTGATTTCCCTTGACGATGCACTTCGCACTCGTTTTCCGCTATCATTCAAATGATGAACCTTCCCAAATTCTGTTTTAACATTTTCAAGCTGTTTCAATATTTCAGAACCGGTTAACAACTTTGGAGGTGGTCTACGATCAATGGAACCATTAAATTTTGATTTTTTCAGCCCAAATCTATGAGATGCGTCAAGAAATATTCGATGGCACAAGAAGCACCATTTTCTACTATGGGGTAGCCGTTTGGGCTCGAAATCAAAGTTACAAACGGGACAAGCCAAACCCGTATAAGTGTTCCAACTAGATAAATTCCCAAGCCCAGGGAAGTCACTAATGGTCCACATTAAAGCAGCATGCATTTTGAACATTGTTTTAGAAGAAACATCAAATGTCACAATACCGCTGCTCCATAACTCCTGCAATTCTTCAATCAAAGGCTGCAGGTATACATCAATATCATTTCCAGGCATTTTTTTTCTAGGAATAATCATCAAAATGATAAAAGATGTTTGTTTCATACACATCCATGGAGGAAGATTATAAAGGATCAAAACAACTGGACAAATGCTATAACTCATACTCAAAGTCCCAAAAGGGTTGAATCCATCGGCAGCCAATCCCAATCGAACATTCTTAGAATCAGCTGAGAAATCTGGATGTAATGAATCAAATGTATTCCACGATTGGGAATCTCGTGGATGTCTCATTAACCCATAATTGTTATTATCTACAGCATGCCACTTCATGTGTTAGGTAGTTTTTGATGACATGAATAATCTTTGCAATCGAGGCTTCAAAGGAAAGTAACGCAAAACTTTTGCAGGTGTGTTCCTTTTCTTCTTCTCCATGAAATTATGTTCAGTCATACTTCCAACATTACCCTTTGACTTCCATCTAGAAGAAGAACATTTCTTACAATTCTGTCTACTTGAATCCTCTCCCCAGTATAGCATAAAATAATTGTGACACGAATGTATTTTTGTATAATTCAGACCAAGCTTGTTTACAACTTTTTTCATCTCATAAAACGATTCTAGGATTTTTGCTTCAGGAAATGCATCACGAATCAATTACAATAACATAGACATTGGCTTATTTGTAATTCCACAAAGACATTTGATATGGTACAACATCAGCAGAAATGGAAGCTTTGAATATTTCAAACACCCACTATACAACTCTTGATTTCCATCGTCAACTAAATCATGAAACGCATTTTCCTCACTGATGTTTTCCCTTACATTTGGCTCCACAGAATCAAGAGGAGGATCCATTGATATGTTACAATCTTGATCTTCTTGTGTTACAGTCTCAAAAACAACACTTGTCACGTTGCAATTTGTAGCATCATCTTCTGGTTGTTCTGATGTGTTTTGATGCTCATAGTGGTGTCTTGCAGTGCCGAATATATCATTTATGAGGTTTTTCATTTCATTTTTCATTGGCGACAAACTTGGGACCGCATTCTTTGGATTAACATCAGTCCTCAATCTTTCTGTATTGTTTGATTCTCCATGCCAAATCCAACACAAATATTGATCAGGGAATTGCTTCAGTATTAAATGTTCATAAACTTCATCCCTCTTCATCCATGTTCTAAATTTACATTTAGGACATGGACATCTTATTCTCCCTTCAACGGATCGATTAGAAATTGCAAAATCTAAAAACTCATTCAAACCATTAACATATTGAGGTGTGTTCCTCGGTAATGTGATCCAGCTTTTATCCATGTATATCACAATGTGCCTACACAAAAATATACGATAGTGTAAGATTACAGAAACATAATATAATAAAGATGAACCATTGATCATAAAGTATGCATAATATAATAAAGATGATTCATTGATCACATTTACCACTTTAGACCAACAGAACAAGTCTGGTCCATAGGAGACAGCGTCAACACCTCATTGAGGAGCAATAAGAATATCGGGCTACACACTTATCATAACACTATCGATCACACATTTATGTTTCCTCAAACAACACCCCATTGATGTGTGATCGAAACTGATCATAATGCATTTTAAACCTGAGACATTATGTGATTGTTTAGGCTTGACCTTAGATATCCTCTAAGAGGAATGATGTTTCTCAATGGTTTCATACACAACCAACTATAAAGAGGGCCACTATGTTCACTTTATTCATCGAAGTGTCACCTTTCTAAGTTTGAGTATTACAAGTCAGACATTTATAATCATGTCTTCAACCATCGACATATAAAGAACCATTTTTTAATTCAAGGGTTGTCTTAGACATTGAAACATTCAAAATCTCATTTATAAGAATTTTATTTTAATAAAAAAAATTAATTTTTAAAAGGGTTTGATCACTATAGTGGTGAGAATGTAAAACACATACATACATCAAATTCATAAACACATGGGAAATGCAGAAGGACTACTCACATCAACTCTATTTTTTTCACTTTTTAAGAACAACCCTATAACTCTTTTCTATGATTTTTTAAATATGAAATCATATCTTTAGTACCTATCTCATGGCACAACACCAAATACATAATTATATACAATTTATAGTTAATTATATAATTTTATTATAAAAATTATAATTTATTTCAATTAAAACCAACAAGGAATAATTTCCTAAAAATCACCAGCCCACCTCATCACACCTATATAATAACCAACCACTTATGTATTTTTTGTGGTGAACTCCAACCTTTATCCCAAAAAAATTACCTATGAAGTTGAACCAAGTCAGTCAACAAATTAACTTAACTTAATCTAATTTTCATTAAAACTATTTAAAAATTATAAATGGTGATGTACCTCTAACCCAATGACATGTTACAGCATGATATAATAATGTTGGGACATCTCATATCATTTTTGAGAAAAATAATTATCAGATCAGATGATTTATACAATGATCCGGTGTAAATAATCTCCAAAATCTAACCAAAAAATCCAAAAATAAATGAAGAACAATGTAAAGGTAACATCAAATGTAGTCATACATAATGGAAATAACACTACATGTTTGACCCCAACCATGTCCATGAATGATGTTGTAGAGGAATTTATCCAAGGTTGATGCAAGTAGTTTATAATCAAATGATGTCCTATTTGACATTAGCATCACCTTTTTGATGTGTTGGTTACATATACTTCTTCCTAACCATATAATTTATTCCCCTTCCCCTTCTCTATCTATCTGACTCTCCCAAAAACAATGTCTACATCATAGGAGTATATGTTGGTATTTTGAAATATTTAAGTCATGTAGTTGTTGTTAGGAGGCATGTATATTTGTCATAATTGAAATAATTTTTTAGATATTTCATTATTTTTATGACCCATGTGTTTTTATTTCCCATTATGGTTTTTTGAGACTCGACGCAGTAATGACCTCCTCATGGTGGAAGACTAGGCCACCAAAACCCAATTCTTTCCACCATAGGCCATTTTTTAAAGATAAGTGACGAGAATGAATAATTATAATGGTAGGCCTCTTCATAATGTACATGTAGGCATGCACCCAACCATATATATGAATATGTTCATAATAATAAAAATAAGAGAAAATAAACTAAATATTTATATTCTATCATGTTATTTACTTTAGAGAATAAAAAATAGTACAATAGGTAATATGAAATCAAATGGAAAAAATATACACCTAATAGGGAAATATTACATATCCTGACAATAATATGAAACAAATGAATTATAGAGAGATCGACTATTGATCTATAATCACCGACCACCATGTAAGGTCAAATTAACCCAATTATCCCTTTTCCCAACATAATACACAACTAATTTGTACATTATCTATATATACATGACATGTGAGGGAATAACTCAATTAGCTTTGAGCACATATATACCCAACCTTCTGCATCCAAACCTGATATAGGAGGAATAGAATACATGTTAATATTTGACATCTGATCCTAAAGATTGACAAAAAACTAACCCAACAATAAAAAGATATGTTCTTCAATGAAAACCGAAAAGGATAGAAAGGTTATATCTATCTCAAATACCAGTCCAAAATAATGGTTTCACAACTTCTCTAATGAAATATCATCAATGCCCAGTATCATGCTAATTTGTTCAGGGAATTATTGAGGAGGACCAACACCTCATAAATTTTCTATAATCTACTATATTTTGGAAATATTAGACGTAGGCCATATTTTCCATCTTGAGGCTCCCCTTGAGAGGTGGGTGAATCTTTCTACTTATAATATTTCATAAAAATGAAGGATTTTTGGATTTTTGGTCTTTGAAGACCAAAATATAGATATTTCCTTTACATAATTTAAAAAAAACCAGCATCAATCCCCGTGTGATTGCACGTGATATAATAACCACCCTAGTCGATGGAACTTCTTAAAAACTGAATAGAATTGAAAAAAAAACTAGTAACCCAATTAGATGTCATGAAGTGCTACTAAAAATAACCCTTGATCACACTATAGGTCTTCATAAAAGATGCCTCCTTCCTCAATCCTATCTTAAAATTAAACTATAGACGAACAAACAGCCACTCAAGGATAGTAGAAATATTGATATCAAATCCAACCTGATTCACAACATCCACAAAAACATGCGATCATATAAAGTTATAAAAGTTATCAGGCCATTTTTTACAAGAAATTTTTAGACATTTATGAATGAAACCAATTCAATAAAACTACAAAACATTTACTAAAATGTAAAAATATGTATATAAATGTTCATTAATCTTTGAATGATGTAAATCCAATAGAAATTAAAGTGCAATAAAAAGTTCTAGAGAATGAATAGGAACTGCAAGCCTAAGATGTTGTCTATATTGACTCCCATGTATTTCTCTTTCCAATGAAGTTTTTTGTGAAAGTCAGCCCCACTTAAGCCTCCTCTTCCATATTCTCATCAACGACCATCATTAAATACCTTCATTTACACAACATAAACAATGTATAATCAAAGTATAAAAATACACATAAAAGTTTTCATAAAAATGTCATATAGATAAGAAAAATAAAATTGAGAATCATAATAGTAGGACCTAGATTTTCCACGGGCGCGGGGGGCGTGGGGGGCGTGGGGGTCGCCGGTGGTCAAGGGGGTCGCCGGTGGTCGAGGGGGGCGCCGGGGGGTGTGGGTTTCGCCGGAGAGCGCGGGGGTGAGGAGTCGCCGGCAGCGCGGGGGGTGGGGAGTCACCGGCAGCGCGGGGGTGCGGAGTCGCGAGGGTTAGGTCATGAAGGGGAAGGGGGAAAGGGTCGGCGCTGTGTAAAATAATTCGGGTTTCGTGGCGGTTTATTAAAAACCGCAGCAAAACCTTCATCGAAAAAGGTTTAGCGGTGGTTTTGTGAACCGCCGCCACAAAACCGCCGCTAAACCATGTTTTTTTTGTAGTGAGAAGTAATTACGTTCAATGATCCATAATTCCTTGTAGGTTTCGTATTAATTCCATAATGATAAGGGGGTCAGTTTTCGTTGTGATATTTTTTAAAAGAACTATGATTTTTAAGAGCTGTCTCACCCCAAAAAAATTTCTTTTGTTTATGCCCTCTATGGAGCCTCATACTCCCATTTTTGGTCTTCTTGGAGTATCTGTTTAAAGGGTTATTCAAATGGAATATCTGGGAAAAAAATTACGTGTTCATTGCATGGAATTTTTTTGACAAGATAACAAAAAATACAAGGATTCCCATTGTGGTGATCCCCATAAATGATAACAGATTGAATTCTATTGACGAGGATGTTGAGTTAAAAATTCCCCCATCCTAGTATTTTTGGGATACTTATATTCCACATTCAAAATATTTCATGCTTGGTTTTTTATCCTTGAACGATGTGTTAAAAACACCCCCAACCTTTCATGTTGGTGTTACACCAGTATTGTAACAGTTGCAGCTGCTATGGATACTCTCATTATTTTATAGATCATTGAATGAAACTTTTCTCGGTGAATTGTCTGATTTTCAACAGATCTATCTACTTTGAAAGATATTGGAACTAAATGAAGATTGGATTTCAATAACTGAGAGGCTTACTCAATTTTTTTAGACTCTTTATGTAATATTCTTTCAATGGATACTTCTTTTCCGGGCATACATCATTAAGAGTCATTAAAGGTTTTATTTTTTCTAGAATTCAATCTAGTGTGAGAAGATCCTATTTCTTGAAATTTACCTAAGGAAATTTGGGTAAATGATTTCACCACAGCTGGGCGATACGGAATGGCATGTGAATTATCCACATTCACCACTTCCCCCTGTATAAACACTAGATGGGGTGACAAAAATCAGTCTATGGAACTCTTTTAACACATTGAGTCATGTGTGCTGAAGGGATCATTATTGATTTCAAATTATTGGCTTCGTTACATCTAGAGGAGTTTTTAAATCAATTTGATGATGTATCTTCTCTATTAAAATGATGTTACAAGGTATTCATAAAAAGGAAAGGATTTTGTTCTAGGTGACGAAGAGTAGTCCCTGAATTTAAGTGAATTTTGTGAACATATTCTTCTAAAAACACCCATAGAATGATATATTAGGGACATCATAAAGTCCATAACATGACTGGAAATTATCTAAATATCATCCCATGAAGAATATGACTTCTTAATTCATTTTAAGAGGTCTATAAACCATATCAGGAAAAAGTGTACATTTTACCATTGATTTATTATAAACATAAGGGTCGACATGGAATTACTCAATCATATTAAAATAAAAGTGATATAATGGTGGTTAAGAGAATGACATTTTCCTTGGGTATTCTTATGGTTGAGAAATAATATCTCTTTTCAATGATGAGTCACCAGTCATAAATAGCCTCAATTTTTCAATATCACCACGATATGATGGATTTATCATAGTTAATTTTGGAATGGAATGACCTTCTTGATGAAATGAAGTGTTACTGTGGGGAGGACCATCATAGAAAATGTCATCATGGGGATGACTACCATCACAGCTCGATGTCTGACTATAAGTGGAATTTATATAGTGTATACTATGCGGCGTACCATCCATGGGGATGATAGTACGGTGATATCCCTCTTTTAGTTTGATCTTATGTCCATGAGGGGGTTTTCTCCAATGCTCATCAAGAGATGAGGTCTCATGATCAATTAGATTATGGACATGAATCAAGACATTATGGTAATATTTATGGGGAAAATCTCTATAACTACTGAATGAAATGACCTATGGATGACCTTTTAAATTATATCTATAATTTTCTAATATATGAGTTTGAACCTAAGGAATCATAGATCAATGAATGAGGTCTTTAAAAACACTAGCATTTAGTAGAGAAATACCATAGACTTACTCTTCATTTTATAATGGCCATTATAGAGGATTCTTTTTGGAAGATCTCATATGGGTGACTAGGACTACATACTATGGATAGTGGATTTTATATATGGGGGTTTATTTGATTAGATCTCATATTGATTCCATAACCATCCAACATATTTCAAGTATTACGGTATGGACATATTCCTACACTATACTAGATACTGGGATAGATAAATGAAGTCCAATTAGAATGGGAATATAGGCCCAATATGGTTGTCCATTTATCAAGGGATTTTTCAAAAACCCTATTGGATGGGATAAGGGATACAAAAATTCATTAGAGTAACCCTAACAGTATTTTTAGGATTCAATCTGTAACACCTCGAGCTTCCACGATACGCTTCTCTTTCAATAATGCAATAGCTTGCATTGTGCGCAAGTTCGAGATTCTAACACACCGCCACTAATCAAAATAGCCATTATGAATAGTAATACCCACTTTTTAAAATTATATATATTTTATATTTCAAATTGGAATTCATTTTTTGATTCAGAATATCGAAATTAGCCTATGTTGAATTTTTGGTATTTTTCTGAGAACTTCCAATTTTTTATGAATAGTGAAAAATACTAAAAAACAACTTTTTTTATAAAATTAATTTATAGTGATAAATTATACTATTGAGTGGTTTTAAATTATAATTAGAATATATTTTTACCATTTTATCCAATGGTGTTCATTAGAATTAATTTCACTTTGAAATTGGATATAAACAATTGTCAATCTTTTGATATATATTATTTCTTAAAAACACGCTATTTGTTCTGACATCGGGAATTAATTATAAAATTAATTAATGAAACTTATATGTATGGAATTTTTTAAAATATAAATCATTTTTTAATTCATAATATCAATTATAGCTTAGGGTGAAATTTTGGCATTGTTCTGAAAAACTTCAATTTTTGATGAATAGTGAAACCACTTAGTGGTAGTTAAAAAACTGATTTTTAGTTTAAATGAAACAATACCACTTATGTGATTTGATTTTAAAAAATCTGAGATACATGATTTTCATTAGGAAGTAAAATGTGGTTCAATGGGATTAAATTTTTTTTGGTGAATAGTAACTTTTAAATTAAATTAATCGCGATCAAAGGTAATTAGTGAAATTTAAGATAAAAATGATGTTATAAAAATATGAAATTACTTTTACACTTGTACTACACTTATTGGATGAGTCATGGACGACCAATACAATCCATGGGTCAACTTGGGGACCCCATAGAGCCACTTGGGTAAGAAAATGACATTAATAACTTTTTATTTAAAGTAAAAATAAAATTGTCACAAACATGTGTTGTTTTAATAAAACAATTATTACATATGGTTATATAAGATAACCATTTTACTATAAATATTCATTGTAAAGATAAAAATATTTCCTACATCATGGTAATTTTTTTATAATTTTTATACATTAAATGAATTAAATGTTTTTGACACAATGATGATGCAGCGATTACCTCATAAATTAACGATTTAAATAAAATGAAAATATAATGTAAAATATAAGGATTATACTTGTAAAAAACCTTTTGGATGAGAATATTTCAAACCCTTATAACCTTATACTCGAAATATATCATTTTGGGACCTTTAGAATCCAAAAATCATTTCATAATAATGTCACATTTCAATTTTTTCAAGAGTGCCCCTCCTCTCCTCTTATAAAAGGCCCCCACCTCTACCACCTTATTCACACATTAAAGCCATTTGGCTCGTCCTACCTCTTCCAAAATACTCCCCCAACTTCCCTATACTACTCCTAGAAGCCTCATTTTGGGCAGAAGTCTTCCCAAGGAAACCATTGGCTCAAATCAAAAAGAGTAACCCGATTTTATGGTAATGTCTTCTCTTGTGTTCTTTTGTTTTATTTTGCTTCTCCAACCCCCTAAAATCTTTTTGTTACTTTATTTTGTAAAAAAACCAGTATATAAAATATAATTGGATGTTTTTATGAGAATTATTTTATTTACACTTACACACAACTTCGTCTAATGGTTAAAGAACATACTATTTCTGTGGGTGGCGAATTACTGCCTCATGAAATGATGATTGTTCAATCTTCTTTTAACACCTCTCATGGTGGCCATTATGATGACACTATTTTTATATATGATATATATTATGTTTTTTTCCTTATTATTATTTATTTTTCATTTATGTCATACCTTTATTATTTCCATTATGGGTAAACGCAATAATTTCATTTTAGGAAGTGAGGACTACCGCCCCCTCAAAGTGATTTGAATCATTAATTCCATATATGGGATGTATAAAGGACGGAGTAAATGGTATTATACATTATATTATAATGTAATTATAGTATACCTTTATATAATTATAATTTCATTCCATTAAATACGAAATATAAATGAAAGTAGTGTACATGCATACATACGGCTTACCATCCCCATGAACGGTGCATTTCATTTCATACCTCTAAATGTTATGTAATATTATAAATTAATGTATATACTAGATATATATTATATATATGATATCTATATCATGAATATAATTCTGGATATATTGTATATTTCACCACATGAACAACTTGTAATTATAAGAAGTTTATTTTTGACTCAAGTACCAAAGATCGACAAAATGACCGTTATTAACTTAAATAATTACATAATGTTCATAACATGGTAATAAGTGGTATAAAAGGAATAATGAACATGAAAAAGGTTCTTATGAAAATTGAAATTAACTCTAGTTTATTATTTAGGAGATTAAAGAATGATCGAGTCAACTCGAACACTAGGTAAGGGAACTTCTTAACCTAATTTCCATTCTTTGGGTTAATCTCCTACTTTCAAATTATGTCATGATATTATTATGTCCTATCTGGTATTTATACTTTCTTTATGTGTAAATATAATGAATACACATAATAAATCTATTTTATTTAAAAATGATCTTTGTCATGGTCTTCGTCTCAATTCATTGAGGCATATTTGGTTTGATACACAACTTTCTTTTATATGGTGTATAAACCCCTTTGACTTTTATGTTTTTTTCAAAAGGAATCTTTTTTTACGAAGAGTTTTACTAAATGAAAAAATGGAATGTTTTTTTTGTCATATGTATTTGGCGACAACGAATTCCTCCCCGCCATGACCATTATTTGAGTTTCGGCTTCCTCTACATGCCATAACTTTTTTTTTAAAAATGAAAAATAAATAAAAAGTTTTAATTTTCCTTTATTTTGGTATTGAAAATGGTTTTGAAAGTGTTTTTATTATATCAATGTTTTGTATTGATATCATGTGATTGAAATGTGGAAATGATATGTTTCCTTTATACATGTTTTATGTGATACGAGTCTGTTATGGTTTATGATATGTTTAAACCTATTCATATGAGGAATGCATTAGACTTAATAAGTGATGGGTAGAGCCCGCTATAGCTCCTCGATGCATCGGCAGGTCTCATGAGACTAACTACTGTCTTGGAAAGAGTCCATGACAAAATCTTATTTTTAGTCTTCTCACGAGGCCTTGTCTACATGGTTATGATAGTATGGAATTATTCATTCCATCATTATGAAAGTGGTTATTGATATTGCATGTGATTATTCAACAAGTAGAATATCCATGTGAAGAAGTAAATGGAATTATCTCATTTTACTTTTTCCATATTATGTTGAACTTCAAGTTTAAAAGGCTTTTGTTTTAGTTATACATTGCCTTAAATGTTTATGTTTATTTATAAAATCTTCCACTAAATTGTTATCCTTACTGATCATCTGAGCTCACCCCTTTCAATGTTTTATTTTTCTCAGGATATGAAGAAATATTTTATGACTGACCTGCAGGGATCGTCTGAAGGGGATATGGGTGTGGACAATGGATACTATGTTATTGTATTTTTTAACTTTATGATGTAATGTAACATTTTTGAATGTATCTAGTGTTTCCAAGGCTATTAAACTAATCGGTCTTTTGAGAAATGATCTTTTGTGATCATGCCAATGTTACGAAATAATGCACCGACTCTGGGTAACTGGGGTCATGGCATTACAGTTGGTATCAGAGACAGTTTAGTACTATCCTTGGAAGCTATATTCAGATAAACTCTGATTAGACCACATATCCCTATGATAGACTTTGAGGATTATTATAGAAGAACTTCCTAGAATTTTGGTAGTATAGAGATTTTGTGAGTTTTCGGAGCAATACATCCATGTCTAGATACGAGCAGGTAGAGGCGACTCTGGCACAGATGTACCTAGGGGTAAAACCTGAAAACACCGCTTTGATCTAGACTCGAACGGGAACTGGTGCACAACAACGGGCCTTGCTGCACTCTTGGTTACGACACTCCCGGGGGATATGCTTAGGATTATTCATATTTTATTTACAAACCATTATGAAGGGTTTATGAGTGTATACTTCCTTAAAGGAAGCATTTTTATGATTATACATTATATCCATAAGTAGTTTAATTTATTTTAAGTGTTTTTAAAGTATGTTATTGTGTATATCGATTCATAAACTAATCTAGTTTATGACATTGTTTAGAAATGGCACCTAGTGGGAGGAATGGAAATCGTATCAATACACGCACTACATGTAGGTATTTCCCTCCTGCATATGATAATTATAATGGATCTGGTGATACAACTGGTACTGAAAATCTTATCACCATACATGCACAACTCACTCTGGTTATGAAAAATAACTTTACTTGTATAGAGAACCCTGATCCGCAACGTGGAGGATCAATGTTAGACTACTTCATGAGGAAACAACCCCAACATTTAATGGGGGTAAAATCAACTAGTAGCTGAGAAATGGATAAAATCCTTAGAAAAAATATTACATGCCTTGGGGAGTAGCGAAAGGGATAAAGTTGTCATGGCAGTTTACCGCCTCAATGGAGATGTCGATCAATGGTGGTCGCTAATTCAAAACAAAAAGGAAGATGATGAAGTATCAAATATGTAATGGAGGGAGTTCAAAGATCTTTTCTTAGAAAAATACTTTCCTCATGACCATCGAGCAGATATGGAAAGGCAATTTCTGAGTCTGAGACAAAAGGAGGATGAGAATGTCGCAAAGTATGAGGCTAACATTACAAGGTTAGCAAGGCATGCAGTATATTATATATGTATCCCAAAAAGTAATATTGATCGTTTCATAGATGGGTTAAAACCATTTCTCCATCAAGATTTAGTATCAAAATCTTTCTCAACGTGTGAAGATATTGTCTCATGTTCTATCAAGATAGAAAAGGTATTCTCTAAGTCTTATGATAATAAAGTAAAGAAAGAGAAGAAGAGAATGTTGGATAAAGGTACAGATAAAGGGAAAAAGGGACGGAAGGATTTTCCATTATTTGATAATTGTGGGAAGAATCACCTCAGTACTTGCCTAAAAGGAATGGGAGTTTGTTATAAATGTGGAGAAAAAGGTCACAAGGCTTGTGATTGAAAGGGAAAAAAGAGGATATCGATGTTGAATTCTACAATTGTAGGGAAATGGGGAATTATGCAAATGAATGTCCTAAGCATCAGGAAAACATACCTCAGAAAAGGCCAAGGGATCAAGGACAATCTTATTCTGTTACTACAGTTGAAGTGTAATAATTAATATATTGGTGCTTTGGGACTCAAGGATTATATTCTTGTTATAAGAATAATGTGATATATATAATGATTGTACTACAGTACTTGTTGTTTCATTAAGGTTTTAATATAATGAAGGTAATCATATTTTTAGTATATGACAATAAGAGAAACTTTAATTTGTTTGGGGAATCTGATGTTACAATTGATTTTGGAATTTAGAGACCTTTTAGAGAAAGTCTGGATAGAGGTATTTTGGATAACTATAAAGGTTGGAATGGATTTAGTTGATCTTTGGATAGTATTGTTTAACGTTAAAACATTTATGAAGATTATTTTTGGAATATTATAATACTATAGTTTTGGAAAAGGACAACCTGTAGGTCGGGGGATAACCTATCGTATCAGACAAAGCTATAGGAATCGAACCTACTACCATAGTGCGACATGCCTTTATTACCTACCACTAGCCTACAGGAAGTTCCTGGTTATTAAAAAATAGTTTTACTAATCTAAATGGTATGTGTTAATATTTTTAACCATGCGTGATTAGGATAAATATAATATTTTTGAGTTCTATTAACTTTTTGAGTGAAAGATGAGTTTTTGGTAGAAATTAGTTGAAGGATGAAACTCTACTTGTCAAGCATAAATATATATATACCTATCTTTTACATTATGAATAAATTAATTATTAAACATTATTAAAGGGATATTAAAACAAAAAATGGTGTTATCCTAATAACTTATGTCTTGTTGAACTGATAATATTTTAAATCAACATAGATTGAAGGCTTTGAGGCCCTCAATTTTACACTTGTTTATGATTGATGACCTCAATCACTCCCTACAAATATTTACGTTTTTACTCCAATTATATGTCTCTAATTTCCACCAATGTTCTCCTTATCGAGATCATAATTTGGTGGTGACTTTTTCTGTGATGGCCCGGACCTCTCCGGCCCATTCCTTTGTCAAAAAAAAGGCCAAGAAGTGTTCTGGAGGGTAAAATGGACTTTTCCCACACTTTCCAGAATATTGAAATTACACGCCGTGTAGTTTGAGTACACGTCGTGTACCCCCTTCCTGGGTATACCCCGTGTTGCAGACTGTGTCCTTACTGTGTGGAATAATGTGTGCACGCCGTGTGTCCAGTTCTACATGCCGTGTAGTCCTTCCCCACGTACACGTTACCAGTCAACGACTGTTTACCATGTTGGATCTATGTCTTTTCCATGTGCAATAAATTAGTACACGCCGTGTGTCTAAACTACACACCGTGTAGTCCTTCCCCGCGTATGCGTTACCCTCAAACCGTGTGTTGACCAGTCAACGGCCGTGAATCCGTGTTGGAAGCCGCGTGGAGACCGTGTGAAAGAACTGAGTACACACCATGTACCCTAAAGTACACGCCGTGTACTTTTGCTTTTCACGCCTATAAAAGGAGGGGTCCCCTCCTCCTTTCAACTAACACCTCTCCTCTCCTCTCCTCTGAGCAGAGCTCTCTCAAGAGACTCAAAGGCGTTTCCCTACCATAACTTCTTCTTCAAAGCTCCGATTTACGATCTTTCAGTGGCCACAGGATCGTAATGACGAGGTGGAACTTTTGAGCCGAGGTTCATTGTCTTTCCTTCAGGCTTTTCTTTCCGACTTCCACCCGAGGAGTTTTTGTCGGGACCCGACAGAAGTGACGGACGCCAACGGACGTCTTCTAAGGTTGATCTGGGGGAGCGTTGCGATCAGAACCTGTTAAGGTATGGATCTTACCTTTGTCTCTCTAATTTTTGCATCATGCGGGGTGGGTGTTCTATTGTTTATGTGAAACACTATTGAACCGGTTTAATAAAGATAATAACTGGCTAATATGACGGGGATGGGAAGTTGTGATTGCTGTTACTTTATCTCCTGTGATGTTATGTTGTGAATTGAATGAGCTTCTAGCTATGTAAAATCACGTTCATTTGGGGCCTTTGCTTACGCAATTAAATGTTTCCCTCTCCTTCGGGATTATTCTTAAGGGTGGAAACCTTGTGGAATGTGGGAATTGGTTAATCACATAATGTTGGCTGTTTAAAATCTGGAACCCTTTTGTGATCACCCCGGTTAAACAAAATAGAATAATGAACATGTGGGTGTTGTCTTGGTCACGTGGCATGTGTTGGGGGTGTTTTTGAGGGTTGTTGTGGATCGGGTGACCAGCGGGGCTGCAGTTGACTTAGTTGTGGGATGGTGTGAATGTTGTGTTGGTAATGGGCAGCGGGGCTGTAATAAATGGTATTAAAGGGATGGGGATATGTGGCTTCGGTGTGGTTGTGGTTATGGTAGTTGGCAGCGGGGCTGCCGGGATGGGCTTGTTTGTGAATGATTAGTGGGTTGTGAATAATAAATTAAAGTGGAAGAATTAATGAATGGTGGGGCATGGAAATGAAACAGAAATAATATTCAATGGGGTTGGTTGGTTGATAACAATGACTTTGTTATGTTTCTTGTGTTTTCCTAACTTGATTTGGGGATGGCAGAGATATGTTTTACGAACGATCGATGTGGCTTGGTTGTGGATAGTTTCCCAGTAGTTAAGGAACTAATAAACTAATTCTGCTGAACGTGAGGCATGTGCTCAGTTTTTCTGTTTAGAAGCCATAGGTTGGGCTGTGTGTTTGGTATATATTTATATAACTGTATCTTTTGTGTTTTATCGCACCCCACCCATGTTGAGAACTTAGTTCCGAACACTCCCATTTCATGGGAGAGGGTGTGTTTATTGTATTTACTAGCTCCTTCCTGCTCCTTCTCCCCTAGGCGGTGATGGC
Source organism: Viscum album (assembly GCA_963277665.1). Lineage (NCBI taxonomy): Eukaryota > Viridiplantae > Streptophyta > Magnoliopsida > Santalales > Viscaceae > Viscum > Viscum album. The sequence goes on along the minus strand of OY728142.1, from coordinate 390,508,035 downwards.
ATGAGGCGACCTTACACCTATGACTCTTTGGGTAGGTTTCGATTGGGGTGGCTTAGGCCCAAGACTCTTCGGTCAGGTTCTATATTTTCCCAAGAATCTTTGGGATGATTCCCATGTGTTTGTGGGCGGGATATGTGGTTGTGAGGCCCAGGTGTGTGCGGGCGGGATATGTGGTTGTGAGGCCCCGGTGTGTGCAGGTGGGATAACTGGTTGTGAGGCCCAAGTGTGTGCGGGCGGGGAGAGTGTGGCAGCATCATGACGTTCATCGTTAGGAATAGCAGCTATCTAAATGGAAATGGTGTGGTGTACCCAATACTCTTGTTTCTAATATACTACTACCTGTTGTGCTTGAGTGTTTGTGAGTGTGGCTGGTGAGGTTCGGTGGATAGAATTCCTTGCTAGGTTTCTTCTGTTGTTCTCACTGGACATTAGGATGTCTCCCCACTTGTGCATGAGAGATTTATGTTCCCCTACTGAGTATACATGTATTCTCACCCTACGTTTACTTTCAGGTTTCTAGGAGGACTACCAGGGCCATGCGGGACCCAACTAGTCGGACAATTGGTGTTTTTGTTGTTGTTTTACCTTTGTTTTCTTTTGGTATTGTACTTTAAGTTTTAATTTATTTGTACCATGTTATAAAATTCTTTAAACATGCATGTTGGAATGGTTTGGGTTTATTTCCATACACTTGCCCTTTTTCCTTTTTGGTGGTTGACTTGTCCTATTTCCCGATCTTTAAAAATAAAAAGGGTAATGCCCCCCATATTTTTGAAAAACTCATACCCATGGTTCTAGTCGCCACCCCAGGGCCTACTTGAGTTGGTTTCATTGCACTTGGATGCCAGGGTAGAAGGTGTTAGAGGCTGTTTGTTTCAGATGATAGTGTTGTCCTCCTTGTTACAGTAGGTGGAAGAGTCTCAGTGGGGGGACTCCGAGGCAGAAGTGATGTGGGATCATGTTGATTAGGGGAATGCTCCAAAAGGATGGTCAGAGGACAGCCGACATCGGATGCTTTTCCATGGAAGGTTGTTTGTTCCGAAGGTGGTGCGTGAGGGATTTCTCCATGAGTTCCATAGCCCAGCCTTGGCAGTACATCCCAGAGTTTCAAAAATGTACCAAGGCCTAAGGGATCATTTTTGGTGGCCCAGGGTGAAATGGGCAGTGGTGGAGTTTGTGGATAAATGCCTAGTGTGTCAGCACGTGAAGGCTGAACACCGTGTTCGCAGTGGTTTGTTGCATCCCTTATATGTCCCCGAGTGGAAGTGGGACGACATCTCGATGGACTTCATCATTGGACTACCCAGAGCTCAGGGTGGTTATGATGCTATCTGGGTAGTGGTGGATCGTCTGACGAAATCGGCTCAGTTCTTAGCAATCAGGGAGTCGGGCCCAGTGAGTATCTTAGAACAGAGGTACGTAGACGAAGTGGTGCACTTGCATGGAGGTTCGAGGACTATCGTCTTAGATCGGGATACTCGGTTTACCTCACGAGTATGGAGGGGGTTACAACATGCTTTTGGAACCCAGCTACGCCTTAGCACTGCTTTCCACCCCTAGACCGATGGGAAGACGGAGTGGACTATCCAAACGTTGGAGGACATGTTGCGAGCATGCATTCTGTATTTCGGAGGATCGTGGGTACGACACTTTCCTTTAGTAGAGTTTTCCTACAACAACAGCTTCCACTCTACTATTGGCATGGCACCGTTTGAGGATTTGTATGGAAGGCCATGTCGTTCACCCATTTGCTGGGTAGAGGTTGGTGAGACAGGTGCTCTTGGGCCAGAGGTAGTGTAGAGCACCAAAGAGAAAGTCCATCTTGTACGTGAGAGGATGAAAGCGGCTCAGGACCGAAAAAAGTCTTATGCTGATCGTTAGAGGAGGCCCTTGGAGTTTGAGGTGGGGGATCATGTGTTCTTGAAGGTTTCCCCTCGACGGGGGAAGCAGAGGTTTGGGAAAGGTATCAAGCTCTCACCCAGGTTCATCGGACCTTTTGAGGTATTGAGGTGAGTCCGTGAGGTGTCATATCAGCTGGCCCTGCCACCTCAGTTGGAGAAGGTTCATGATGTCTTCCACGTCTCCCAGCTTCGTCGGTACTTACACGATGACTCCCACATTATCAACTTGGGAGAGTTAGATATGGGAGATGAAGTGACCTTCGAGTAAAGACCAGTCAGAATCGAAGATCGTAAAGATAAGGTGCTTCGTGGACGAACCATTCCGTTGGTTCATGTGTTGTGGAGGTATGGCGGCCTCGAGGAGAGCACTTAGGAGTGGAAGACCCAGATTCACACTTAGTACCCGAAGTTGTTTTGACTTGTGTTTTTTCCTTGATCTTCTGAGCTTTGTGTTGATGTTGTACTATGTACCTTTGATATATGGAATGCTTGTCTTGTCATTTGTGAGACCTTTTGTTTCGTTATTCCCTGGTAATGTGTAACATGTCAGGATGTGTGGGAAAGGGAAAAAAACTTGACCCTTCATCGAGAAGCATTAATGAGGATGTGATTGAACTCGTGTAGGCGAGTCAGTGCTGCCTAAAGCAGATAATATCTCAACACAGGTGAAGGAATTTCCAAAACCCATGTGTTCGGGCAGTGTGTTGGTTGTGTGGTGTTGGGGTTAGTGCGAGTTGAAAAATTTTAATGTCTGAAAGTGGGAAGACCCAATTCTTAATCGAGACGCATTAATGAGGATGCGATTAAACCCATGCAGGCGAGTCAGTGCCACCTAAAGTGGATAATATCTCGACATAGGAGAAGGAATTCTTAACACATATGATTAGGGTTGTTGGTTGGGTTCTGGTTATAACGAGAACCCTAAGAGTTATCTGGTTGGGTTCCTCTAGGTTGATTTTGAATTCTCGGGGACGAGAATGTTTGAAGAGGTATTTGATGTAATGGCACGGACCTCTCCGGCCCATTCCTTTGTCAAAAAGAAGGCCAAGAAGTGTTCTGGAGGGTAAAATAGACTTTTCCCACACTTTCCAGAATTTTGAAACTACACGTCGTGTAGTTTGAGTACACGTCGTGTACCCCCTTCCCGGGTATACCCAGTGTTGCAGACCGTGCCCTTGCTGTGTGGAATAATGGGTGCACGTCGTGTGTCCAGTTCTACATGCCGTGTAGTCCTTCCCCGCGTACGCGTTATCAATCAAAGGTCGTGTACCATGTTGGAGTTGTGTCCTTGCCGTGTGCAATAAATGAGTACATGTCGTGTGTTTAAACTACACGTCGTGTAGTCCTTCCTCGCGTATGCATTACCCTCAAACCATGTGTTGACCAGTCAACGGTTGCGGAGCCATGTTGGAAGCCACGTGGAGACTGTGTGAAAGAACCGAGTACACGCCGTGTCCCATAAAGTAAACGTCGTGTACTTTTTCTTTTCATGCCTATAAAAGGAGGGGTCCCCTCCTCCTTTGAACTCACACCTCTCCTCTCCTCTCCTCTGAGCAGAGCTCTCTCAAGAGACTCGAAGGCTCATTCCTACCATAACTTCTTCATCCGAGATCTGATTTAAGATCCGTCAGCAGCCACGAGATCGTAACGACGAACCGGATCTTCCGAGCCTGGGTTTGTTGTCTTTAGTTCGGCCTTTTCTTTCCGACTTCCACCCGAGGAGGTTTTTCCGGGACCCGACAAAAGTGACGGACGCTGATGGACGTCTTCTAAGGTTGATCTGGGGGAGCGTTGCGATTAGAACCTGTTGAGGTAGGTATCTTACCTTCGTCTCACTAATTTGTGCATCATGTGGGGTGGGTGTTCTATTGTTTACGTGAAATACTTTTGAACCGGTTTAATAAAGATAATATCTGGCTTATATGACGGGGATTGGAAGTTGTGATTGCTGTTACTTTATATCCTGTGATGTTATGTTGTGAATTGAATGAGCTTCTACCTATGGAAAATCACGGTCGTTGGGGGCCTTTTCTTACACAATTAAATGTTTCCCTCTCTTTCTGGATTATTCTTATGGGTGGAAACCTTGTGGAATGTGGAAATTAGTTAATCATGTAATGTTGGCTGTTTAAAATCTGGAACCCTTGTGTGATCACCCCAGTTAAAAAAATGGAATAATGAACATGTGGGTGTTGGCTTGGTCACATGGCATGTGTTGCGGGTGTTTTTGAGGGTTTTTGAGGATCGGGTGAGCAGTGGGGCTGCGGTTGACTTAGTTGTTGGATGGTGTGAATGTTGTGTTGGTAATGGGCAGTGGGGCTGTAATAAATGGTATTAAATGGATGGGGATGTGTGGCTTTAGTGTGGTTGTGGTTATGGTGGTTGGAAGGGATGGGAATGTTTTTGAATTATTAGTGGGTTTTGAATAATAAATTAAAGTGGAAGATTTAATTAATGGTGGAAATGAAACGGAAATAATAATCAATGGGGTTGGTTGGTTGATAAGAAGGACTTGGTTGTGTTGCTTGTGTTTTCCTAACTTGATTTTTGGATGGAAGGGATATGTTTTATGAACGATCACTATGGCTTAGTTGTGGATAGTTTCCCAGTAGTTAAGGAACTAATAAACTAATTCTGTTGAACGTGAAAACCTAAATGGGGTTGGGATTGTTTGTTGTATGCATACTTCGTGGTAGCAGTACCAAGGCACGTGCTCAGTTTTTCTATTTAGAATCCATAGGTTGGGCTGTGTGTTTGGTATATATGTATATAACTGTATCTTTTGTGTTTTATCGCACCCCACCCATGTTGAGCACTTAGTTCCGAACACTCCCATTTCATGGGAGAGGGTGTTTTTCCCTTAGTTACTAGCTCTTTCCTTCTCCATCTCCCCTAGGCTGTGATGGCTTGAGGCGACCTTACACCTAAGACTCTCCGGGTAGGTTTCGATTGGGATAGCTTAGGCCCAAGACTCTTCAGGAAGGTTCTACCATTTCCAAAGAATCTTCGGGATGAGGGCCAGGTGTGTACGGGCGGGATAGGTGGTTGTGAGGCCCAGGTGTGTGCGGGCGGGATACATGGTTCTGAGGCCCAGGTGTGTGCGGGCGAGATAGGTGGTTGTGAGGCCCATGTGTGTGCGGGCGGGGAGAGTGTGGCAGAATCATGATGTTCGTCGTTAGGAAGAGCAACCAACTAATGTTAAATGGTGTGGGGTACCCAATAATCTTGTTTCTTATATATTACTACCTGTTGTGCTTGTGTTTTGGTGAGTGTGGCTGGTGAGGTTGGGTGGATATAATTCCTTTCTTGGTTTCTTCTGTTGTTCTCACGGGACATTAGGATGTCACCCCACTTGTGCATGAGAGCTTTAGTTTTCCCTACTGAGTATATTTGTATGCTCACCCTACGTTTACTTTCAGGTTTCTAGGAGGACTACCAGGGCCGTGCGGGGCCCTACTAGTCAGACAGTTGGTGTTGTTGTTGTTTTTATACCTTTGTTTTCTTTTGTTATTGTACTTTGAGTTTTCATGTCTTTGTACCTTGTTATAAAATTGTTTAAACATGCATGTGGGAATGGTTTGGGTTTATTTCTATACACTTTCCCTTTTTCCTTTTTGGTGGTTGACTTGTCCTTTTTCCCGATCGTTAAAAATAAAAAGGGTAATGCCTCCCATATTTGTGAAAAAATCATACCCTTGGTGCTAGTTGCCACCCCAGGGCCTACTGGAGGCGGGAATCGGGGGTCATTATCTCCCTTTCTCCATTTCCAGCTCAAGAGGGGCATCTTTGGTGGGAGGGGGTTGTGACATTTTCTTTTCCCTTTCCCTCTTATTAAGGCTAAATTTTATTAACCTTATTTCCGATGTGGGTTTTTAACAAAGGTATTTTCTATTTTCAACATTTTATTTTCAAATAAAAATTTCAAATTGCGAGAACGCAATTTATTGAAGGAGGGGATAATGTAACACCCCTTTCTTCCACGATACGCTTCTCTTTCAATAATGCAATAGCTTGCATTTTACGGAAGTTTGAGATTCTAAAACACCGCGACTAATCAAAAAAGCCATTATGAATAGTAATACCCACTTTTTGAAATTCTATATATTTTATATTTCAAAATGGACTTCATTTTGGGATTTGGAATATCGAAATTAGCATATGTTGAATTTTTTGTATTTTTCCTAGAACTTCCAATTTTTTATGAATAGTGAAAAATACTAAAAAAACTTTTTAAATCAAAATAATTTATAGTGATAAATTATTATATTTAGTGGTTTTAATGTATAATTATATTATATTTTGACCATTTTTTTCAATGGTTTTCATTAGAATTAATTTCACTTTGAAATTGGACATAAACTATTAACAATCTTTTGATATATATTGTTTCTTAAAAACACGCTATTTGTTGTGACATCGGGAATTAATTATAAAATTAATTAATGAAACATATATGTTTGGAATTTTTTAAAATATAAATCATTTTTGAATTCAGAATATCAATTATAGGTAAGGGTGAAATTTTGGCATTGTTCTGAAAAACTTCAATTTTTGATGATTAGTGAAACCCCTAAGTGGTAGTTAAAAAAATGATTTTTGGTTTAAATGAAACATTACCACTTCTGGGATTTGATTTTCAAAAATCTAACATACATGGTTGTCATTAGGAAGTAAAATGTGGTTCAATGGGATTATAATATTTTTTGGTGAATTGTAACTTTTAAATTTAATTAATCGCAATTAAAGGTAATTAGTGAAATTTAAGGTAAAAATGATATTATAAAAATATGAAATTACTTTTACACTTGTCCTACACTTATTTTATGAGTCATGGCCGACCAAGAAAATCCATGGGTCAACATGGGGACCCTAGGGAGCCACTTGGGTAAGAGAATGACCTTAATAACATTGTATTTAAAGTAAAAATAAAATTGTCACAAAAATGTGTTGTTTTAATAAAACAATTATTACATGGGGCTATATAAGTTAAATTTTTTACTATAAATATTAATTGGAAATATAAAAAGATTTACTACATCATGGTAATTTTTTTATAATTTTTAGACATTAGATATATTAAATTTGTTATGACACAATGATGATGCAACGATTACCTCATTAATTAACAATTTAAATAAAATGAAAATATAATGTAAAATCTAAGTCCTACACTTGTAAAAAACCTATTAGATGATAATAGTTCGAACCCTTATCATCTCAGCCTCGAAATATATCATTTTGGGACCTTTAAAATCCGAAACGCATTTCATAATACTGTCACATTTCAATTTTTCCAAGGGTGCCCCTCCTCTCCTCTTATAAAAGGCCCCCACCTCTACCACCTTATTCACACCATCAAGCCATTTGGCTCGGTCAAACTCTGCCCAAATACTCTCCCAACTTCCCTCTCTTACTCTTAGAAGCCTCTCTTTGGGTAGAAGTCTTCCCAAGGAAGCCTTTGGCTCAAATAAAAAAGAGTTACCCGATTTTAAGGTAATGTCTTCTCTTGATTTCTTTTGTTTTATTTTGCTTCTACAACCCCCTAAAATCTTTTTATTACATTATTTTTTAACAACACCAGTATCCTAAATATACTTTGATTTTTTTATGAGATGGATTTTATTTACACTTACACACACCTTATAAGGCCCCAGCCTTAAACCATACTTAATCTTGTGTTATTACAAGATTACACATTGAGGATCTTTTTGGGTTTAGAGTTTTAGAGAATTAGATCATAGAACATGCATTACATTCCACATATAAAAAAAGTTGTTACATAAAGTTATTATTCTTCTTTCCCAGAAATGGAAACATATTTAAAACAAAACATGGATTCTTTCTCGACACTTCCTTGACACTATCATCATATCATGTACCTTTCCCTTGACCTGTGAAAAACATTTCAAAAAAACATGGGATGAGCATAAAAAGATCAGTAAGGGATATAAAAATATGGAAAGGAAACATGGGTACATATATACATAAGAATTAAATCATACTTTAGCCATAAAACATAAGTACTTTAACATACCTCATCAAATCATGAATAAATCATAGAAATCATAAGACATAAAGGTAACTTGAGGCATTCATAACATTCTTACATAGGGAGTAACCCTCTTGGTTACGTTTGGAATACCCATCATAGTATATTCCCTAAATATCTTCATAGAAACCTTAAAGTTTCACTCATTCGCGTTGCCCAATGCATTGGAGAGCTATATCGGGCTCACCCGCCCTTAGTTTATCACGGAACCACCCGTCTTCATAATAATGCCCAAGAACCTCAACATAATCGTATCACATAAAACATGCATAAAGGAAACATAACATTTCCACATTTCAATCACAAGATATCAATAAAACACATTGATATAAAAACACTATGAAAACCATTTTCAATACCAAAATAAATGAAAAGTAAAACATGGTATTTATTTTTCTTTAAAAAAAGGTATGGCTTGTAGAGAAATCCGAAACTCAAATAATGGTCATGGCGGCGGAGTAGTCGTTGTCACCGCATATGTACAACAAAAAAATTCCCTTTTTTCATTTAGTAAACGCTTCGTAAAAAAATATTCCTTTTAGATAAGCGTAAAACCCAAAGGGGTTTATACACCATATAAAAGAAGGTTGTGTATAAAACAAATTATGCCTCAATGAAAGGAGATTGAGACGAAGTCCCATACCTCGGGTCCAACTTGACTCGGTCGTTACTTAATGTCTTGAATAATAAACTTGAGTTAATTTATACTTTCTTAATAACCTTTTTCAAGTTCATTATTACTTTTATATCACTTATTGCCATGTCATGAACACTATGTACTTATTTAGGTTAATAAAGATCGTTTTAACGATCATTGGTACTTGAGTAAAAAATAAGCCCTTTATAATTACAATTTGTTCATGTATCCATTATATCCACAATGGTATTAATGATATAGATATTATATATGTCATATATATCCAGTAGATGCATGCATTTATAATATTACATAATCATTTAGAGGTAAGAAATGAAATGCACCGTTCATGGAGACGGTAAGCCGTACGTACGCATGAACGCTACTTCCATTTCTATTTTGTATTTTATAGAATGGAATCATAATGATATAAAGGTATATTATAATTCCAGTATAATATCATATATAATATCATAACTCCATCCTTTATACGTCCCACATATGGAATTAACGAAATCAAATCACTTTGAGGGGGCGGTAGTCTGCACTTCCTTAAATGAAGATATCGCGTTTACCCATAATGGAAACCATAAAGGTGTTCCCAAAATAAAAAATACATAAGCTTAAGGAAAACATAAACATATTATATATCATATATAAATATAGTGACATCTTAATGGCCACCTTTGAAGGTGTTAAAGGAATGTGGAACAATCATTATTTCGAGAGGCATAAATTCACCATCCACGGAAACAATATGTTCTTTAACCATTAGATGTAGGTGTGTGTAAGTGTAGCTTTAATCCTTATTATAACAACATCCTAGTATATTTAAGATACTGGAGTTGTTACAAAAGAAATAAATAAAAAGAGTTTAGGGGGTTGGAGAAGCAAAATAAAATACAAGGACTCAAGTGAAGACATTACCTTAAAGTCGGGTAACTCCCTTTGGTTTGAGCTCAAAGGCTTCCTTGGGAAAACTTATGACCAAAGTGAGGCTTAAAGAGATGGAAGTGGAGAGACAAAATGGGCAGGGGTTGGCCGAGCCAAAGGCTTTGGGATTGTGGGTAAGGTGGTAGAGGTGGGGGCCTTTTTCTAAGAGGAGAGGAGGGGTACTCTTGGAAGGTAAATATAAGTTACATTATTTTAAAACAAGTTTCGGATTCAAAAGGTCCCACATTGATATAATTCGAGGATAAGGTGACAAGGGTTCTAAATCCACCCATCCAATAGGTTTTGGACATGTGTAGGTCATAGATTTTACATTATCTTCCTATTTTTTTAAATCCTTTATTAATGAGGTAATCGCTGCATCATCATGATGTCATAAATAATTTAATTTTTTTAATGTCTAAAAATTAAAAAAAAATACTATAATGTAGGAAATATTTTTATATTTCCAATGAATATTTATATTGAAACATATGACTTGTATAACCCAATTTAATAATTTTTTTTGTAAAACATATTATGTTTGTGTCATTTTTACTTTTTCATTAAATAAAAAGTTATTTATGTCATTTCCCAAAAAAAGTGTCTCCATGGGGTCCCCATGTTGACCCATGGATTTTCTTGGTCGGCCATGACACATCCAATGAGAGTAGGACATGTGTCAAGCTCATCTCATACTATTAAAACATTATTTTTACCTTAAACTACACTAATTACCACTAATCGCGATTAAAAACATAAAAGTTACTATTCACCAAAAAATTATTTTAATCTCATTGAACCACATTTTACTTCTTAATGACAACCATGTATGTCATAATTTTGAAAATCAAATCACAGAGGTGGTAAAATTTTATTTAAATGGAAAATCAGTTTTTATAAGTACCACTTAGTGGTTTCACTATTCATCAAAAATTGAAGTTTTTCAGAAAAATACCAAAACTTCACCCAAAGCTATATTCGATATTCTGAATTCAAAAATGATGTCTATTTTACAAAATTCAAATCATATAAGTTAAATTAATTAATTTAATAATTAATTCCCGCTGTCATGATAAATAGCGTGTTTTTATGAAACAATAAGTATCAAAAGATTGACACCAGTTTAAGTCCAATTTACAAGTGAAATTGATTCCAATGACCACCATTGGATTAAATGGGAAAAATATATTCTAATTTCACTTCAAACCCAATTCAAAAGATAATCTAATCATATAAATAAATTAGATTAAAAAGCAGTTTTGATGTAAAATGCAGTATTTTTCACTATTCATTAAAAATGAACATTGTCAGAAAAATACAAAAAATTGACACAAAGTAAATTTTGATGTCCCAATCATAAAGAATAAGTTTATTTTGACAAAAATAGCTTATAAAATTGTCAAAATATAGATTTAAAAACGGTTTACCATCAAAAGGTTGTAAAACCATCTTTTAGAAATATTAGTGTATTCCATGCTTAAGATTGGATTTATTTTCATTTTAAGACTATAAAACACTATCTATTTCATTAATAGACATAGATAAAAATATCTATTATTCATTACTTACTTGGGATGTTACATCCTTCCCCCCTTTAGAAAATTGCATCCCCACAATTTATTTACTTATCGAATAAATGGGGGTATTTATCCCTCATTGCATTTTCAGATTCCCATGTTCCCTCTTCCATCATGTGGTTATTCCACAAAACCCTTACCTGATGAATCACCTTATTCTGTAACACTTGCTCCATGTGGTCAAGAATCTGGACTGGTTGTTCCTCATAAGATAGGTTCTCTTCTTGCTGAACTACCTCTGGACTCAAAACATGAGATGGATCTGGCATATACATTCTCAACATCGAAACATGAAAAACATTGTGTACCTGAGATAAACTCGGAGGTAAAGCCACTCGGAAGAAACTGATCCAACTCTCTCCAGAATTTCATATGGTCCAATGAACCTTGGACTCAGCTTTCCTTTCTTAACAAATTGCATCACACTTTTCCAAGGTGATGCTTTGAGAAAAACATGATCACCTACCTCAAAAGAGATATCCTTCCTCCTGTTGTCCGCATAACTCTTCTGCCTACTCTGAGCTATTCTCATGTGTTTCTGAATCAACTGACCTTTTTCTGCCATCCCTTCTACCAATTCTGGTCCCATCAACTTCCTTTCACCCACTTCATCCCAAAAAGCTGGAGTTCAACACCGCTTCCCATATAACGCCTCAAATGGTGCCATCTATATACTGGAATGAAAACTGTTATTATATTAAAATTCAACCAAAGAAAGATGTTGGTCCCAACTTCCCTGATAATCCATCGAATAAGCTCGTATCATATCCTCCAAAGTCTGAATTGTTCGTTCTGACTGCCCATCTGATTGAGGATGAAAAGCTTTTCTAAAATTTAATTCAGTACACAACGACTTCTGAAGGTCTTTCCAAAAGTTAGAAGTGAACCTGGGATCACGATCAGATACAATGGAGAGGGGAACTCCATGTAACATGACTATCTCTTTAAGATACAAACGGGAAATTCGATCTAGAGAGAAACTATCTCGAATAGGAAGGAAATGAGCAGATTTAGTCAAGCGATCAAAAAGGACCTAGATTGCATTATTACCTCGAGATGTCTTCGGTAATCCCACCACAAAGTCCATGGATATATTCTCCCATTTCCACTCTGGAACTGGTAAAGGCTGAAGCATCCCATTCGGTAACTTCCTCTCTGCTTCAACATGTTGACATGTCAAACACTTCACAGTAAAATTAGCACTATCTCTTTTCATTCCATCCCACCAGTAATACTCACGAATATCCATATACATCTTAGTACTTCCTGGATGAACTGAAAACGGATAACTATGAGCTTCACATAACAACTCTCTCTTCAACTGTGAATCACAAGTCACACACAATATCTTCCCAAATCTCAAAACGCAATCATTATCAATGTTGAATTCATGCAACTTACCTTTCTGAACCAGCTCTACCTCTTTCTTCAACTAACTCTCTTGCTTCTGTGCTTTCTTGATTCTGTCTGATAGAGATGATCTCACTGATACCTGAAACAAAACAGAAGAACGTCCGGCACCAACAACTTCTATGCCAAAGTTCATCAAATCCTTAACCAAAGGATCATGTTCCAAATGCAACATTGCTAATGAAGCATTACTTTTTCGACTCAAAGCATCAGCCACTTTATTTTCTTTTCTTGGATGGTAATGAATTGTACAATCATAATCCTTGATTAATTCTAGCCATCTTCTTTGTCTCATGTTCAATTATTTCTAAGTGAATATATACTTTAAACTTTTGTGATCGGTATATATTTCACACTTTACTCCATACAAATGATGCCTCCAAATTTTTAAAGAAAAAACTACAGTAGCTAATTCCAAATCATGTGTAGGGTAATTTACCTCATGAGTTTTCAACTGTCGTGAAGCATAAGCAATTACCTGATCATTCTGCATTAGGATGCAACCATGTCCTTTCAAGGAAGCATCACTGTATATAACAAACTCACCATTCCTGGAAGGTAGTGCAAAAACTGGAGAATTCACCAATCTTCTTTTCAATTCCTGAAAACAATCATCACATTCTTTTGTCCAGATAAACTTAACACCCTTCCGAGTTAGCTTAGTCATTGGACTAGATAACCGTGAAAAATTTCTAACAAACCTTCGGTAATAGCCTGCCAAACCAAGGAAGCTACGAATCTCAGTTACATTTGTGGGTCTTGACCAGTCTTCCACAACTTTTGTTTTTGCAGGATCAACAGTTATTCCATCTTTAGAAACAATATGACCAAGGAAAGAAATTTGTTGCAACCAAAACTCACACTTGCTGAATTTTCCATACAGTTTCTTTTCTTTTAAGGTTTTCAAGATAACCGTTAAATGTCTTTCATGCTATTATTTACTTTTAGAAAACACCAAAATATCATCAATGAAAACCACCACAAACTTATCCAACAACTCATGGAAAATTCAATTCATTAAGTCCATGAATACCGCAGGTGCATTAGATAGCCCAAAAGGCATTACTACAAATTCATAATGGCCATATCATGTACGGAACATGGTCTTCATAACATCTTCTTCCTTTACCTTTAGCTGATGGTACCCCGATCTCAAGTCAATCTTTGAAAAAAACTGAGCTCCCTGGAGCTGATCAAACAAATCATTGATATGAGGCAAATGATATTTGTTATTAACAGTGATATTATTCAAGGCCCTATAATCAATGAAAAGTCTCATTGAACCATCTTTCTTTTTGGAAAATAAAACAGGACCACCCCATGGTGATGTACTAGGTCGAATGAAACCTTTCTTTAATAAATATTGCAATTGCTCCTTCAACTATAAAAGTTCAATTTGAGCCATTAGATAAGGGGGTTTTGAAATTGGCTTAGCATCAGGAAGTAAGTCAACAGTAAACTCAACTTCTCGATCTAGTATTATTCCAGGAAACTCATCCGGAAAAACATCAGGATAATCATTTACCACTGGCACATCAATAATCTGAATAGTTCCTTTATTTTCAACGATGTGTGCAAGGTAACTTTCATTTCCATCTTTTACAAGTTTCTTGGCCTCTTGATAAGTTATCAACAGTAAGGGTTCATTCTTGTACACAAACTGAAATCCTTTCAGAAAAGAAACTTCTTTAGCTCTACAGTCAATCATAGAATGGTAAATAGAGAGTCAATCCATACCCAGGATAACATCAAACTCTACTAGAGGTAAAACAATAAGGTTCGAAAGTAGGTTCTTTCCACAGATAAGGATACGAAGATTCTTATAAATTCTTTTTGCCTCATCATTTCCACCATGTGTTTTTACCACAAGTTTAGGAGTCATTTCTAAAGATGGTATTCCCATTTTACTAGAAAAGGTTTCAGAGATGAAAGAATGTGTAGACCCCGAATCAAAGAACACACTGGCATAATCTGAAAAAACAAACAAGGTACCCAATAAAACTTCATTTGATGGCCCGACATCTGCTGAAGTAGTTGCAAAGGATTTCACCACCCCTTTCTTCTTGTAGTCTAATTGGTTCCCATCTCTCAAGCTCTTTGTCGGGCACTCGTTTTCATAGTGACCCATCTCATTGCACTTATAAAATTTCACTAACTATAAATCAAATTTGGTCCTACAATCACCCTGATCTTTTTCAGTGAAATCATGAGCCTTATGTCCCATCTTACCATATCGGTAGCACTTTCTAGAATTCATAAGACATTCCCCATCATGCCTTTTCCCACATTTATCACAAACTGGAAACTTAGTTTTCTTACCATCAGACTTTTTTTGAAGAATTCTTACATTTCTCCTGCCACCTCGGTCTCTTCTTCTATTGGTTGTTATAGAACACTTGATCATCGACAAACTCCATTTCCACCTTCTTAGCACATCGAACAAGATTTTCATAACTTTTAAACTCATGAGAAGCTAATGACCTTCGATATTTTGGCTTTAATACTAAGTAAAAACGATTGATTTTACTATCAATGTCTCGGATAAAATTTGGAGCATACCTTGCCAATCGTGTGAACCTTTCTTCATAGGTAGACACTGAGTCTTCCTCTTGCCTCAATTCCAAGAATTGTTTTTCCATCCTAAGTCGAACAACCATAGGAAAATACTTCTCAAGAAACATACCTTTGAATTCATCCAAGTCAAGAGCATCAATCTCATTAGCGTCCCTGATATTTTTAACCATTGACCACCACTGATCTTCTTCACCCTCCAAACGGTAAATAGCAGGACTAACCTTTTGATTGTCTGAACACCCCATGACATCGAAAATATTCTCCAGTGCGTTAATCCAACCTTCAGCTAGCATAGGGTCAGATGATCCTCTAAATGATGGGGGATGTTGCCTCATGAAATGTTCCACCACTGACATGTTCCTCTGCGGTTGATCTGGCTGATCTCGTGCATGGATACCACCGCCTTTTATCGCTTGAGCCAACTGCGCCATTACTACACCAAACTGTTCAGTTCCAATTCCGACCATCTTAGGATGCTGATTCGGAAGGTTGTTTCCTTCTGTATTCCTTACTAGAACTGCTTCCCTGTTTCCTCTGCGGAAAACCATTCTGAACAAACATGTCTTAGATGAAGCAACATGGTAATCTTCAAATGCTATATCATTTCAAAAAAAATATTTTTGGATAATCATTTAATAGAATTATAACTTCTAAAGTTATCTAAACCGACCTTTGATACCAACTATAAGGCCCCAGCCTTAAACCTTGCTTAATATTGAGTTATTACAAGATTGCACATTGAGAATCTTTTCGGGTTTAGAGTTTTAGAGAATTAGATCATAGAACTTTTATTACATTCTACATATAAACAAAGTGGTTACATAAAGTTAGTATTCTTCTTTCCCATCAATGGAAACATATTTAAAATAAAACATGGATTCTTTCTTGACACTTCATTGACACTATCATCATATCATATACCTTTACCTTGACCTGTGAAAAACATTTCAAAAAAACTTGGGATGAGCATAAAAAGCTCAGTAAGGGATATAAAAATATGCAAAGGAAACATGGGTACATATATACATAAGAATGAAATCATACTTTACCCATAAACCATAAGCACTTTAACATACCTCATCAAATCATGAATAAATCATAGAAATCAAAAGACATAAAGGTAACTTGAGGCATTCATAACATTCTTATGTAGGGTGTAACCCTCTTGGTTACGTTTGGAATACCCATCACAGTATATTCCCTAAATCTCTTCAGAGAAACCTTGACATTTCACTCCTCCGCGTTACCCAATGCATTGGAGAGCTATATCGGGCTCACCCGCCCTTAGTTTATCACGGAACCACCCATCTTCATAATAATGCCCAAGAACCTCAACATAATCGTATCACATAAAACATGCATAAAGGAAACATAAAATTTACACCTTTCAATCACAAGATATCAATACAACACATTGATATAAATACACTATGAAAACCATTTTCAATACCAAAATAAATGAAAAGTAAAACATGGTATTTATTTTTCTTTTAAAAAAATGTATGGCTTGTAGAGGAAGCCAAAACTCAAATAATGGTCACGGCGGCGGAGAAGTCATTGTCGCCGCATATGTATGAAAAAAACATTCCCTTTTTTAGTTTAGTAAACGCTTCGTATAAAGAAGATTCCTTTTGGATAAGCGTAAAAGTCAAAGGGGTTTATACACCATATAAAAGAAGGTTGTGTATAAAAAAAATATGCCTCAATGAAAGGAGATTGAGACGAAGTCCCATACTTCGGGTCCGACTTGACTTGGTCGTTCTTTAATGTCCTGAATAATAAACTTGAGTTAATTTATACTTTCTTAATAACCTTTATCAAGTTCATTATTCCTTTTATATCACTTATTTCCATTTCATGAACACTATGTACTTATTTAAGTTAATAACGGTCGTTTTAACGATCATTGGTACTTGAGTAAAAAATAAGCCCTTTATAATTACAAGTTGTTCATGTATCCATTATATCCAGAATGGTATTCATGATGTAGATATTATATATGTAATATGTATCAATTAAATGAATGCATTTATAATATTACATAATCATTTATAGGTAAGAAATGAAATGCACCGTTCATGGAGACGGTAAGCCGTACGTACGCATGAACGCTACTTCCATTTCTATTTAGTATTTTATAGAATGGAATAATAATGATATAAAGGTATATTATAATTCCAGTATAATATCATATATAATATCATAACTCTATCCTTTATACATCCCACATATGGCATTAACGAAATCAAATCACTTTGAGGGGGCGGTAGTCCGCACTTTCTTAAATGAAGATATCGTGTTTACCAATAATAAAAACCATAAAGGTATGACCAAAATGAAAAATACAGATGCTTAAGGAAAACATAAACATATTATATATCATATATAAATATAGTGACATCTTAATGGCCACCTTTGAAGGTGTTAAAGGAATGTTGAACAATCATCGTTTCGGGAGGCATAAATTCACCATCCACAGAAACAATATGTTCTTTAACCATTAGATGTTGGTGTGTGTAAGTGTAGCTTGAATCCTCTTTATAACAACATACTATTATATTGAGGATACTGGATTTGTTACAAAAGAAATAAATAAAAAGAGTTTAGGCGGTTGGAGAAGCAAAATAAAATAAAAGGACTCAACTGAAGACATTACCTTAAAACTGGGTAACTCCCTTTGATTTGAGCTCAAAGGCTTCCTTGGGAAGACTTTTTTCCAAATTGAGGCTTCCAGAGAGGGAATTGGAGAGAAAAAATGGGCAGGGGTTGGCCGAACCAAAGGCTTTGGGAGTGTGGGTAAGGAGGTAGAGGTGGGGGCCTTTTATAAGAGGAGAGGAGGGGCACTCTTGGAAGGTAAAGATAAGTTACTTTATTTTAAAAAGTGTTTTTGGATTCAAAAGGTCCCACATTGATATAATTCGAGGGTAAGGTGATAAGGGTTAGAAATCCACCCATCCAATAGGTTTTGGACATGTGTAGGTCATAGATTTTACATTATCTTCTTATTTTATTTAAATCCTTTATTAATGAGGTAATCGCTACATCATCATGATGTCATAAATAATTTACTTTATCTAAAGTTTAAAAATTATAAAAAAAAATACTATGATGTAGGAAATCGTTTTAGATTTCCAATTAATATTTATAGTCAAAAATATGACTTTTATAACCCCATTTAAGAATTATTTTTGTAAAACATATTATGTTTGTGTCATTTTTAATTTTTCATTAAATAAAAAGTTATTTATATCATTTCCCAACCAAAGTGGCTCCATGGGGTCCCCAAGTTGACCCATGGATTTTCTGGGTCGACCATGACACATCAAATGAGGGTAGGACATGTTTCAAGCTCATCTCATACTATCAAAACATTATTTTTACCTTAAACTACACTAATTACCACTAATCGCGATTAAAAACATAAAAGTTACTATTCACCAAAAAAATATTTTAATCTCATTGAACCAAATTTTACTTCTTAATGACAAAAATTTATGTCGGATTTTTTAAAATCAAATCACAGAGGTGGAAAAATTTCATTTAAATGGAAAATCAGTATTTATAAGTACCACTTAGTGGTTTCACTATTCATCAAAAACTGAAGTTTTTCAGAAAAATACCCAAACTTCACCCAAAGCTATATTTGATATTATGAATTCAAAAATGATTTCTATTTTTAAAAATTCAAATCATATAAGTTGCAATAATTAATTTAATTATTAATTCCCGCTGTCATGACAAATAGTGTGTTTTTATGATACAATAAGTATCAAAAGATTTACACCAGTTTAAGTCCAATTTCAAATTGAAATTGATTCCAATTACCACCATTGGATTAAATGGTAAAAATATATTCTAATTTAACTTCAAAACCAATTCAAAAGATAATATAATCATATAAATAAATTAGATAAAAAAGAAGTTTTGATGTAAAATGCAGAATTTTTCACTATTCATTAAAAAATGAACATTGTCAGAAAAATACAAAAAATTCACACAAAGTAAATTTTGATGTCCCAATAATAAAGCATAAGTTTATTTTGACAAAAATAGCTTATAAAATTGTCAAAAGATAGATTTAAAAATGGTTTTCCATCAAAAGGCAGTAAAACCATCTTTTAGAAATATTAGTGTATTCCATGCTTAAGATTGGATTTATTTTCATTTTAAGCCTCTAAAACACAATATAATTCATTAATAGACATAGATAAAAATATCTCTTATACATTACATACTTGGGATGTTACACACCTTCGTCTCATGGTTAAAGAACATACTGTTTCTGTGGGTGGCGAATTACTGTCTCACTAAACGATGATTGTTCAATCTTCTTTTAACACCTCTCATGGTGGCCATTATGATGACACTATTTTTCTATATGATATATATTATGTTTTTGTTTTCCTTATGATTCTGTGTTTTTTATTTATGACATACCTTTATGATTTCCATTATGGGTAAACGTGATATTTTCATTGTAGGATGTGCGGACTACCGCCCCCTCAAAGTCATTTGAATCGTTAATGCCATATGTGGGATGTATAAAGGATGTATTAAATGGTATTATACATTATATTATACTGTAATTATAGTATAAATTTATATAATTCCAATTTCCTTCCATTAAATATGAAATATAAATGAAAGTAGTGTTCATGCGTACGTACGGATTACAGTCTCCATGAACGGTGCATTTCATTTATTACCTATAAATGTTATGTAATATTATAAATGCATGTATATACTGAATATATATGATATAAATGATATCTACATCATGAATATAATTCTAGATATAATGGATATTTCACCACATGAACAACTTGTAATTATAAGAAGTTTATTTTTGACTCAAGTACAAAAGATCGACAAAATGACCGTTATTAACTTAAATAATTACATAACGCTAATAACATGGAAATAAATGATATAAAAGTAATAATGAACATGAAAAAGGTTCTTAAGAAAATATAAATTAACTCTAGTTTATTATTCAGGAGATTAAAGAACGATTGAGTCAAGTCAGACACGAGGTAAGGGAACTTCTTAACCCAATTTCCATTCTTTGGGTTAATCTCCTACTTTCAAATTATGTCATGATATTATTCTGTACTATCTGGTATTTATACTTTTTTATGTTTAAATATAATGAATACACATAATATATCTGTTTTATTTAAAAAATTATCTTTGTAAGGTACTTCGTCTCAATCTCATTTCATTGAGGCATATTATTTTTTACCCAACTTTCTTTTATACGGTGTATAAACCCCTTTGACTTTTTTGTTTTTTTTAAAAGGAATCATTTTATACGAAGCGTTTTACTAAAAGACAAAGTGGAATGTTTTTTTGTTGTACGTATGTGGCGACAATGACTTCTCCGCCGCCGTGACCATTATTTGAGTTTCAGCTTCCTCTACAAGCCATAACTTTTTTTAAAAATGAAAAATAAATACAAAGTTTTAATTTTTCTTTATTTTGGTATTGAAAATGGTTTTGAAATTGTTTTAATTATATAAATATGTTGTATTTATATCTTGTGATTGAAATGTTGAAATTTTATGTTTCCTTTATGAATGTTTTATGTGATACGATTATGTTATGGTTTATGATTTGTTTAAACCTATTCATATGAGGACTGAATTGGACTTAATAAGTGATGGGTGGAGCCCACTATAGCTCCTCGATGAATCGGCAGGTCTTATGAGACAAACTAGTGTCTTGTAATGAGGCCTTGACAAAATATTATTTGTAGTCTAGGCACGAGCCCTTGGATACGTGGTTATGATAGTCTGACATTATTCATTCTATCATTATGAAAGTGGTTATTGATATTGCATGTGATTATTCGACCAGTAGAATATCCATGTGAAGAAGTAAATGGATTTATCTCATTTTACTTTTTCCGTATTATGTTGAAGTTCATGTTTAAAATGCTTTTGTTTTAGTTATACATTGCCTTAAATGTTTATGTTTATTTATAAAAGCTTCGGCAAAATTATTATCCTTACTGAGCATCTAAGCTCACCCCTTTCAAGGTTTTATTTTTCTCAGGATGTGAAAAAATATTTTATGATTGACATGTAGGGATAGTCTGAAGGGGATATGGGTGTGGACTATGGAGACTATGTTATTGTAGTTTTTATATTTATGATGTAATGTAACATTTATGAATGTATCTAGTGTTTCCAAGGCTACTAAACTAACCGGTCTTTCGAGACATGCTATTTTGTGATCATGTCAATGTTACACAATAATGCACTAACACTGGGTAACTGGGGTCGGGGCGTTACACAACCCAATTGCAAGGGCAGGGATCTATTCCCAACCTATAACTAGTTTTGTTTCGATTATTATATCTTGGCAGGTTTATATGATGTGTTCAAGGATTTCCATCTTCATTTTCATTATTTTCAAGATATGTTGGGTGATTTTAGAAACCAAAATAGTGATATATTATGATTATATGGTTGGAGCAGGTATATATTCTTTCTATTGACCTATATTTCTTATCAAGGGAAACTATCAACCATTATATGTGAGGGAAGAGTACGGGGTCATCCCCCTATTTGTTGGAGGATTTATCAATTGGTTTCTCTGATTACTGCCAATCTAGGATGGAATACATTGGGTATTTGAGAACATGTGTTCACTTAATCATAGTTTTCCACCAAATTTTATCAGAAAAATTCTATTGTCAGAACATAGATATTTTCATATTCCCTATTTCATGATTTCTTCCCTTGGTGGGCTATTCATGGTAGCCAAGTCACAATGACCAGGGATGGATTCCTAATAGTATCACCCTCATCATGCAGATGGTTTGATGTTGAACTGTTTTCATGGTGATGTAAAATATAAGTTTCCATTTGGTGTGACCCCAATGTCATTATAATGATGTTATTGGTGACCTATTGATCTACCTACATATGGTAAAGGAGGAACTTGTTTTTTCATTTTGAGGTTAGACTCCTGACAAAAAATATAAATGGTGATCAATGTTTTCTATTTCATTTCCATCAACAGGTATTGGTTGGATAGTGTGTAGGGATTTATTCCATGTAAGACTACATGTGTGGCCTCTAGGGTCATTAAAATACAATTGGGATGGTACTCATAGAATAGTAAATTTTATATGTGGCATTTAATATTTGAGTTTGGTAATCATAACATTTGATTTGATGATTATTCTTATTTTGTGGTAGTGAATGTAGAAGTCCATGATGGTTGGTTGGATTTCATTTTGATTAAATGGAGTACTGATGAGTGGGCATAGGTATACATGAAAAACAAAAATAATAAAAAAACCTTCTATTTAACATCTCAAGAAATGAAAACATGCTTAATAGATTATTATATATCCATGTTTTCCTTCTTTTTTAGATAATGAATGGGGCTGAACATGTGGGAAAAATAGTCTTTTACATAAGGATTCACAATGAGTTCAATTTCTTTGCTTTGTTGGAAAAATTGAGAAAATAATTCACTGATGTGAATAGAACTACATTTTCATATAACATTGAGGTTCATTTCGGGTTCACTATATTTTTCACTTGGAATATCAAGTGGGGATTGAATGGAATATTTTTGTGGGGGTGGAGCGACGCTTCCCATCATACATAACTTTTTACTTCTATGACCCTTCCAGATGATTTCCAATGGAGTTTATTCATGAAACTAAAAACACACAATGATTCCCCTATTCATGATCTTTTTTAACCTTATTTCAAAATGAAAATATTTATTGGAAAATGGTTCCAACAACACTTATGAACTCACATTATTCAAGAGGATTGGAGGTTGGTCTCATAATACCTTTTTTGGGGGAATTGTTTCCACCACAAGAACTCTCTCAAATATTTAATATATATTCATGAATCCTTTCTTATATCCCAAATATATAATGTGTCTTCATTATATTAACAATAAAATTTTGGTGTGTATTGCGTTTAAAATTATATATATGTATCATCGGTTCTTCATCTACGAAAACATTTTTATGTATATGATGTTCTCCATTGATGGTTCCATTTTTATATAGATAAGAGATTATTATGTTATTTATTATCATGATGTTTGGTTTAATGCATATAGTGGCGAATTTTTGAATTTATTTTCATCCATTAATATGGGAGTTGTCCTAATGATAGTATCAGGACCATGTGAAGGGATTTGTAGATATCATTTCAGAAAGAATCAGATCCTACATACTTTACTGCCAATTAATGGGAAACATAATAAATTTTAAATTCGTCTGATGGGGACTAGACAATGCATTTTCAGGGTGTGAATAATGAATGTATAGGTAGAAGAGACCTAGACATGGATGGTGTGGTAAATATACTGAAATTGGCCAGTGGACCTAGAATGGATATAACCACCCAGGCTAGATATGACCCTACTATAAATATGGACCAATAAGGATGGTGATATAGGGATCCAAAATTAATATGTCCCTTGGAGTTATATTTTACCACATTGGGAATTAGGACTAAAGAAGATTACAGTGTGTTTGGGGTGCTAGGTTTGAACCTCACAGAGGCTTCCTATGAATATTGTTTTGAATGGAATCAAAATGCACATGGTAATTAAGGGTTTGTGGTTACACCTATGAAGGATACCCATGTTTGTGATATTTTATTATAATGATGAAATCATCTACACTAAACACTAATACCATGTCATTCACTCTATGTGTGAGAAATAATAGGAAGAAGATGATGTGGAAATATTTATAATCTTTTTCATCCACCTATGGATGATTGCTAAGATGTGGATGACATGGTAATTCCCTTTAAGAATGTCTATGGATTACTCTAGGATAGATTGACTTGCGTGACCCTTTAGATAGGTGATGACCGATTTGATAAGTAGAGAGAAATACTAGATATTAGCTCTTATGGATGGGTAAATAATTTTTTTTCCACAACTACATAAAATGGGGAGGTACATGGAACTTCCTCTAGAATATAGGTCCTCATTACTAAGAGAATTTACAATTGTATCCATTATAAGGACCTTACACGTTTGGTAGGTGATGCGAAGGACATATTATATT
The DNA here is from genome assembly GCA_963277665.1 of Viscum album. Classification (NCBI taxonomy): domain Eukaryota; kingdom Viridiplantae; phylum Streptophyta; class Magnoliopsida; order Santalales; family Viscaceae; genus Viscum; species Viscum album. The sequence continues at coordinate 390,483,896 of OY728142.1, read as the reverse complement.
TAGGGAATGAATAGTCAAAATGGAGAGATAGTGTTGTTTATTTCACACTAATCATACAAACAAAAAGTCCTTGGTGGAGGTTTCAATTTGGTCTCACTCAAATGGAAGTCCCATGGAGAGCGGTGACATATCATCTATGTTGAAAGAGAGGGGTCAAAAGGTGACTCGTGTATAGTGAACCTGGGTGAGATGAAGTTGTTCCATGTAGGGAGCATCTTGGACATCTCTAGGTGATTTTCATAGGTATGGAATATGTGGTATGAATGTGATTCTCCCTATTAAGGCATGGGTAAGATGAAGTTTCTTCACATAGTAAAGGCATGTGAAAGAAAAAGGTTCCTCACATAGGGTGGACCTATGTGATCTGGAGATGCGTCATTATGGGTGGACCTTGGAAAGATATATATTGTTCACAGAGGGTGGACCAGGTTGATCTGGAGAGTCCTCTTGAGTGATGAACAACTGGGTAATAGTTGTCAGGTATGTTCATTATTTAAGCTGTAATAGTCTTCTTTGGTGTCATTGGATAATTGGGGCTCAAGTTTTAACCTATGGAAGGGTAATTTTATCTAGTATTTTTGATAGGGGGGATGGTTCCTCTCAAAGTTATTTGTATTCTAGACCCCGAGTAACCTCAATCTATTGACTGTTGATAATTCTCTCTTCTTTTGTAGTCTTAGGGAAGTAACTAAGGTTTCAGTGGCCTTGGGAGAGAGATGTGGGTGAGAATATCATAAAACAATCTCTATATCTTCCAATTTTCCAAAATTAGTGTCCTAAGTCGCTTATTTATTTGAAAAATTTTGGTAACCTAGGTATAGAAGATCATCTGCACATTACCATCACACATGTGTCTCATGTAGGACTGTCATGCAGGTAATGCATGCTCATTTTGGGCCATGCATGTCGGCCCTTTGTGAGACTCTTGTTACACAGGTGGGGTCTGTGTGAGATCTACATACATGGTTCTCTGACTCTCTTTTCTTCTTTAACATCTTGATTTGGGCGTCACACACTATTTCCTTGAACCGGTGAGTTGTATAAAGTCCTGCACACCTCCTCGTACACCAGAGGGTACCCAATAACATCAAGGGTCTATTATCTATCACAGGGAGACTATACCCTTTTAATCAATGTATAATAATAGTAGAAATAAATAATAATAACTGAATTATATAACCAATAATGAAACCAATCCAGTATCAAATGACGACCAAAATAGTAAATAAAATATCCAAAACTAAATAGATGATATGTCATTCCAAATATGTCTCATGTGTTAATATTAAAAACATAAAATAAATTAAGACACCAAATACTCCCAAGAGATTCTAAAATCATGTATGGTTCCATCATCCATGCTCTATCCCAATTATCCCTCTAATAATGGACTCCTTCCATTGAAATTTCATACAAACATGAAGTTATTTGAGTACTGATCAGGCATCCTTAGTAGAGTGTGAGTACAACTCAGTAGGCGACCATCAAAAATCATCTAAAATAATATCTAGAAAATAACAGTGTATGCAGTTATATTATGAATAAAATTAAATCAAAAATGTAATTTTTTTTACACATATTCAATTATTCTTTATTTAATAACATAAAACCTAAGGTTCCCGAAGACACCCAAACAACAATACCTAATTCGGCCCATGAATGATTCTGAATTATCCCCAAGGGTTATCACATACAACAACAAAATGGTTATCGATTATCATTTCATTTCAAATCGTATTACATACAATTGGAAATATAGTTTAGTGCCAACATTTTGGGCCTAGATCACCATGCCTATAAACCCATGGGTAATTAAAGTAGTAGTATGTGACCCAAAACTCATTTATGAAATCAAAAAGTAAGATATATTTTGAATCTATAGTCCATTTCCCATAATCATTTATCAATTTATCTGTATGGTCTTTTGAAGTAGCAGTCAATGTCCCACACACATTTAAAAATTTATCACTATAGGCTTTTAAAGTATCATTTCATCTCTTACACACTACTTATCAGTCAATCACACATATATCACATATATCACATCATACAAAATTATTAAAAAATAAACTCTTAACCAAAATTTCACACCAAATACCAAACTTAATTTATCAGAAAAAACATTTTCCCTTAATATAATCACATGGAATTCTATAACAATTCACTATTAAACAATATTTTATTATTTTACCATATAACCCATTAAAACACTCAGGTCAAGAATACCATATCATAATACTCATTATCAATTAATTCATAATCACAGTAATTTACCAATTTCACAGTTCCAATATCCCACCAATTCCATAATCATGTATTTCATTAATTAATTCCCCAATAAGTTACTACAATTCCAAAGATTTCATAATCACAACATTACATTAATTAATTCACGAATTAATTAGTCAAATTTCATGTTTCCATAATTTATTTAATGAATTAGTTTATTAAATTCAAGATCAAAATTCCATATGATCCAATTTTATTCTAACAACACAGAAATACAGTTAGAATTCAGGATAATGGGAGTTGAATTTAGACCACCAACCTCAAAATTGTTGATGAACACTCACAAATCGAAATACCTAATTGAAGTAGAATAAGAATGATCCAAATTAAGAATGAGATATAGATCTATGATAAAATGTAGTATATCTACCAATACCTAGATTTATATGCACAATAATTGAGGAAAACATCCCTTTAAAGTATAATAGAAAGGCGGGAGAAGGATGAGAAAACATTCAAGGCAATAGTCTCTTACTGATAGTGGTGCATTCCATTAATATTGGATTATATTCATAGATAACAGTGTTTAGAAGGCCTGGGAAACCATTTGAGAGACTTTAAAAATGATTTAGTTCTTAAAGGTCTTAGTTAGGGTCGATAATGGGTTAATTATAGGGGTTTATATATTTTTATCTAATAGTTGTGCCTTAAAATCCCTGTATATGCAGTTTCCTACTTGGGGAACATGGTTTCCACTAGAATTTCACATAACCAATAACCTACTACCAAATAGTTTCATGGTTAATTCATTAAATTTTCATAGTTTTACAAACCATGTAACATCCATTTCAATTCCCTCAATTTGGGTTCTCACTGTTTTCCGGCATGGCGTATGATTTGGGAAAACAATGCACCAACAATTCACTTCCTACATTCAACTAAATTTCCCTAATATTCTCCCAAACACACCCTAGATAAAATCAAGAATAGAATGTACTCTAACCACGGAAAAACATTTACCTATAAATTATCTCAACATATCTCTAGAAAGGGACGGGATCTTACAATCTCTCTACATTGTAATCACTTATCCTTGATTTCTACTCCAAAAAATGTCTATGATTCTATTTTAAAAATATTCGGACATTTATCCCACACAATTGATTCACTCTCCCATGTTTCCTCTTAAGTATAGCTATGTTTCCACAAAACATGAACTATCAACAAGGCATTTCTCTACAACACTTTCCCACTATGATCTAACAAATATATTATATGCTCCTCAAAGCACACATCAGTCTTAATCTCAAATTAATCTTGATAGATCACATGAGAAGTATTGGAGTGATACCCCAAAAGTTTTGACATATGAAAAACATCATGTATAGCAGTATATATTTGTGTAATATCCAATGATTAAATAATCACTACATTATTTCCACAACCTCAAATGGTCTAACAAACCTAGGCACCAACTTTCCCAGTATCTATATCATGTGGTGACCCAATATTTGAAAGACATGTTGGAATACATGATCACCCTCTATAAAATCTATGGGTTATCAATGTCTATCATCATATTTATTCATTAATCATTGAGTTATATCCATACACATGTGAATATGAGGAACCTATTCTAATGTATCCAACATGATACTTGGTCAAATCAACTTTGAATAACCTAACTCCATACAAAAAATATGTGATCTATATAGGCTATCATAAAGGGCCTCATATGGATCCATATATATAGTTTTCTAAAAAATATTGTTATTGGAAATATCCATCAAAGATAGATGCTTCTCCCAGAACCCACCACATTCTAAGACACAAACCCAAAAAATATCCTTAATCACTGATATAAAATACTCAAAATTCCATTATTTTTGATGGTGGAATGTCATACTCAACAATACCTATGTACTATGGACCTTCTATAAACCCTACCTGATGTGTGAAGTAAAACAAGAGCCGCAGTATGAAACTCTACTCCATGGAACCCTATGTAGATAGGCTATCTCTCGAATGTACAAATATTCTGACAGATCCACTGATAAAGTCTCTCAAATATTAAATAAATTCTCTAGTTTTTCTAAACATACAATAATAACTCAAATCGAATAAATATTATATGCCATCCTCAGGAGGCCCAAAAAAATACATGGTTACCTTTTCCCAATTCCATTATGGAATGGGAAATTGTTGTAGAAAACTATTGTGTTCTTGATGTTCCTCTTTCACCCATTGATAGGCGTCACATCATTTCATGGACCTTGAAATCTTCATTTTCATGTATGGACACCAAAAAAATCATTGTAGGACATGATAAATTTTAGTCACACCTAGATGCACCTCCCACTTCAACGCATGAAGTTCACGCATCATATCCCACTGCATACATCTGATTTTTAAAACAGTTTATCTCGTTCTCATATATAGTCCAATATGAAGGTAACATCCTACATTAAAGTATTTTCCTCATGGAAAAACATATTGAGTCCTCACACTGCCTATGTCTAATCTGGATCAAATGTTTAGAATCCACTAAAAATGATCCAACAGTCAGCTACACTAGAATGCTCTGAGCCACAATATGCATATCTTCTTATAAGGTCATCATTTTCCACTCATAATTATACTCATGAACTTCCGGAATCTATTTTTTCGTTCTTAAAGAATCAACAACACTCTTTCCATTCCCAAGAATATTTTCAAGATTAAAATAAAATGACAACATATGCTCAACACACCCCCACTACCTAATAATCAAGACTCCCTTGTAAAATATATATTGTATTCTATTGTGGTTCACATACATAGTAAAATTTTCCCCTAAAAAATAATTCCTGCAACATTTAAACTCAAAATCCTTACCTACTAACACAATGTTGTGCATATGGTAGTTTCATTCTTGTGACCTCAACTACCAAGACACATACACCACCACTCGATCTTCATACATGAACATTCCTCCAATGAAAATCCAAATAAATATCAAAATACATCATCTACTCCTTACCTAGATTAGGTAGGAACAACATTGGTGTGATATTCAAAGTCTTGTTGAACTCCAAGAAATAATTCTCACAATCTTAAGAATATACAAAATTAAACCACTTCCTAGTAATTCATGGATGATGTACTTCAAAAAAAGATAATTCTTCTATAAACCAATGATAATATCCTATTAATACGAGAAAACTATGAATATTTAAAACACTATTTGGATACTCATAAGAAAAAACTACATGAACCTTCTCTGGGTCCATAAAAACACATTCCTCCGATATTATGTTACCTAGTGAGTGTACTTTATCAATATATCATAGACATTTAGATTTATTGGTGTATAGATGATGCTCCATCAGAGTACCTAGGATTTTGTTAATATGTATATAATGATAATAATGAATCTTGTAGAAATCCTAGATTTCATTGAAAAACACTACCACAAACTAATCTTTGTATGAGTGAATGATTTGGTTCATCAAGAACATAATCACTAATAATGCATTCGTCAAACAGAATGACATCAAAAGAAATTCATAATGGGAATACCTGTTTTTAAAAATAGTCCACAGTATATCATAAGTTCAAACTCTCAACTGATAGAACCTTAATCTCATGGTAATCTTAGTGAAAACAAAATACCATCTCAATTTTTCAAATAGATCATCGATACACGAAAGAGGATACCAGTTCTTCATAGTCATCTTGTTCGACTTGTAGTAATATGTAAATAAGCATAGAGTCCCTTAAATAATATTTGAAAACAAGATTAGATAACCCTAAAAAAATTTAAATGAATGGATAAATGCCTTATACATCAACGCCTACATTTGAGTCTTCAGCTCTTGGGCTCTGTTGGTGCCATTCTGTATAGTGGTATATAAATTGTATCATCCCCACGCATGAGCTATGTTGTAAGTTCACTGTCTCTATTAGATGGAAGCCCTATGAATCCCTTAAGAAACACATCCTGGAACATGTCAAATATGGTTGAAAAAAACAAAATATTTTAGTCCCCCATTATATAGAAACCAACTTGAAATCTACATAGAGAGAACCCCCAATTGCTGATGAACTGGCACTGTATAGCCCACCTGGATATCCTACTCTCCATGGTGTATGTAACTGTCACCCAATAAAGATGTAAAAATCTCTATCCTTATGTAATAATATATATTGTATCAGTATTCCACTAACTATGAAATACACATAATTCTTCCAAATCCTATAATATCAAGGATGTAAATATTCCAACTAAAATGACACTCCCCAGCCTCGAGAGAACACCCCTTGCACAAACAAATTTCTCTTGACCGTACTCTCAAAGGTGTATCTATTATCATAACCCCACTCATGAACTCAATTACTTACATCAAACCATTCACATGATGTGAATATATGAAATACTGAGCGGTACCATTGTTAAATAAGGAATTGCCAAGTGTATAAGCTAAGATAATAGTACCTCTAATAGTCGATGGTCCAACCTCACTATCTACAAGTGTAGGATGAAAGACATGAAACTATTCTACCCATCATCCTTGTACTATTGTGTAAGACAACATAGATGCAAAAATCATTTAATAAGGTAACTAATCCTTAAATGAACTTGTCCAGTACCTCGACTTCCACAACTTGTATAACTAAAAATTAAATACTGGTATAGTGTATTGGTCCCCCATCCAGTTATCTGGTTCTTCCTAGGTTCTCCATCTTACCCATGTTATATGGGTTTCTGAAGAACCTTTATAGATGTCTCATCCTACCATTGGATCAGAACTCCACTAGGGGTGAGAGGAACTATATTTGAAATTGGCCATGCCTAGCACTCTAGTGACAAATCACATGAGTAAGGTCCGTTGTAACTGAATCTTCCCCATGGAAACACTAATTTCCACTACTCTAGTAAACATTTTTTAAAATGATGCTTTGTACTATCAAAATTCATACCTCCTGACCATCCAACAGAAACCACCTATGATCCCCCAAAATCCTTTTTTAGGTTCCCCTTAGAAATGAAATCATGGTCCACCACTTCTATAAACTTCTTCATCATGAATTTAATAAATTGGGAGTTTCACATTTATTTCCATCCAAATAAAAATTTTCCACTATATCCTCTTCTGATATCAATGCCAGAGCCAATTTATACAAGTCTGTAAAATCTCTAACACAGTCTATCATAGATATTCTCCCATAATAAAAACTTATACACTCAACATCTTTTATCTTCCTCTGCATCCCTTGGTAAAACTGATCCAAGAACTTCTCCTGAATGTCCTTCCACTATGTATTTTCCAAATATCCATCCCAATGTTGGGATATACCAAATAATATTCACTTCACCACATTAGATGTATGTATCCCATTTGAATGCCTTCTCAGAAGTAGTCATGCAGTGGTCCAGTGAAGCCTAGATATACTCTATAGAGAACTATACATTCATAGGTTCTCCTATCTGGTAAACATTGGAGGGTGTTGCAACTGAAACTCCAGTGCAAAATAATACAAGATTTAAACAAACCAACTAGTTTATCTTTACATAAATTTCATAAACCAAGAAAATTTATCATGTAATTTCTCTCTGAAATCCTCACCCAGCACCATTGGTGCCTCAGGTTCTACTACTAGAGGATCAATTTCATCCATGTACACACATCATCCTATAAGAAAAAGACGTCATGGATGCATATCTCTATAGTTCAAAAATATGTATTAGAACACATTACAAAACATTAACGCATTTAGTAAGTGGTATTCACATAATGACATAACAAGTCATCCACTTTTCCAACCACACGATCAAAACATAGGCACATTCACTACCCATAACCATCTTACAAGTAGGTCATGTTTAAACTGGCTAAACACATTATCATTATTCAGGTCTCATTAGAAACCAATTTATTCCCATATTGAATTTTTTCAAAAATATCAGTTTTATATTAGGAACCATTTTCAACTTCATAACACAAGAAAGGAAATACATTTAAATTTCAGCAACATATCTAAAACATAATCTCTTTTTATACGTGTTTGAAAATAATCATTAGTGTCTAAAATGATGAAAGCATACTATGTACTCATTCCATTGAGGTCCATTATTAAAATAAAAATAATATCTCAAAAATAATAATCACATCACACAATATGTGCATCACTCGAGGTGATATAACATCCAATAATAACAAACCACTTTAATAACAACAATCCTACCCGGGGTACATGGCCTTTACCCTCAAACATAGGTTAACTATTCTTGTGAATGGGCTCTTAAAAATGACTCGAATCCTCATATTATCTTTTATACCATTCCCAAATCATAATATAAAAGAAGAAGAAAAAGCTTCTTTGATACCACTTTGTATCATCCTGGCCCAAGTGCCACAGACTGATGCCCTGAACTAGTCAGTCACATGACCTCAGGCGCACCTCCCCATATGACAAAATCTGCCAACTAGAAGTGAGGGTCTATTATAGATCATGGGAAGACTATAAACTCTTTATTAAAGTATCACAATAGAAAAAATAAATAATAATAACAAAATGATATAAAAAATAATCAAACCAAACCAGTATCACATGATGAAAAAATAAGAAATATATTATCCAAAACTAAAAATTTGATAAGTCATGTGAAATACATGTCAATTTCCAATATGAAAAACCCAACATAAATTAAGATGCTGAAAACTCTAATGTGAGTCCCTATTCAACTCCTGTTCCATCATCCATGCTCCATACCCATCATCCCTCTAACATAAGACTATTTACCATATCATGTCATTTAAATGTGATGTATATTCAATTACTGATCAGGAAACCCGAGTAGGGAATGAGTACAACACAGTGGGCCACAACCAATAGCATCTAAAAAATATCCATTCAATAATATTGTATGAATTTTTATAAAGTATAAAATAAATGAAATTAATGAAATATTTTACACATATTCAATTATTCTTTATTTAACCACATAAACCCATGGGTTCCGGATGAAACCCAAACTATAATATCTACTTCATTCATGAAAAAGTATGAACTATCCCCAAGGGATATCACACAACACAATAAATTTTTTATCAATTATCATTTAATTTCAACTTATATTATGTCCAATTAGAACCATAGTCCATTACCAACATTTTCAGCCTAGATCGCCATTCCTGGGACCCCATAGGAATTTTAAGCAGCATTCTGCAACCCACAACTCGTTTTTTAGATCAAACACACAATTAGGATTTTGAATTATCATTATATTTACCAAAATAATATATCAATTTATTAGTACGGTATTTTGAATAAGTTTTACATGTCTGAAATAGGACTATCAATTTATCACTATAAGATTCCAAAGTATTTTCACATGTCCTACACATGATTTATCAATCAATCATGCATATATCACATATATCATGTCAAAAAAAATTAATCAATAATACTACGTTTACCAAATACTCACACCATGGCACCATCACAATTTATCACAACAAGCATGTTTCCTCAATTTAATCACATGGAATAATATAACAATTCACTAATAAACTATTTTTCATTATTTGGCTATATGACCAATTAACCCGCTAAGTTCAATCCAACCATCTCAAAATCCACATTACCAATTAAATCCAAATCACATTTTTGACCAATTTCACAATCCTAATATCCCATATATTCCATAATCACACATTCCATCATTTAATTAACCAATTAATAAATTTAATTCCACCAATTTCATAATCCCAACGTTCTGTCAGTTAATTCACCAGTTAGTTAATCCACTTCACTGTTTTCATAAATTAATTAATAAATTAATTTATTCAACTAAATATTCCACTTACATACATGACAATGAATTCTAGCAACACATTAATGAAATTAGAATTCAAAACTATTGGAATTTAATATATACCACCTACCTAAATATTTGTGATGAACACTCGCCAATGGAAATCCTCAATTGAAGCATAAAACGATGATCACAACGAATAAAAGGATATAAATCAAAAAACATTATCCATGATAAAATGAATTATATCTATGAACACCTAGATCTAGATCCAAAACATTAAAGTAAAACATCCCTTTTAAGGATGAGAAAAAGAATGGAGAAGGATGAGAATATCTTACCAAGATATGTATGGATCTTCAATTTTGTCTTAAATTTACTAAGAACGGTTTATAAAAGTCATATAAATCCATTAAGGCACCTCTTAAAATAATATTATTCTTTTAGGATAGATTTAGGGTCGATTTGGGGTAAATTCTTGGGATTCATGAATTTTAATCTAATTTTAGAGGGGTTATGTTTTCATATGCATGGTTTCCTACTTCTGGTGCATAGTTTCCCCTAACTGTGCCCTTAACTATGTCCCTCCTCCTAATGAGTCACATGGTAACTACTAAAAAGATGCATGGTTTGAAAAACTATTAACCAACTATACAAAACCCCTATGTTTGGGATTACATGGGTTTCTATCATGGGAGCATAGTTTGGGAAAACTTCTCTCTAACCTTATACTCCCACACATCCTTACAAAATTCCCAAATAATCACCAAAACTCACCGTTGATAAAACATAAACATAAAGTACTCAAAAAAGAAAAAATATAACATATAAACAAGATCAATACATCTTTAAAAAAGTTCATGATCTAACATATCCTCTACTACTTGATGTATTTTCCCATAAATCATTTCATCCCCATCTAAAAAATAAATTGTTAAAAATATTTATGTAATTTTATAATATAAAAAATGATCAAAAATAATCTTACTTAAAATTGATATTAATTATTTCCAAAAGATTTATAAAATTATTTTAATATAAATTGTCAAATTATGTTTATATATTGTATATGTAGATATAAATTTTATACATTACAAATTTATAATTCTAAATTGTATATAGAATTTCTCGAGGACGGTCCATTGTTAGTGGAAATACTAGAGTGATATTTAAGTGGGAGATGAGATTATTTGAGTGAGGGGGGACCAAACCATGATGACATTGAAATATGAATCTTATGTTGACAATATACATGATCATGATGTCATCGATTGATTAATGTGTTGTGGATTCACCATCGATGTAAAAATTCATGATTTCTTCTACCCAGTCTTTCATGTAATTTACATTAATACATTTATGGAATTTTAATTAACATAATTCACCATGAATTGTTGAAAAATTTACTGTTTGAGATCCTCCAATATTTTTATTAATTTTTTGTATTTGTTCTCTGGATGATGGTGATTAAATAGTTGAAAATAAGTTGACAAAAAAAGCAAAATAAAATTGATGATTTTATCTGGAAGAGGATATGGCATCAAATGATTATAATTTTTTAAGAATACTGATAAATACATTATTTCATACCATAAAAATTTTCTATTTCTAATTAGTTGTTTATATTTCATCTATTTTCTTTATTGATCAGTGATAGTTTTATACGTGACATTTCCCCTCATTTATCAAGAAAAGAAACTTTATAAATTAATATTTATTTGACAATATTCGAGGAGAATTTATATTCTTTATGTGGTTATACAGGAAAATAAATCTTCCATTATTCACTTTTTGAGAGCAATAGGTACTGATTGAGATGGTTGTGATGGCTGTGGTACTAGTTTTCGAAAGCAGTGATAGCGGTTTAGAGGTGTGTGACAGGGGGACAGATGCATATATTAAGGGTCAACATGGACAATTTGGGGATGTATTTGAGTTCCTGTAATACATATTAACACATGAAATAGCAGGATTATATAATTTTTTGGGATAATGATACAGACATAATATGAGGATAAATTTATTTAAAAAATAAGTTATAATGTTGTTAACATGTGTGAATCCTTTTCCCTGGATCCATGACATTGAAATTTTGTTACTTCCAAAAACACATTTTGACATATATTTAGTGAAATGTTTTGTGATTAAAAACATAGTTATACTAAAAAATATAGATTTTCATTTTTTGTAAAAATTTCATCAACTCTACCCTATATAAATACCCCCCCACACATTCCCTTTACTCAAATTTCATGTTCCTCTCTCTAAACCTCACCCCTCTATTTATGTATTTTTTTGGTTTTTCCCTCTTATGTAAAACAGTTTTGGTTTCCAAAAAAGAGTATAAGATTTGTGAAGCATAATTTAATGGTATTTCTTCTAATTTATTTTAATGTGGATTATTTATTTATTTTTTTAGTTTTTAGGAAGTTTTAATTATTTTATTTACATTTATTTTCAGATAAATAGATATACTTTTTAAATAATATTTAATATTAATAAAAAAATTATTATTATTATTTTATTACTATTATATAATTAGATTATAATTAGTCTTAGTAATTGATTTATTATCATGAAATGAATATTATTTACTATGACTTAATTGGTTTTAAATATTACTGAAATAATTATTAAATAATAGATCATTAATAAAGTAGTCATTATGAATTTAAAATTAAATAATAAATAACTAACTGGTAATTACATTATAATTTTTCAATATTATTAATTAGATTATGAAAAATGTTAGTGAAATAATGATTAATTATTAATTTACTATAAAATAACTTATTATTAAAAAATTATTAACAAATGATTAATGAATGATTATCAAATTATTAACATAGGATTAAATAACGATTAACTAAGAATCAAATAATTATTAACCATTGATTTAATAATAATCATCTAATGATTATGTATTGATTAAACAACAACTATCTATTGATTTACTAATAAATAACTTTTAATTAAATAAAATTTACTATTAATTGAGTATAAATTAACTATGTAATAACATTTTAATATCGAATGATTAAATAATGGCCAACTAATGATAAAATATTGATTAAATAGTGATTAACAAAAATTTATCTTACTAATAAATAATGATAAGAAAATCATTTACAAAGGATTAACATATGGAAAACATAAGATTGAATAATTATTAACTAATGAGTAACTAATGATGAATTAATTATTATCTATAGGGTAACTGATAATTAATTAATGATTAACTAGTAATTAAATACTAATTTACTATAAAATTGAATATTAACAACTATTAATTAAAAAATGATTTATGAATTATTGACTAATGATTATTGATTGAATAATGAATGATTAGTGAATGGTTAAGTAAGGATTAACTAATACACAACTAGTGATTAAGTAATGATTAATTCATGAATAACTATGGATTAAATATTCAGTAACTAATGATTAATAATTTTTAACCTATAATTACAAAATGATTAACTATTATTTAACAATTATTTATATCTAAACTACTACTATATAACTATTATGTAACTAGTGTTTAATTAATAGAAAAATAATTATTGATGAGTTACTAAAGCATGATTAATGAATGATTAAGTAATGAATAACTATTGATGTACTAATGATTAACCATTAATTAATTAATTATTATCAATTAATTAACTATAAACTAAATATCTAATGACTATGTTGGTTGGAGTGGACACTCAAGAGGGGGGTGAATTGAGTTCCAATTAACATTTCTGTTAAAAATATTTCTATTAAAATCACCAAAATTGAATAACAAGATAATCTGTAGTGAATTTGTAAAACTATAAAGGGTCAGTTAGGTTCTCAAAAGATTGACTAGTTCTTAGTTAACCTAATCTGAAGATTAATTAACTTTTGGGACTAACCTAATGCTTTACAGTACATACAAACACTTTCTTGATTACCTATCAAAGTAAATTTAAAACAATTTTATATTTCAATGTAATTAGCAGCGGAATATTTGATATAAGCTAAAAACAAAATAAGTAAGCACAATAGATATAACCAAGAGGTTCAGTCTCAAGCCAAGACATAGTACTATCAAAAAATTTATACAAATTTGATCCACACCCTGGATTGGGGTAAAAAATAGTGAAAAGGATGTCTAGGTACTAAGACCTCTACACAGTGTTACGTGGGAAAACAAAACTACCGCACACTGGCTATCCAGGTCTTACATGACCTCTACCACTGTCCACAGTGGGACATAAGAGAGTTATAGAAGGTATTTTTGAGTATTTAGAAATACTCCAGTTTTTCACAGGAGATAGTGTGTGTATAAAATATACAGAATATGCACACAAGTCAAAAATGTAAATAAAATAATCACTGAGAGGGTAGATATGAGTTTAGAAAGCTCTAGTGATGTGAAGTGAAGCTCTAGAATTATTTGTTTGATCAGGAAAGGTTCTAAGTCCTTCTCTAGTTTTTTTCTGAAAAAAAGAGGTTCATTTTCTTCAAGTTCAGATTTGATCATCTTAGGTGAATAAAGAGCTCGTGGTAATTATTCACACATTAGAATAAAGTTCTAATTGTTTAATCTTCATGAATGAATGTCTTCGTGTATGTAAAGTGTTCTTCGAGTATGGATTTAGTCTTTTTGTATGCACCACTTCACAACATTCTCTTTCCCTTTCTGTACACCTCCTTTTTGTTCGGCCTTTGTCCTTCCTTATATAGCTTTTAGCTCGGGCAATGGGAATGATTACCTTTTTACAGGTATGAGGTATGGTTACCTAACATGCCAACAACTATCAATAAATAACATTAATTGCATTAAAATAATAAAATATGATCGTTTCTTAATAAATAAATAATGTTGCAAAAAGTAGAGTTCTGGAATCAGTGACAAGTCTTTCATCAGTAGCTTTTGTCGGTAGATATGTAACTGTGGACTTTGTATAGTAGTGAGCTCCTATCGGTAGCTCTTTGTCCTTGTACCGGTATCTCCTTGTATCGGAAGCTGTTACACTGTGTATCAGCAGTTCTATGTACCGGTGACTCCTTCTATCGGTACCTCTTGGTCTATCAGTAGCCCTTTGTATCAGTGGCTAGTTTGTATTCGTGACTCTGTATCGGTAAAATTTTTATCGGTAAATTGTGAATATCGATAGCTTCATTCTATATTAGTGATTAATTGTATATCGGTTGACTTGTTCTATCGGTAGCTGTCTGTATTAGTGGACTTGATCTATCAGTGATATGTGCTTACCGGTGGACTTATACATACCGGTAGATCTGCATATCGGTGACCTTTACTTATCGGTGACTACGTCTATCGGTAGACGATGTCCTGGTAGATCTATATCAGTAGCTATAATCATATCAGTAACTTAACACATTTATGCTTTTTTCAAAACATATCTGATTGAGTTATAATTATTTCAAAATTCATATAAACATAGATAAACATTGATTAACATATTTCAAATATTATTGAAATATTATTATTAGCTTGATAATATAATGTCATAGATTGAAAGAATGAATATAAAGATAAAAATTATTTGGGATTATCAATTTATGTGAAAGCAAATTTGGGATTCTCAAAACAGGTGAGGTCAACAATCTCCCCCTTTTTTAAGAACAAATTATGATATTATAATCCCATAAATAATCATTAATTCATCAAAAGATATTTCATTAAATCCAATTGTATCAGAGAAGATAGTATTTCTCCCCCTAATATGATACACACAGGTAGTATTTCTACCCCTCATATGATACCCTTAGATAGTATTTCAGCCCCTTTGTGATTAGAAAAAAGTGGAAAAAAAAAGAAATATAGGAGAAGAGAAATAAAAAAGAGTAAAAGAAAGTAAAATCATATATATTACTTAGAGAAAACATATACAAAGAAATAAAGAAATGAAACAAAATGTAATACAGGTGATACGTATCAAAAATCCTAGTCATTGATGAATCCGCATCGTCAGAATGAGATTTCCCCTTGGGATCAGAAGAGGATTCAGGTGTGGTGGATTCAGGTGGAGACTTAGGAATACCAGAGATGATCAGAGGTAGCTGATCTACTGAAATTGTTAGTGGACTGTACTATGTAGCTCTCTACGTGATCATAGGAGTAAGGCTGTGGATGGCTTGGTCTGGATTCATCTGAACAAGAGAAGTAGTAGAGGAAGATGTAGTTAAAGCTGGAGGTATAATCACTGGCTGAGCATCAACATGAAAGAAATGGAACAAGAAATTTCTGAAATCCATAATGATTCCCCCTCTTCTCTCCATAGAAGAAATGAAATCGTCCTTTTTCTCTAGAAATTTGTCTAATGCATGTTTCAATTCTCTGAGCTTGCTGACTTGTTCGCTAAAGTCTTGATTGACTGAAGGTAGCTTCATGTTTTATAACATAAGGTTGAAATGATTGTTGAGCTGATGATTGGTGTCAACCCTTTGGAAATAATAATCTACATTGTCTTTCACCTCTTTCTGAGAAGTAGAAGCTTCTCTCATATAGTCTTGAAGAATCTTCATGATATCTCGAGTGGTATCTCTAGTACAAGTTACAACTTTGGTCAGTTCAGTTGAGTCCACATAGCCATTGGTTGAAGGTGAACTAAGCTCCTCCTTCATCAATGCTCTAATATAATCCAAATCCACAAAAGGACTGGAAGCAAGAGATCCAATAAGGAAGGTCATAGTTTCTTTGAAACTCTTAGTTAGACCACTTATAATATTTTTCATGGCAGAATCTTGGGTGCTACCATGCTTTGTTATGGAATGCTTAAACTCTTCAAAAATTGAGACCATTTGGCTTACTACACTCTTAACTTAAGCCAATTCCTTGTCTCCTTGAGATCTAGAACCCATATGGGATTCCATAGAGATAACTGGTTGCTTTATAATTTCAATAGTCCATCCCAGTCTAGATACATCAGTCTGGAAAGCTGTAACTTCATCCAATATCTCTTCCACAAATGTTAGTACATTACAACCAATATGGAGTGCGAAGGACTTTTCCAAATTTCTCATCAATTCAACAAAGCAACTCCTTAACTCTGCAACAGAAGCACACAAAAGCTCATTCATAACACCCTTTAAAGATACTAAGTCATCCCTGATGATCATATAATTAGGTGCAACGACAACAGGTTCTCTTTCAGACATTATATTGGCCACAGAGTCATTCATAATCAATTGAATAGGCGACCCATGTGAAGCTTCCATTTTCCTTATTTCTTCCAAAAAACTAATATTGAGATCAGACTTTAACTTATCCGGATCATGTATTCATACCACATCTGTAAGTAATATCTCATACTGACTATCATAAAATATTTTGGGTTTCCGAAGGGATGTCTTATTATCGGAATCTGGATAATCTAATCCACAAACTACAAACCCTGGGTCATCTTCCCTATCTTGAAACTCAAAATCCACTGAAACAATTCCAAATTAGGTTAGATGCTCCCCCTAAACTGGTTAATTCTCTTGTACAATAATGACATCCTTAGAAACTATTTCTTCCTTAGAATAATCATTCACAACCATCTCCATTTCTACAAAAGTAGGTGGTTCTTCAGGAATAGGTAAAGATCTATCAACTTCATCAAATTCCTTAGCAGGCATTAGGGAATGTTCAATTAGTGGACTAAGGCTCAAGCTGATAGAAACAGATGCTTCACTTACTTGGAATTCATCTTCATCTTCTTGAGAAGACACTTCCTAATATGCTTTTTGTTGGTGTTCCTCATCCATAGGTGCATATTTATTTATTACACCCAAAATATTTTATATACTAGGTAGGTTCAAAGAAGCACTCTTCTTTTCTTGTGATACAATTTCAGGAGTTGGGCTAGGAGGCAAGTCCGAATCTCCTCCATATGCTGTAGAGGAATCTTCCTCTTCTGAATCATCACTATACTGTGGCTCTTCATTGTCAGGTCCCACACCTGGATCTCTCAAATAATTAGGTCTTGAAGGATGATCCATAGGATTGAACTTATCATATATCATTATTTCATCAGTGACCCACTCTCCTCTCCCTTGGTTCTAGTTTATCTACATGTATTTACATATAGTGTTTGTGATTCAGAAGTTATTTTTTACCACTACTATCTCATCTTGAGACTCATCTACTCCTTTTAACTTAATCATTACTGAAATCAACTTGGAAAAGAATAAGGCATTGATCTTTTATTTTGACCAGGTCATATCCTCCATTTGAATCATTAGAATCCTGCACAGATTTACTTTCACACCATGTCTCAAGAGATGCAGCATATAAATATCTTGATATCTCAAATATTAAAATTCCCCCCTCCTTGGAATGAAAACAATCTGAACAAACTTGAAAAAAAATTGGTTCTCTCCATCCATTTCATCATCCACCACCTGTCTTTTCTTACCACTACCGGTGAGCTCCCCTAAGGCAGTCTCGTAATCACATATATCACTTTTGGGTGTACTAATTTTGTGAAATATCTAGAAACACCTTCTTGTGGAATCTTCAGGCATTCATCCCACTCAAAAGAAGAATAAGCTGTCTCCTTTCCATTTACCCATGAAACCATTCTGTTTTCTTCATCGGATTTCTCAAAACTTAAAAACTCATAGAACTATTTCACCAGCTTCGGATAGTAGGGTCCATTGATGTTCGAAAAGCATTCTACCCACTTCTAAAATTCCAGCACCTCTAGAACTAACGATTTACTAGATAGTAGGCATTCCACACATAGATCTTTTTCAATCACAATAACTCTATTTTTTAAATGCGGGTTCACTAGTTGACTCCCCGACCATGTTCTACTAAAACAGCTACTTGCTTCTGGCTCTATATTCTGCTCCCTCACATTCGGCTCATCAATGTCATCTCTGACAGTAGGAATTTTATTTTTCTCCATTTTTGGTCAGAGGAACTTATGGTTTTCATGAGATTTGGGAGCTAAGGCTTGAAGGAAAAGTGTTTGAGGTGGATTGATAAATAATTAAGACTTATTTTTATCATTTAGGAATCATAAAATAAATAATTAAAATATTATAAGTATGGTGTAAACAATACAGATTCTGGCGGCAGATAGAAGTTTAAAACATCATATACAAACGGTAGGGTATACGGGTGAGAATTCATAATGGTGAGATCCACTAATTAGTGTGGTATATTATTAAGGTCCATGCCGATGAGGTATATCAGTGAGGTTTTCATATCGGTGAGGTATATCAGTGATCAATCATTCCTAACTCATGTATAATATAACTCAACCTATCTGATCTTAACTGCTTTGTGAAAATGTCATCTCATTGATGTTCAGTACCTATAAATTCAATAGTAATATCACCTTTTTGGTAATGATCTCTCAAGAAATGGTGCCTTACATCAATGTGTTTGGTCCTAGAGTGAGACATAGGATTCCTAGAAATAATAATTGCACTTGTTTTATTGCATTTAATTGAAAAATGCCTAAAGTGATATCTATAGTCCAAAAGAGTGTGTTTCATCCATAGAATTTGTGCATAGCAACTACCAGCAGCTATATACTCTGCTTCAGCAGTAGACAAAGCTACAGAATTCTGTTTCTTACTACACTAAGATACAAAGTATATTCCTAATAAATGACCTTTTCCAGATGTTCCTTTTCTATCCAACTTACAACCAGCAAAGTCATCATCTTAAAAACTCATTAAATCAAATGATTTTCCTTTTGGATAAAACAAACCCAAATTTGTAGTATGTTCAAGATACTTAAAAATTATTTTAACAGCAAGAAAATGTGATTCTTTAGGATTATCTTAAAATCATGCACACATGAACACACTAAACATAATATCTAGTTGACTAGGAGTAAGGTAATTTATGCTTCCAATCATACCTCTGTAGTTGGTTTGATCAACTGGTTTCACAGTTTCATCAATGTCCAACTTATAGACAGTACTTATAGGTGTATCACATTCCGTAAAACTATCCAAACAAAAACATCTTAAAAGAACCTTTTTATATTTACTTTTATTCAATATAATACCATTTTTATTTTGAAAAACTTGAAATCCAAGAAAATATTTGAGTTCTCCCATTAAACTCATTTCAAGTTCATTTTTCATACTCTATGAAAAATCAGTACATAAAGAATATTTAGAAGATCCAAAAATAATATCATCAACATGGATTTGTACTATCAAAACATATTTAAAAATTATTTTAATAAAAATAGTTGGGTCAGCAATCCCTTTTGAAAAACCATTTGAAATAAGAAAATCACTAAGTCTATAATACCAAGCTCTTGGAGCTTGTTTGAGACCATATAAATCTTTCGAATGTTTGAAAACTAAATTTGGAAAATGATGATTAGTAAATCCAGGTGGTTGTTCCACAAAAACATATTCAATTATAAAGCCATTTAGAAAGGTATTTTTGACATCCATTTGATATAACATGAAATTCAGATGAGCTGCATAGGTAAGTAGAATCCTTATAGCTTCTAATCTAGATATAGGGAAAACGATTCCTCATAGTCTATTCCTTGTTATTGACTATATCCTTGTGATACTAGCCTTGATTTGTTTTTAAGTATATTTCCAAACTCATCAACTTTGTTTCTAAAAACCCATTTTGTTTCTATGGTCGAACTGTACTTAGTTCTGTCAACTAATTCCAAAATATTGTTTCTTTAAAATTTATTTAGTTCTTCTTGCATATGCATTACCCAAAATTCATCATTTATTGCATCATTGACAATTTTAGGTTCTAACTGTGAAAGAAAGGCTTGATGTTCAACCTGGTTTCGTAGAGAAGCTCTAGTCTGTGTCCCTCTTTCAATATTACCAACAACAGCATCTAAAGGATGATTATTTTGAATTCTAGTTGATCTAGTAAAGGCAGAACTAGAAATTTCACACCCTTCTCTATGATCGGGTTCTACAAAAGTATATTTTGGAATATATCTAGAACCGGTTGTCTTTACAATAGGTTCATTGATTTTATCATTAAGATCCAGAACAGACAGATCTTCTTCAAGAGTTTCAAGAGAAGACTTAGGTTCATGTAGATCATTTTCATCAAACATGATATTAACAGGTTCTTCCACACATTTGGTTCTTTTATTAAAAACTCTATAGGCTTTTCTAGTGAAATAATATCCGAAAATGATTCTTTTATCACTCTTGGAAGAAGACTTTTCACGATTTTCCTTTGTATTTAGAATAAGGTCATTGCAACAAAAAACACTGAAGTAACTAACCTTAGGTTTCTTATTATTCCCTAATTCATAAGGGGTCTTCTTATGAACAGGTCTAATTAAGAATCTATTTATAATATAATAAGTTGTGTTCACAGCTTCATCCCAAAAATAAATTGACAGGTCATACTCATTGAGCATATTTATTGCAATCTGTTGAAGGGTTCTGTTTCTTCATTCTATTACACCATTTTTCTGTGGTGTTCTAGGGGTAGAAAAGTTGTGACTATAGCCATTATGTGAGAAATAAGATTCAAACTCATGATTTTCAAACTCACGACCATGGTCACTTCTCAAGGCCTTAATCTTAATTCTAATAAGGTTTTATATAGACTTGGAATACTTAATAAAGTAATAATAAGATTCACTTTTGTGAGAAAAGAAGTATACCCAAGTATATCTTGAGAAGTCATCTACTAATACATAGACATAATGCTTCCCATTTAAACTACAAACTCTAGAAGTTCCAAACAAGTCCATGGGAGCCAAAATGAGATGTTGAGAAGTTGAAACTTCTTTATTTTATTTAAAAAAACATTATGTTGCTTTCCCTTTTGGAAAGGATTAAAATCGTTTTATCAGCTTAGAATTCAAGTTTAGGTAGGCCTCTAACAATGTTTTTTCTAGTGAGTTTTCTATGAGAATAAACATTGCAGTGTACTAATCTTTTGTACCATAGCCAAGAATATTTATGAAAATAATTTAAGAAAGTAGTTTTCTATTTATATAAAGAATTCAAATTAATAGAATAATCATTTTCATTTCTCAAAGAAGAAAATAGTAAAACGTTTTTAAAATTAAAAACATTACAAGAATAATTTTCAAATTTAACATTGAAACCATCATCACATAATTGAGAAATACTTAAAATATTATGTTTATGTCCTTCAAAAAATAACACTTTGGAGATTAAAACTGAATCAGTGTTACCAATCTGGCGTATGCTGATGATTTTTCCTTTAGAATTATCACCATAGGTGATATGGCCTCCATCAACTTTGATTAAACTCTTGAAGAATGAGTAATCTCCAGACATTTTCCTTGAACATCCACTATCCATGTACCATACCATATTATGAGAACTATTCAAGCAAGCCTCCTACAAGACATATTTAAAAAGAAAATGATTTTGGTACCCAGATTTTCATGGGTCTAGACAGGTTAGAAATCAAAGCATTAGGTACCCAGATTTTACTTATGGGTCTCATATATTTTATAAAATCAGTAGATTTTGAAAGATAAACTTTATTTAATCTATAACCATATGAATAACTAGTTGAAGTATATGAATTTCCAGAACTATAAGTAGCAGCATTCTGTCAAGATTTGGAAATAAATCTAGTTTTAGTAAACTGTCTCTATCTAGTCTGATAGCCTATTCCGGTGGTATATTTTCGAGCCACTTGTATTCCTAACATTTGAGTAAGTTTATATTTTACATTTGTGAATTGTTTTATTTCCTTACTTAATTTCTCATTAGAAAATTTCAGTTCAGTATTTTCCTTACGTAATTGAGCATTCTTTTCCTTTTCTGTATCAAGTGCAGATTTAACAGAGCTATTTAAAGCATGGTATTTCTTCAAGGTTTTTTACTTGTCCTGAAGATCATTACAGGTTTCTTCTAGCATATTACAATATTCAAATAACTATTCACTAGAAATATTTTCAGATTCAGAATCAGAATCAACTCCAGAATAATATGAGTTTACATCAGGAGTATCCAGTGTTACCTCAGGCATGTTTTCTATAAAACACATGATAGATTTTTGAGATTTTTCATCCTGAGTAGAATCAGAATAACCTGAACTATCTTCTTAAGAACTCCAAGTTTCTTTCATAGATTTCTTATACTTATTTCCCTTGTATTCATGTTTCTTATCGAACTATAACTTTGGACAATCTTCTTTCACATGTCCTTTTTTTTCATTCAGAACACAGAATTTCATCACTTTTATCAGGCTTCTTCAAATCCTTCTTCTAATAACCTTTGTTGTCATATTTTGATTTGAAATTTTATTTTATAAAGAAATTACTCTTCCTGTAGAACTTCTTGAATCTCCTAGATATCTGAGACATCTCAGTATCACTGTAAAAATCGGAACATCCACTCATTGAGATTTCAGTAGGTATGTGAACATTCTCCTCATCCTTGCTCATTAAGGTATTAGATTTAAAATCCTCTGACTTCCTTTTTGGTTCATCTTCTTCTTCCTTGTTCACTTTGAGTTCTTCCTCATATATCATAATATTACCAATTAATTCCTTAATAGGTAGTGAACTTATATCACATGATTCTCTAATGGAGACAAATGTGTGTCTCTATCTTTCTAGTATACATCATAATATTCTCATAATCTGGTCCCTTGTAGGAACGTCTTTTCCAAATGAGCTCAGAGTGTTTACAATCTCATTAAACCTAAGATAAAAATTAGAAATGGGTTCATTAGACTTCATTTAAAATTATCATATTTAATAGTATATGTATTTAATATCATTTCTTTAACATTGGTTTTTCCCTCATTGGAAATAGCCAAAGTGTCCCAAATTTCATAGGCAGTTTTACAAGAAGATATGTGATTAAATTACTCATCACCCAAAGCACTGTCTAAAGCATTCATTTCATTATAGTTATTATTGTAAAAAAATTTAGAAGGTTCATCCCAAGTAGTTCTTTTAGATAATGGAATTTTATATTGATCCTTTATAGCTGTCCAGATATCAAGTCCCATACTTTCCAAATGAAATTTCATTTTTAGTTTCCACTAGGCATAATTTGTACTATTAAAGAAGGGTGGCATGTTGGTAGCATCACCTTAAAGTATATTATCCATAATCAGATTTTAGAAAATATATTTAAAGAGATAAAATTCATAACAATCATAAATTTAAGATCATTATGATACAACTAAAATCACAGTTAAAAAATAGAGTGTTTTGAAATCCTTTAATAATAAACACAGACCTCCCTATGATACCATATATTGGTCAGAGTGGACACTCAAGAGGGGGTGGTGGTGAATTGAGTTCCAATTAAAATTTCTGTAAAAAAATATTTCTATTAAAATCCCCCAAATTGAATAACAAGATAATCTTTAGTGAATTTGTAAAACTATAAAGGGCCAGTTAGGTTCTCAAAATATTGATTAGTTCTCAACTAATCTAATATGAAGATTAATTAACATTTGAATCTAACCTAATGCTTTATAGTATATACAAACACTTTCTAGATTAACTATCAAAGTAACATTAAAAAATTTTATATTTGAAAGTAATTAGCAGCAGAATATTCAATAGAAGATAAAACCAAAATAAGTAAGCATAGTAGATATAACCAAGAGGTTCAGTCTCAAGCCGAGACTTAGTCCTCTCACAAAATTTATATAAATTTGATCCACACCCTGGATCGGGGTAAACAACAGTGCAAAGACTATCCAGGTACTAAGACCTCTACCACAGTTCTACGTGGGAAAACAAAACAACAGCACACTGCATGTCTAGGTCATACATGACCAATACCACTATCCACAGTGGGACATAAGAGAGTTACGGAAGGTTTGTTTGAGGATTTAGAAATCCTCCAGTTTAGCAGAGGTGACAGTATGTGTATAAAATATAAAGAATATGCACACTCTACAAAAATATAAATAAAAGAATCACTGATAGGGTAGATATATGTTTTAGAAAGATATAGTGATGTGAAGTTCAGCTCTGTACTTCATTGATTGATCTGGAAAGGTTCTGAGTCCTTCTCTGGTTTTTTTCTGAAAAACATAGGGTTGTTTTCTTCAAGTTCATATTTGACCAGCTTGAGTGTATAAAGAGCTCATGGTAGTTCTATACTCCTTAGACTAAATCTCATCTTGTGTTATCTTCTTTAATGAATGGCTTCGTGTATGTACAGTGTTCTTCGAGTATGGATGTATTCTTTTTGTATGCACCACTTTACATCATTCGTTTTCCATTTTTTGTGCACCTCTTTTTTGTCCAGCCTTTGTCCATCCTTATATATCATTCATCTAGGGAAATGGGAATGATTACCTTTTTACAGGTATGAGGTATGGTTCCCTGACATCCCAACAACTATCATTAAATAACATTAATTGAATTTAGATAATCAAATATGATCGTTGCTTAATAAATAAATAATGTTGACAAAACTAGAGTTTAGGAATCAGTGGAAAGTCTTTCATCAGTAGCTTTCTATTTGTAGATATGTAACGGTGGACTTTGTATAGTAGTGAGCTCAAATCGGTATCTATTTTTCCTTGTACCGGTAGATTCTTGTATCGGTAGCTATTACTCTAAGTATCAGTAGTTCTATGTACCAGTGAGTCCTTCTATCGGTAGATATTGGTCTATCTGTAGCTCTTTGTATCGGTGGATCGATTGTATTCATGACTCTGTATAGGTATAATTTGTATCAGTAGCTTCTTCATATCAGTAGCTTCGTTTTGTTCCAGTGATTAAGTATATATCAGTAGACTTGTTCTATCAGTAGCTCTGCTTCTATCGGTAGCTGTCTGTATCGGTGGACATGATCTATCAGTGATATGTGATTACCGGTGGACTTATACATACTAGTAGCTCTACGTATCAGTTACCTTTTCTTATCGGTGATTATGTATATCGGTAGACTAAGTGCCGGTAGATCTGTATTAGTAGATATAAGCATATTAGTGACTTAACACTTTTCTGCTTTATGAAAAACATATCTGATTGAGGTAGAATTATTTAAAAATTCATATAAACATAGATAAACAATGATTAACATATTTCAATGATTATTTTAATATTATTATCAGTTTGATAATAGAATGTCATATATTTAAAGAATGAATATATAGATAAACATTATTTGGGATTATCAATGTATGTGAAAGCATAACTGGGATTATCAATACAGGTGAGGTCAATATACTATTAATTAAAAAATGATTAATTGATGATTAACGAGTGATTAATGAATGATTAAGGAATAATTAACTTATGAATAAGTAATTCTTACCAAAAGATTATATAATCATAAATTAATGATTAACTAAGGATTAACTAAGGATTAACTAATGAAGAACTAATGATTATCTACATATTGACCAATTATTAATTAATGATTAATTATTTTTTAGTTATAAAATAACTACATAATAACTATTAATTAATTAATGATTGAAAACTTAATATCTAATGATTAATTAGTGACTAATTATAAGGCCCCAGCCTTAAACCTTACATAATCTTGAGTTATCACAATATTACACGTTGAGGCTCTTTTCAGGATTAGAGTTTTAGAGAATTAGATCATAAAACTTGCATTACATTCCACATATAAACAAAGTGGTTACATAAAGATAGTATTCTTCATTCCCATCAATGGAAACAAATTTAAAATAAACATGGATTCTTTCTTGACACTTCCTTGACACTATCACTATATCATGTACTTTTCCCTTGAAATGTGAAAAACATTTCAAAAAACTTGGGATGAGCATAAAAAGCTCAATAAGGGATATAAAAATATGGAAAGGAAACATGGGTAAATATATACATAAGGATGAGATCATACTTTACCCATAAAACATAAGAACTTTAACATACCTCATCAAATCATGAATAAATCATAGAAATCATAAGACATAAAGGTAACTTGAGGCATTCATAACATTCTTACATAGGGAGTAACCCTCTTGGTTACGTTTGGAATACCCATCACAGTATATTCCCTAAATCTCTTCGGAGAAACCTTAACGTTACACTCCTTCATGTTACCCAATGCATTGGAGAGCTATATCAGGCTCACCCGCCCTTAGTCTATCACGGAACCACCCGCCTTCATAATAATGCCCAAGAACCTCAATATAATCGTATCACATAAAACATCCATAAAGGTAACATAAAATTTCCACCTTTCTATCACAAGATATCAATACAAAACATAGATATAAAAATATTATGAAAACCATTTCGAATACCAAAATAAAAGAAAAGTAAAACATGGTATTTATTTTTCTTTTAAAAAGAAGGTATGGCTTGTAGAGGAAGCCGAAACTCAAATAATGGTCACGACGACGGAGAAGTCGTTGTCGTCGCATACGTACGACAAAAACATTACCTTTTGTAATTTAGTAAAACGCTTTGTATAAAAAAGATTCCTTTTGGATAAACTTAAAAGTCAAATGGGTTTATACACCGTATAAAAGAAGGTTTTGTATAAAACAAAATATGCCTCAATGAAAGAAGATTGAGACGAAGTCCCATACCTCGTATCTGACTTGACCCAACCGTTCTTTAATCTCGTGAATAATAAACTTGGTTTATTCTCTTCTTGCTTAAGAACCTTTTTCAAGTTCATTATTCTTTTTATACCATGTTATGAACATCATGTAATCATTTAATTTAATAATGTTCATTTTGTCGGTATTTGGTTCTTAAGTCGAAAATAGACTTCTTACACTTACATGTTGTTAATTTGGTCAAAGTTTCGTTATATCCATAATTATATTAATGATTTGGATAACATATATATCATATATATTCATCATATACATGTATTTATAATATTACATCACATTTAGAGGTAAGAAATGAAATGCACCGTTCAGGGAGACGGTAAGCCGTACGTACGCATGAACGCTACTTCCATTTCTATTTCGTATTTTATAGAATGGAATCATAATGGTATAAGAGTATATTATAATTCCAGTATGATAACATATATAATATCATTAACTTTATCCTTTACACATCCCACATATGGTATTAACGAATCAAATCACTTTCAGGGGGCGGTAGTCCGCACTTCCTAAAATGAAGATATCGTGTTTACCCATAATGGAAACAATAATGGTATGCCATAAATGAAAAATACAGAAGCTTAAGGAAATAATAAACATATTATATATCATATATAAAAATAGTTACATCATAATGGCCACCTTTTAAGGTGTTAAATGAGTATTGAACAATCATCGTTTCAGGAGGCAGAATTTCGCCATCCACGGAAACTGTATGTTCTTTAACCATTTGATGTAGTTGTGTGAGAGTGTAGCTCTAATAAATCTTATAAAAACATCCTAGTATATTAAAGATACTGGTTTTGTTACAAAAGAAGTAAATAAAAAGAGTTTAGGGGGTTGGAGAAGCAAAATAAAACAAATGAACATGGGAGAATGAATTACCTTTAAAAGTGTAACTCCTATTGATTTGAGCCTAAAGGCTTCCTTTGAAAGGTTTATTCCCAAAGGTAATCCTCTAGGATGAGGAGAGGGATTTGGAGAGAGTAAATGGGAAGGGTATGTACAAGACAAAGGCTTGAGGAGTGTGTGAAATGAGGTAGAGGTGGGGGCCTTTTATAAGAGGGGAGGAGGGGCACTTTTGGAAATCAAGAAACAATTATTTTATTTTCAAAAGTTTTTCGAATTTCTAGGGTCCCACATTGATATATTTCTAAGATACGATGATAAGGCTTCTAAATATTCTCATCCAATAGTTTTTGGACAAGTGTAGGTCTTAGATTTTATATTATCTTTTCATTTTATTTAAACTGTTCATTAATGAGGTCATCGTTGCATCATCATGATGTCATAAGTAAATTAATTTATTTAATGTCTAAAAATTATAAAACAAATATCCTGATGTAGGAAATCTTTTTATCTTTCCAAAGAGTATTTATAGACAAAATTATGATTAGTATAACCCCTTATAAAAAATGTTTTAGTAAAACAATTTATGTTTGTGTCATTTTCACCTTTATTTTAAAAAAACATTAAAGTCATTATCTCACCCAAGAGGCTCCATAGGGTCCCCTAAATCGACCCATGGGTTGTCTTGGTCGGCCATGACTCATCCAATAGGGGTAGGACAAGTGTCATGTTGTTTTCACATTTTTATAATATCATTTTTACCTTAAATTACACTAATTACCTCTAATCGCGATTAAAAACTTAATAAGTTACTATTCACCAAAAAATTATTTTAATCTCATTGAACCAAATTTTACTTCTTAATGACAACCTTGTATGTAGGATTTTTGAAATTCAAAACATAATGATGGAAAAATTTCATTTAAACGGAAAATCAGTTTTTATAAGTACCACTTACTGGTTTTATTATTCATCAAAAATTGATGTTTTTCAGAAAATTACCAAAAATTCACTCTAAGCTATATTTGATATTCCGAATTCAAAAATGAAGTCTATTTTACAAAATTAAAAACATATAAGTCACATTAATTAATTTAATAATTAATTCCCGCTGCCAGAGCAAATAGCGTGTTTTTATAAAACAATAAGTATCAAAAGATTGACACCAGTTTAAGTCTAATTTCAAAGTGAAATTGATTCCAATGACCACCATTGGATTAAATGGAAAAAATATATTCATATTAAACATTAAGAAAAATTCAAAAGATAATGTAATCATATAAATAAATTATATTAAAAAGCAGTTTTGATGTAAAATGTAGTATTTTTCACTATTCATTAAAAAATGAGCATTGTCCGAAAAATACCAAAAATTCACACAAGGTAAATTTTGATGTCCCAATAATAAAGAATAAGTTTATTTTGACAAACATAGTTTATAAAATTGTCAAAATATAGATTCAAAAATGGTTTTCCATCAAAAGGCAGTAAAACAATCTTTTAAAAATATTAGTGTATTCCATGCTTAAGATTGGATTTATTTTCATTTTTAGCCTCTAAAACACTATATAATTCATTAATAGACATAGATAAAAAATATCTATTATTCATTACTTACTTGGGATGTTACATCCTTCCCCCCTTAGAAAATTGCGTCCCCGCAATTTATTTACTTATTGAATAAATGGGGGTACTTATCCCTCATTGCATTTTTCAGATTCCCATGTTGCCTCTTCAATCATGTGGTTTTCCCACAAAACCTTTACCTGCATAATCACCTTATTCCGTAACACTTGCTCCATGTGGTCAAGAATCTGGACCGGTTGTTCCTCATAAGATAGGTTCTCTTCCAGCTGAACTACCTCTGGACTCAAAACATGAGATGGATCTGGCATATTCTTTCTCAACATAGAAACGTGAAAAACATTGTGTACCTTAGATAAACTCGGAGGTAAAGCCACCCGGTATGCAACCGATCCAACTCTCTCCAGAATTTCATATGGTCCAATAAACCTTGGACTCAGCTTTCCTTTCTTACCAAATCTCATCACACTTTTCCAAGGAGAAACCTTGAGAAAAACATGATCACCTACCTCGAAAGATAGATCCTTCCTCCGGTTATCCGCATAACTCTTCTGCCTGCTCTGAGATGTTCTCATGTGCTTCTGAATCAGCTGAACTTTTTCTGCCATCTCTTCTACCAATTCTGGTCCCAACTTCCCTGATAATCCATAGAGCAAGAACCTAGCATATCCTCCACGGTCTGAATTGTTCGTTCTGACTGCCCATCTGATTGAGGATGAAAAGCTGTACTGAAATTTAATTCAGTACCCAATGACTTCTGAAGGCCTTTCCAAAAGTTAGAAGTGAACCTGGGATCGTGATCAGATACAATGGAGAGGGGAACTCCATGCAACCTGGCTATCTCTTTAAGATACAAACGGGAAAGTTGATCTAGGGAAAACGTATCTCGTATAGCAAGGAAATGAGAAGATTTAGTCAAGCGATCAACAATAACCCAGATTGCATTATTACCTCAAGATGTCTTCGGTAATAACACAACAAAGTCCATGTATATATTCTCCCATTTCCACTCTGGCACTGGTAAAGGCTGAATCATCCCTTTCGGTAACTGCCACTCTGCTTTAACCTGTTGACATGTCAAACACTTCACAGTAAAATCAGCAATATCTCTTTTCATTCCATCCCACACGTAATACTCCCGTAGATCTATGTACATCTTAGTACTGCCAGGATGAACTGAAAACAGATAACTATGAGCTTCAAATAACAACTCTCTCTTCAACTGTGAATCACAAGGAACACACAATCTCTTCCCAAATCTCAAAACACAATCATTACCAATGTTGAATTCAGGTAACTTACCTTTCTAAACCAGCTCTACCTTTTTCTACAACTCACTATCTTACTTCTGTGCTTGCTTGATTCTATCTGATAGAGATGATCTCACTGATACCTAAAACAAAATAGAAGAACTTCCTGCACCAACAACTTCTATGCCAAAGTTCATCAAATCCTTAACCAAAGGATCACGTTCCAAACGCAACATTGCTAATGAAGCATTACTTTTTCGACTCAAAGTATCAGCCACTTTATTTTTCTTTTCCCGGATGGTAATGAATTGTACAATCATAATCCTTGATTAATTATAGCCATATCCTTTGTCTCATGTTCAATTCTTTCTGAGTTAATATATACTTTAAACTTTTGTGATCGGTATATATTTCACACTTTACTCCATACAAATGATGCCTCCAAATTCTTAAAGCAAAAACAACAGCAGCTAATTCCAAATCATGTGTAGGGTAATTTACCTCATGAGTTTTCAACTGTCGTGAAGCATAAGCAATTACCTGATCATTCTGCATTAGGACGCAACCAAGTCCTTTCAATGAAGCATCACTTTATATAACAAACTCACCATTCCTGGAAGGTAGTGCCAAAACTGGAGCATTCACCAATCTTCTTTTCAATTCCTGAAAATAATCATCACATTATTTTGTCCAGATAAACATAACACCCTTCTTAGTTAGCTTAGTCATTGGACTAGATAACCGTGAAAAATTTCTATCAAACCTTTGGTAATAGCCTGCCAAACCAGGGAAGCTACGAATCTCGGTTATATTTGTGGATCTTGGCCATTCTTCAACAACATTTGTTTTTGCAGGATCAACAGTTATTCCATCTTTAGAAACAATATGACCAAGGAAAGAAATTTGTTGCCACCAAAACTCACACTTCCTGAATTTCCCATACAATTTCTTTTCTTTTAATGTTTGCAAGATAACCCTTAAATGTCTTTCATGATCTTCTTTACTTTTAGAAAACACCAAAATATCATCAATGAAAACAACCAAAATTTTTCACCTGATTCAACTGAGCCATCAATGCAACAAACTATTTAGTTCTGATTCTGACCATCTTAGGATACTGATTTGAAAGGTCATTTCCCTCTGTAATCCTTCCCAGAAAAGTTGTTCTGTTTCCTCTATGAAAAACCATTCTTAACAGAGAAATATCTTAGGCGAAGCAACATGGTAATCTTTAAATGCTATATCATTTCAATCATACCATAAATTAACTTATAATTTAACACTTTTATAACTCCTAAAGTTGTCTAAACTGACCTCTGATACCAACTATAAGGCCCCAGCCTTAAACCTTACATAATCTTGAGTTATCACAAGATTACACGTTGAGGATCTTTTCAGGTTTAGAGTTTTATAGAATTAGATCATAAAACTTACATTATATTCCACATATAAAAAAAGTGGTTACATAAAGATAGTATTCTTCATTACCATCAATGGAAACATATTTAAAATAAACATGGATTCTTTCTTGACACTTCCTTGACACTATCACCATATCATGTACCTTTCCCTTGACCTGTGAAAAACATTTCAAAAAACTTTGGATGAGCATAAAAAGCTCAGTAAGGGATATAAAAATATGGAAAGGAAACATGGGTAAATATATACATAAGGATGAGATCATAATTTACCCATAAAACATAAGAACTTTAACATACCTCATCAAATCATGAATAAATCATAGAAATAATAAGACATAAAGGTAACTTGAGGCATTCATAACATTCTTACGTAGGGAGTAACCCTCTTGGTTACGTTTGGAATACCCATCATAGTATATTCCCTAAATCTCTTCGGAGAAACCTTAACGTTACACTCCTTCGCGTTACCCAATGCATTGGAGATCTATATCGGGATCACCCGCCCTTAGTCTATCACGGAACCACCCATCTTCATAATAATTCCCACGAACCTCAACATTATCGTATCACATAAAACATGCATAAAGGAAACATAAAATTTCCACCTTTCAATCACAAGATATCAATACAACACATTGATATAAAAACATTATGAAAACCATTTCCATTACCAATATAAAATAAAATTAAAACATGGTATTTATTTTTCTTTTAAAAAGAAGGTATGGCTAGTAGAGGAAGCCGAAACTCAAATAACGGTCACGACGGCGGAGAAGTCGTTGTCGCCGCATACGTACGAAAAAAACATTACCTTTTGTCATTTAGTAAAATGCTTCGTATAAAAAAGATTGCTTTTGGATAAACGTAAAAGTCAAATGGGTTTATACACCGTATAAAAGAACGCTGTGTATAAAACAAAATATGCCTCAATGAAAGGAGATTGAGACGAAGTCCCATACCTCGTATCCGACTTGACCCGACCGTTCTTTAATCTCCTGAATAATAAACTTGAGTTATTATCTTCTTTCTTAAGAACCTTTTTCAAGTTCATTATTCCTTTTATACCATGTTATGAACGTCATGTAATCATTTAAGTTAATAATGTTCATTTTGTCGATATTTGGTTCTTAAGTCAAAAATAGACTTCTTACACTTACATGTTGTTAATTTGGTCAAAGTTTCGTTATATCCAGAATGATATTAATGATTTGGATAACATATATATCATATATATTCATCATATACATGTATTTATAATATTACATCACATTTAGAGGTAAGAAATGAAATGCACCGTTCATGGAGACGGTAGGCCGTATGTACGCATGAACGCTACTTCCATTTCTATTTCATATTTTCTGGAATGGAATCATAATTATATAAGAGTATATTATAATTCCAGTATAATAACATATATAATATCATTAACTTTATCCTTTACACATCCCACATATGGTATTAACGAATCAAATCACTTTCAGGGGGCGGTAGTCCGCACTTCCTAAAATGAAGATATCGTGTTTACCCATAATGGAAACAATAATGGTATGCATTAAATGAAAAATACAGAATCTTAAGGAAATAATAAACATATTATATATCATATATAAGAATAGTTACATCATAATGGCCACCTTTTAAGGTGTTCAATGAGTATTGAACAATCATCATTTCGGGAGGCAGAATTTCGCCATCCACGGAAACCGTATGTTCTTTAACCATTTGATGTAGTTGTGTGAGAGTGTAGCTCGAATAAATCTTATAACAACATACTATTATATTGAAGATACTGGTGTTGTTACAAAAGATGTAAATAAAATGAGTTTATGGGGTTGGAGAAGCAAAATAAAACAAATGAACATGAGAGAATGAATTACATTTAAAAGTGTAACTCCTTTTGATTTGAGCCTAAAGGCTTCCTTTGATAGGATTCTGCCCAAAGGGAATCCTCTAGGATGAGGAGAGGGATGTGGAGAGAGTAAATGGTCAGGGGATGGCCGAGCCAAAGGCTTGAGGAGTGTGTGAAATGAGGTAGAGGTGGGGGCCTTTTATAAGAGGAGAGGACGGGCACTTTTGGAAATCATGAAACTATTATTTTATTTTCAAAAGTGTTTCGAATTTCTAAGGTCCCACATTGATATATTTCTAAGATAAGATGATAAGGCTTATAAATATTCCCATACAATAGTTTTTGGACAATTTTAGGTCTTAGATTTTATATTATCTTTTCATTTTATTTAAACTGTTCATTAATGAGGTCATCGTTGCGTCATCATGATGTCATAATTAAATTAATTTATTTAATTTATAAAAATTATAAAAAAAAATCCTGATGTAGGAAATCTTTTGATCTTTACAAATAGTATTTATAGACAAAATTATGATTAGTATAACCCCTTATAAAAATTGTTTTAGTAAAACAATTTATGTTAGTGTCATTTTCACCTTTATTTAAAAAAAACATTAAAGTCATTATCTCACCCAAGAGGCTCCATAGGGTCACCTAAATCGACCCATGGGTTGTATTGGTATGCCATGACTCATACAATAGGGGTAGGACAAGTGTCATCGTGTTTTCACATTTTTATAATATCATTTTTACCTTAAATTACACTAATTACCTCTAATCGCGATTAAAAACATAATAAGTTACTATTCACCAAAAAATTATTTTAATCTCATTGAACCACATTTTACTTCTTAATGACAACCATGTATGTCGGATTTTTGAAATTCAAAACATAATGATGGAAAAATTTCATTTAAACGGAAAATCAGTTTTTATAAGTAATACTTAGTGGTTTCACTATTCATCAAAAATTGAAGTTTTTCAGAAAATTACCAAAAATTCACTCTAAGCTATATTTGATATTCTGAATTAAAAAATGAAGCCTATTTTACAAAATTCAAAACATATAAGTCACATTAATTATTTAATAATTAATTCCCACTGTCAGAGCAAATAGCGTGTTTTTATAAAACAATAAGTATCAAAAGATTGACACTAGTTTATGTCTAATTTCAAAATGAAATTGATTCCAATGACCACCATTGGATTAAATGGTAAAAATATATTCAGATTACACAGTAAGACCAATTCATAATATAATCTAATCATATAAATAAATTAGATTAAAAAGTAGTTTTGATGTAAAATGTAGTATTTTTCACTATTCATTAAAAAATGAACATTGTCCGAAAAATACCAAAAATTCACACAAGGTAAATTTTGATGTCCCAATCATAAAGAATAAGTTTATTTTGACAAACATAGTTTATAAAATTTTCAAAAATTAGATTCAAAAATGGTTTGCCATCAAAAGGAAGTAAAACAATCTTTTAAAAATATTAGTGTATTCCATGATTAAGATTGGATTTATTTTATTTTTAAGCCTCTAAAACACTATCTAATTCATTAATAGTCATAGATAAAAAATATCTATTATTCATTACTTACTTGGTATGTTACACTAATGATTGATTAATGAATTATTTTTGGAATGATTAACATAGGATTAACTAATTCTTCATCCAAGATAAATTTTTTTATTAAGGGAAGAGCCAAAAACACACCACATGGAAAAACCCCCAGATTAAGGAGGTCTAAAATAATGTAAACTGAGGGCATCCCCACTAATTAAGTTCACCATCTCCAGTTTCGAACTACTAGGGTGAATGAGGAAGTCATGCCCTGCTGGCTGAACCACTAAGGAAGCCAAGTGATCAACCACTTTGTTCCCTTCCAGCCGTGAGTGGGAAACATAGATTGAATCCCGAATCAGTGATCTGAACTTCCATAACAAATGATTTTGTAATGATTAATTGATGATTAAAAAAGGAATAACTAATGATTTACTAATGAGGATGTAATGATTAAATAATCATTAACCAATAATTAATTAGTTATTGCATATTAATTATCTATTAATTAAAAAGAAACAAACCAATTAATATATATTAATTATAAAATGATTATTAATTATTCAACATTGATTAGTTAGTGATTTAATAATAACTAATAAATTTTTAAGGAATAATTAAATATAAATAATTAATTCTTAACTAATAACTGAAAAAGGATTAATTAATGATTAACTAAGGAGAATGTTTTTATTATATAATTATTAACAACTGATTAAATTAGGAATGATGTAGGATTGACATGGGATCAAAGGGGCTTAACTTTATGACAAAGGGTCCTAACTGCACACCTGATTTGAATCTCCGGTGGAATTTTCCTTAAATAATTCACAATTTCATTAAATAATATCTTGAGATTCAATTAAGAATATTATTATTTGGACTAGGAAATATTTTTGACACCATTGAGAATATAATAAAATATTCTAAAATTTTGGTAAAGTAAATATTTTGTGGTTATCCGTGTAATTAAATCTTTGTCTAGATAATAAATTGACTGTGGATCTAGTACAGTTGGGCCTAGGGGTAAAAGCATTGAAAATGACACATTATGTATTGAATCAATCATCACTTAGTGAATGATAAAGATTCCTCTCTACACATATTCTTTGAATCTCCTAGGGGATATTTGTTAGATGATTCACATTCTCTTTACAATTTGTTGACCATTTCATTAAGAATATTAAAATATAGACTATGAAACATTTATGAAATAATTGGGGATATAAGAGAACATAATTAAATTTTTATAAAGTTAATATTATCTAGTTATATGACATATGAAATCATTATCAAATAATACAAGTGGATGATGCTCTGACATAGTTATACCTAGAGATAATAGTCAAGAAAAGGGTTCATGGTGAGTTGATTCGATCATCAACTACTACACGACAAGGAGTCCTCTCTTTACACCTGGGTTGACACTCTCAGGGAGAATGCATTATATTATTCACATTATGTTTATAAACTACAAAACATTTTATTATATCATTGTACCATTAAAAAACTTTACATAATTAATGTATGGTCAATTATTGAATATTAATCATCATTGTAAATATTATGTACACTATTATAATCCTTATCATAAACCATATTTCACATATACGATCATAATTTATTATGTTTATTACCATGGGGATGTTATTAAAACCAATCAAGGATCTATACATAGAACACATCCAATAACAATGGTTAGGATTACTGATTGTGTTACCCAAATAGAACTTTGAGAAAGAATTCATGGTTTGTAAAATATGAAACCTATTCAAGACATGTAATCTATTATCTGGTGACATTTGTAATTCTAGGATAGCATATGGAATCTAGCTTATCCATTGGCATATGATAAGGACTGGGTACAAGTAACAACATTATTTTACCAACACTATGATAATTCATTGATCTAGTTATATATTGAGGTTTCAATTTTCCAGTAACAACATGTTATTATACAATGACATAGGAATACAAGAGTCATAATTGAAGGTTCATCCAATGAATATATGACTCTTCAATATTATATAAATTAATATGAACAAACCAATCACCCGAATATGTTGTATGAGTATTTTCATCACTACTAAAATTCTGATCTATTTCTATTGTTATATCGCCACTGTTTATAAAATATATTTCCAAAACCTAAAATATACCCACAAGTCAAAAAATAACCATAGAGATGTACCTCCAATCCCACAACTATAACTATTACACCCTTGCATTTTACCATCACGATATTTCCTCCCCGCGATTCAGAAAACCATTCCTGATGCTACAACATGACCACCCGCTATCCTCCTCTAACGACACGACAACCTCGAGATGATCCTCCTCTCAAGATGAAACCACCCATCCTCTGGATGATCCCCCTCTAACAATATGACCACCCAACCTCCCTGTGATCCTCTTCTTCCAACACAGCTTTGATGCCGCTCTCTGCCTTCACCTTTGCATTCACCTCCACCATCAGGCCACCCTCCTCCTCGACTCACCACTGGAAAATGTATTTCTAATCTTCACACATTCCAGGATCCCTTACACCTCTCACTAGTGGGTGGTCTATAACTCACAACTTCTGAGTGGCCTACTGTAGGTGTAACGCCCCAACCCCAGTTACCCAGAGTTGGTGCATTATTACGTAACATTGGCATGATCACAAATGATCAAGTCTCGAATGACCGATTATTTTAGGAGACATGGAAACACTAGATACATTAATAACTATTACATTACATCATAAAGTGAAAAACTACAATAACATAGTCTCCATAGTACACACTCATATCCCCTTCAGACTATCCCTTTAGGACAGTCATAAAATATTTCTTCACATCTTGGGAAAAATAAATCATAGAAAGGGGTGATCTCAGATGATCAGTAAGGATAACAATATAGCAGAAACTTACATAAATAAACATAAACATTTAATGCAATGTATAACTAAAACAAGAGACTTTTAAACATGATCTTCATCATAATATAGAAAAAATAAAATGAAATAATTCCATTTATTTATTCACATGGATATTCTACTAGTCTAATAATCACATGTAATATCAATAACCACGTTTATAATGATGGAGTGCATAATTCCAGACTATCATAACCACATTTTCAAGGCCTTGTGCCAAGACTACAAATATGATTTTTTCAAGGCCTTGTGTCAAGACACTAGTTTGTCTCATGAGACCTATCGATGCATCAAGGAGCTATAGCGGGCTCCACCCATCACTTACTAAGTCAAATTCATTCCTTATATGAAAAGGTTGAAACATATCATAAACCATAACATAATCGTACCACATATGCATAAAAGAAACATAACATTTCCACATTACAATCACAAGATATCAATACAAAACATTGATATAATAAAACCATTTTCAATACCAAAATAAATGAAAAGAAAAACATGGTATTTATTTTTCATTTTTTTAAAAAGTTACAGCTTATAGAGGAAACTGAAACTCAAATAATGGTCACGGCGGCGGAGAAGTTGTTGTCACCGCATAAGTAAGACAAAACATTCCTTTTTTAGTTTAGTAAAAATGATTCATATAAAAAGATTCCTTTTAAATAAAAGTAAATTTCAAAGGGGTTTATACATCATATAAAAGAATGTTGTGTATAAAACTAAATATGCCTTAATGAAAGGATATTTAGATGAAGTCCCTTACCTCGTGTCCGACTTGACTCGATCTTTCTTTAACCTCCTGAATAATAAACTAGAGTCTATTTCTTCTTTCTTAAAAACCTTTTAAAAGTTCACTATTCCTTTTTTATCACTTATTACCATGTTATGAACATTATGTAATTATTTCAGTTAATAATGGTCGTTTTGTCGATCTTTGGTACTTGAGTCAAGAATAAACGTCTTATAATTACAAGTTGTTCATGTGGTAAAATATACATTATATACAGAATTATATTCATGATCTAGATATCATATATATCATATATATATAGTATATAAATTCATTTATAATATTATATTAAATTTAGAGGTAAGAAATTAAATGCACCGTTCATGGAGACGGTAAGTCGTACATACGCATAAACGCTACTTTCATTTCTATTTAGTATTTAATGTAATGAAATCATAATTATATAAAGTTATATTATAATTCTTGTATAATATTATATATAATATCATTTTCTCTATCCTTTATACATCCCA
The DNA here is from genome assembly GCA_963277665.1 of Viscum album. Taxonomy (NCBI): domain Eukaryota; kingdom Viridiplantae; phylum Streptophyta; class Magnoliopsida; order Santalales; family Viscaceae; genus Viscum; species Viscum album. The sequence goes on along the minus strand of OY728142.1, from coordinate 390,443,653 downwards.
CATATGGCATTAGCGATTCAAATCACATTGAGGGGGCGGTAGTCTGCAATTCCTAAAATGAAATATCGTGTTTACCCATAATGGAAATCTTAAAGGTATGCCATAAATGAGAAATACAGAATCATAAGGAAAACAGAAACATAATATATATCATATATAAAAATAGTTTCATCATAATGGCCACCATGAGAGGTGTTAAAAGAAGATTGAACAATCATCGTTTCGTGAGGCATTAATTCGCCACTCATCGAAACAGAATGTTCTTTAACCATTAGACGAAGATGTGTTAGTGTAAATAGAATACTTCACATAAAAACATCATATTATATTGAATATATTGTTTTTGTTAAAAATGAAATGAATAAAAAGAGTTTAAGGGGTTGGAGAAGAAAAATAAAACAAAATAACATAAGAGAAGACATTACCTTAAAATCAGGAACTCTTTTTGATTTGAGCCAAAGGATTCCTTGGGAAGACTTCTGCCCAATGTGAGGCTTCTATGAGTAATAGAGGGAAGTTGAGAGAGTATATTGGAAGAGGTTGTATTAGCCAAATGGCTTTGATGGTGTGAATAAGGTGGTAGTGGTGGGGGCCTTTTATATGAGGAGATGAGGGGCACTCTTGGAAAGTCATGAAATGTTACATTATTATGAAATGATTTTCGGATTTTAAAGGTCCCAAAATGCTAAATTTCTAGCATAAGGTTATAAGCGTTCGAAATATAAACATAAAATAGGTTTTATACATGTATATGTCATAGATGTTACCTTATCTTTTCATTTTATTTAAATTATTCATTAATGAGGTAATTGCTGCATCATCATGGTGTCATAAATAAATTTATTTATTTAATGCCTTAATATTATAAAAAAAATTACCATGATTTAGGAAATATTTTTATCCTTCCAATGTATATTAATAGTCAAAAAGTTAACTTATATAACCCCATGTAATAATTTTTTTAGTAAAACAACACATGTTTGTGACAATTTTATTTTTATTTTAAATAAAAAGTTATTAATGTTATTTTCTTACCCAAGTGGCTTCATGGGGTCCCCAAGTTGACCCATGGATTTTATTGGTCGTCCATGACTCATCTGAAAATAGTAAGACAAGTTTAAAGGTAATTTCATATTATTATAACATTATATTTACCTTAAATTACACTAATTACCTTTAGTCGCGATTAATAAAACTTAAAAGTTACTATTCACCAAAAATTATTTTCATCCCATTGAACCACATTTTACTTAATAATTACAACAATATATGTTAGATTTTTGAAATTCAATTCACTGAAGTGGTAAAGTTTCATTTAAACAAAAAATTAGTTTTTTAACTACCACTTAGTGGTTTCACTATTCATCACCAATTGAAGTTTTTCAGAAAAATACCAAAAATTAACCGTAAGCTATATCTGATATTCCTAATTAAAAAATGATGTCTATTTAAAATAAATTCAAAACATATAGGTTGAATGAATTAATTTAATAATTAATTCCTGCTGTCACAACAAATAGCGTGTTTTTAAGAAACAACATATATCAAAAGATTGACAATTGTTTATGTCCAATTTCAAAGTGAAATTAATTATAATGACCATCATGGGATAAAACGGTTAAAATATATTCTAATTATACTTTAAAACCACTAAATCGTATATTTTATCACTATAAATTATTCTAATTTAAAAAATTGTTTTTAATTATTTTTTATTATTCATCGAAAATTGGAATTTCTCAGAAAAATACCTAAAATTCAACATAGGCTAATTTAAATATTCCGAATCGAAAAATGAAGTCTATTTTGAAATATAAAATTTATATAATTTCAAAAAGTTGGTATTTCTATTCATAACGGCTATTTTTATTGGTCGCGGTGTGTTAGAATCTCAAACAAGCGTTCAATGCAAGCTATTGCAATATTTAAAGAGAAGCGTATCATGGAATCTTGGGGTGTTACATTCTCCACTGCTTTGATAAATTTCATCCTCGCAATTTCAAATTGTTCTTCCAAAATAAAATGTTCAAATTAGAAAATACCTTTGTGGAAAACCCATATCAGAAATAGGGTTAATAAAAATATAACATTAAAAGAAAGAAAGAGACGTAAAAAGGTCACCCGAGATAGACCATAATTGGATTCTATGAAAACATGGATATGGAGGAGAAACAAATCATCAAGGACTGATGGAGAGTTGTTGAAAACAGGATTATGAGAATGTTATCTATAAGAAAATCACAAACTTGTGATTGGTTAAATGATCATTGATTCCTGAGTAGGAAAAGTTAACCAACAACGTTTTTGTTTTGATTTACCTTTCATAAAGTTGAGGAATTTATTTAGGAGAGTTACTAAGAACTTAAGGAAATATACATACTTGTCATGTAGACTTTCATTCTTTAATAAATTTTTACCATAAACAATTATTTCACTCAAAAAGATAATAGAACTCACAAATATTATATTTATACTAATCGTATATGTTTACAAATATTAACACATACCATTTAGATTAGGAAAACTAATTTTTAATAACCAAGGACATCATGTAGGCTAGTGGTAGGTAATAATGTCTTGTCACACTATTGTTGTGGGTTCGATTCCTACAGCTTTGTCTAACGCAATGGGTTATCCCATGACCTGCAGGTTGTCCTTTTCCTAATAATATTCCAAATATAATCTTCAGAAAAGTTTTAACATAAAGAAATAATATCCAATGTTCAACTTAATCCATTCCAACATTTATAGTTATCCCAAATACCTCTGTCCAGACTTTCTCTAAAAGGTCTCTAAATTTCAAAATCAATTGTAACATCAGATTCCCCATACAAAGTAAAGTTTCTCTAATTGTCACATACTAAAAATATTAAAACCTTCATCATATTGAAACCTTAATGAAAATAACAAGTACTGAAGTAAAATCCTTATATATATTTCACATTATTCTTATAACCATAATATAGTTCTTGAGTCAAAAAACATAAATACAATAATTATTCAACTTCATCTATAGTAACAGCATGATCTTGGCCTTTATCCCTTGGCATTTTCTAAGGTATGTTTCCCCGACGCTTAGGACATTCATTTGCATAATTCCCCATTTCTCTACAATTTTAGCATTCAACATTGATAGCCTCTTTCTTTCCCTTATAATCACGAGCCTGATGAACCTTTTTTCCACATTTATAGCAAACTCCCATTCCTTTTAGGCAAGTATTGGGGTGATTTTTCCCACAATTATCACATAATGAATAATCCTTCTTTCCCTTTTTCCATTTATCTGTCTCTTGTTACACCATTCTCTTCTTCTCTTTCTTTTCTTTAAAGTCATAAGACTTAGAGAATTCTTTTTCGTCTTAATATCACATGATACAATGTGTTCGTATAATGAAAAGGATTGTGAGACCATTGTTTGATGGAGAAATGGTTTTAACCCATCAAATAAATGATCAATCTTACTTCTTGGGTTATGTATATAATATATATAATGCCTCTCTAACCATGTAATGTTGTCCTCATACTTTGAGACATTCTCATATTCCTTTTGTCTCAGACTCAGAAATTGTCTTTCCATATCTGCTCGATGGTCACAAGGATAGTATTTTTCTAAGAAAAGATCTTTGAACTCCCCCATTCCATATTTTATATTTCATCATCTTCATTTTTTTTAATCAATGAACACCATTGATCAGCATCTCCATTTAGGCGGTAAACTATCATGATAACCTTTTCCCTTTCACAACTCCCGAATGCCGGAAATATTTTCTCTAGGTAATTTATCCATTTCTCAGCTACTAAGGGATTTGTACTCTTATTGAATGTTGGTGGTGGTTGCCTCATGAAGCGGTCTAACATTGATCCTCCACGTTTCGGATCAGGGTTCTCCATACGAGTAAGGTTATTATTCATAACCTGAGTGAGTTGTTCTATTATGGTGATAAGCTAATCATCACTAGTTGTATCACCAACTCCATTATAATTATCTTGAGCAGGAAGGAAATCCCTACATGGAGTGTGTGCATTGATACAGTTTCCATTCCTTCAACTAGGTGCCATTTCTAATCAATGTCATATACTAGATTAGTTTATGAATCCAAATACATAATTGCATACTTGTAAAACACTTAACATAAACTGAACTATTTATGGATATAATCCATAAAAATGATTTCTTTAAAGAATCATATAATCATAAACCCTTCATAGTGGTTTGTAAAGAAATCGTGAATTTTCCTAAGCATATCACCTGGTAGTGTCATAACCAAGAGTGCAGCAAGGCCGGTTGTCATGCACCAGTTCCCATTTGAGTCTATCTTAAAGAAGTGTTTTCAGGTTTTACCCCTAGGTACATATGTGCCAGATCCGCCTCTACATGCTCGTATCCAGACAGGGATGCATTTCTCATAAAACTCACAAAATCTCTATAATAGTAAAATTCTTGGAAGTTCTTCTATACTAATCCTCAAAGTATATCTTAGGGCTATGTGATATAATAAGAGTTTTTCTAAATCTAGCTTCCAAGGATAGTACTAAACTACCTCTGATACCAACTGTAACACCCCGACCCCAGTTACCCAGAGTCGGTGCATTATTACGTAACATTGTCATGATCACAAAAGATCAAGTCTTGAAATACCGATTAGTTTAGTAGCCTTTGAAAAACTAGATACATTCATAAATGTAACATTACATCATAAAGTGAAAAAATAATAAAACATAGTCTCCATAGTCCACACTCATATCCCCTTAAGACTATCCCAACAGGTCAGTCATAAAATATTTCTTCACATCCTGGGAAAAATAAAACATAGAAAGGGATGAGCTCAGATGCTCAGTAAGGATAACAATATAGAAGAAATATTCATAAATAAACATAAACATATAAGAAAATTTATAACTAAAACAAGATCCTTTTAAACGTGATCATTAGTATAATATGTCAAAAATAAAATCAAATAATTCCATTTACTTATGCACATGGATATTATACTAGTCAAATAATCACATGCAATATCAATAACCACTTTCATAATGATGGAATGCATAATGCCATACTATCATAACCACACAGTCAAGGCCTTGTGCCAAGACTACAAATAATATTTTGTCAAGGCCTTATGCCAAGACACTAGTTTGTCTCATGAGACCTACCGATGCATCGAGAAGCTATAGCGGGCTCCTCCCGTCTCTTACTAAGTCTAATGAATTCCTTATATGAAAAGGTTTAAACATATCATAAACCATAACATAACCGTACCACAAATGCATAAATGAAACATAACATTTCCAAATTTTATTCACAAGATATCAATACAACACATTGATATAATAAAACCATTTTCAATACCAAAATAAATTAAAAGTAAAACAGGGTATCTATTTTTCAATTTTAAAAAAAGTTATGGCTTATAGAGGAAGCTGAAACTCAAACAATGGTCACGACAGCAGAGAAGTCATTGTTTCCACATACGTAAGACACAACATTCCTTTTTTAGTTTAGTAAAAACGATTCATATAAAAAGATTCATTTTGAATAAAACTAAAAGTCAAAGGGTTTTATACACCGTATAAAGGAAAGTTTTGTATAAAACAAAATATGCATCAATGAAAGGATATTGAGACGAAGTCCCTTACCTCGTGTCTGACTTGACTATGTTGTTCTTTAACCTCCTGAATAATAAACTAGAGTCAATTAATACTTGCTTAAAAACCTTTTTCAATTTAATTATTTCTTTTATATCACTTATAATCATGTTATGAACATTATGTAATTATTTAAGTTAATAACGGTCGTTTTGTCGATCTTTGGTACTTGAGTCAAGAATAAACTTCTTATAATTACAAGTTATTCATGTGGTAAAATATCCATTTTATCAAAAAATATATTCATGATCTAGATATCATATATATCCTATATATCCAGTATATAAATGAATTTATAATATTACATAACATTTAGAGGAAAGAAATGAAATGCACCGTTCATGGAGACGGTATGTCGTACGTACGCATGAACGCTACTTTCATTTATATTTTGTATTTAATGGAATGAAATCATAATGATATAAAGGTATATTATAATTCCAGTATAATATCATATATAATATCATTTAATTCATCCTTTATACGTCCCACATATGGCATTAACGATTGAAATCACTTTGTGGGGCGATAGTCCGCACTTCCTAAAATGAAATTATAGCATTTACCCACAATGGAAATAAAAAAGGTATGCCATAAATTTCACGACTCATCCCCGGGTCATGTGCCGTGACTACCCCAAGCCTTCCTTCCAAAGGCCCGGGGCTAGGGACTAGCACCAAGGCGTAATTCCCGGTAAAAAGGGAAGACATTTCCTTTGTAAAGTAAACAAACACCACAGAGCAAGAAAGAAGTAGAAGTAAACACTAAGTAAAAACTGAGTACAATAGTAAGTGCGAAATGTAAGTGGGCCAGAATACATACCCAAACTGAAAGTAAAGTTCAACTGAAAAGGGAAAACAACAACTGAAAAGTAAAGCCGCAGCGTCGAGCCGTCCACTAGAAGTCCCACCAGAAGGGTGAGTACAGATAGCCTCCACATCTCCTCGGGTCTATCCGTCCACTCCGAGTACTTCCGGCCTAGTGGTCCACCTATAGGGTACCGACCTGCTTTGCAAGCCTCAACCGTGATCAGCGCTATCCGTCGTCTATAACCAACACAACGTAGTGCGGGCATAGTCCGTGCAGGGGTGAGTATAAGCTACTCAGTAGGGTCCCAGAGACCCCAGAAGGTCTCCCAGAATCCAAAAAGGATGATCCACAAAGGAAAGATACAATCACTAAGTAACATCCAACACTTCTTAGGTATATGCCCATACATATATCTATGTAATCAATTCCCGGTTCAGCTCCAACATCCGAGCCCATGTACAACCCAGTCTACACAGGAAAGAAAAACGTAATCCACAAAGGATAGCACAACACAATCCACAAATGAAAGAAAAACATGATTCAGCTCAAACAGGTATACTTCTTCGTATGGCGATAGAGATGATCAGATATATCCACTGATTCATCTATTCCATCGGACCCACAAAGTATTGATAGGTACTAACCCCTGCAATGACGCACAAAGGATCTGACCCACACATGATCGATAGGTAACTAACCCCCGCAATGACCCACACAGGATCTGTAGCCGCTGGCCCACACAATACTGCTGAGCGCTGACCCACATAGAATCAAACCCACATTGGATTTATAGCACTTATCCACGTAGGATCCCTGAGTGCTGTAGTCGTCACCATCGAATCCACTGAGGATCTCCGTACAGTCGTCGTCGTCGTCGTCGTAATCGCAGCCAGCTCTAGGGTTCCGGCGCACAGCAAGCTTATTTGGGAGGGTCCGTTCCACAATCTGAGAGGCTGATACATCAACTGACACATTGTCCAGATTTGATGTATCCAATGTTCCATATCGTCAACAGGAACTCAACGTCGCAGACGCTGCATCAATCGGACTCCCGGTCTGAGAGTTATTGGCTTTTTCGTCCTAGGGGCCCGATTGGTTTTTAAGTGAAAACCAACCCGACCGTACTCCACATGTATCCAAACCTCGGGAAGAGTAATCCAAAAGATTTTTCTCACTTATAGAAAACCATCATAGTCGACGGCACGTCAATCGGACGTCCGGAGCTTAAGTTATAAGTGTTTCCGCTCCAAGGGCCCGGTTGGTTTCGTGTACGAACCAACCCTACTGAACCCAATGTATTCCGAAACTTTGAGTGTGATTTGTCAAAACGACAATCTCGATCAAATGATCACATCACCGCTGACGGTGCATCGATCGGAGGTCTATAGCCCATGATATGAGCAAATGACCAAAAGAGGTCCGAAAATGGGGGGGGTCTGGGCCAGGAACGACCCGACCCAACCCCCCCTGGGTCGGCCCGAACCGGGTCGACCCGACCCGGGTCCAGGTCCGACCCGGCCGGCGCGGCCCGATCGCCGGGCAGCTCAGCCTTAATGGCCGAGCGGTGTGCAAGGGGGGTGTCACCCCCTCGAATGATCCGCGACCCCACGTGGGGGGCCGCCTCTCGCCAACGGACGCAGATGAGCTGCCACGTCCCACCTTCGCCGGTCCCGCATAGTCGCGGGATGGCCGGCCTGCCACCGCAGCTGAAGCCGTGGCGGTTTTCCCTAGTGGCATGCCGGGCGCCGCTGCCTCCCGTCATCAACGCCGTCGTGCCAGCGTGGCACGCCAGCGGGTTGCTCTGTGGACCACGAGATGAGTTCCGGTGGTCGGAATTGCATGTCGTCATCTCCAAAGCCCCTCCCGGGGCCCATCCATCACTACGAGGACCTCACATCTCCCGTGCGACTTACATTGTCATCATCCGCCATTCCGCACACCAAGAACGAAAAGGACGGTGGGTTTGGACTTGATCGTTGTTCTTCACCCACCGCGTTAGCGGTTTTAAAAGTCTCAAAACAAATATTTAATCATACACCATGGGTATAAATCACAAAGATTTAGATGAATCAACCCCTACCTCAACATTTTCGTCGAACCTGAGTTCATTGTAGAATTAACCGTCGTGGAATAAGAGGATCGTCGCATTACGGAAGGGGCATCGTTGTCGTCATGGTACACGGCGTTGCATAGTCAATCTCAATCGGTTGTCGATTGAAGGTTGTCACGGGGGAGGAACATCGTGAAATAATTTCGTGGAAGGAGAATCGTTGGCGTCGTGGTACACGGTGCCGCATCTTCGATCTCCGAGGGTTCAGTGTTCTTCGTTTCCCTTCGTCGAAGGCCGATGTTTTTCGCATTTTTCGTGTTCTTCGTGTTCTTCGCGTTCTTCGCGAAGGAGGATGAAGATCTTCAGGCCTTATAGTTTTCTCAAAATCTTCTCTACCAGCCACCCTCAAGTAAACAAGAGTTGGTCTTATTTTATTCCCATTCCAACAATTAGAAATTCAATGTTAAGAAACGAACCATTAATTCGATGAATTAATAGTAACGACTTAACTTCCCAATTAATAGGGGCGTTTAGAATTTAAGTAAATGCACTAGTTGAATTTAATTAAAAGAGGTTTTCGTGGGTGTGTTACTTAGAGGGGAATTAATGGTGGGGCTCGTGCGGTCCCCACCCCACAAATATCCTACTAAGTGGGTAGGATATTTTGGGTTCCACCCTATCCGTTTAACTTAGCTTAGGTGGCTTTAAGTGAAATAAAATAAAGTTGTCACACCAATTTATTCTATTTCTTAACTTAACCCCAAAAAAAATTAAAAACCACACCCGAGAAAATGCAACTCTGAAAAAGGCATTTCTAAGCAAATATCGGCGCTGCGATTCCATCGGTGCCCTCAGAATTTGATTCCGTGCACCGCTTCAAAAGTTATAAAAGCCCGCTTGTTCGTTCACTAAACGTACCCGAGCCAATGTTCGGAAAATGATTCTGGAAACACCGGGCCTCAGAATCAGGTGCCGTCAGAAATTGCGTTCTTGTAAAATTCCCAAGAAAATTAAGAAGAAAAAAATTTCCGTGAATTTTTTACGGGTCTTTACATCACTCCCACCTTAGGGATTTACATCCCCGTAAAGATACATCATAAACTAGGGAAACAAATGTAGGTACTGAGCAAACATCTGAGCCTCCTTCTCCCAAGTGCTCTTTTGGAGGTTCCCGTGCTGCCATCTGATGCACAGTAGAGGAATCGACAGTCCACGTAGGACTCGCTCCTGTCGATCCTCAATCTCCACCGGACCCTCCACAAAAGTCGACCCATCATCAATGTCCATCTCCCAATGGTCAATGATATGTGTCGGATCATGCATGTATCTCCTCAGCTAAGATATGTGGAAGACACCGTGCACCCGGTGTAACTGAGGTGGTAGAGTCTGGCGATAAGCCACCTCGCCAATCCTGCTGAGGACCTGGAATGGTCCAATGAAGCGTGGAGACAACTTGCCACCTCGGCCAAATCACCGTAATCCATGTCAAGGTGAGACCCGCAAGAAGACGTGGTCTCTATCCTCGAACTCTAGTGGCCTCCGCCTCCTGTCAGCATAAGACTTCTGCCAGCTCTGAGTTGTCCTCATCTGCTCCTTTATGATCTGGACCTTCTCTGTCCTGGCCCGGACCATCTCTGGTCCAACAAGTGCGGACTCCCCAGGGTCTGTCCAGCACAAAGGAGATCTTCAAGGTCGGTCGTACAACGTCTCGTAAGGTGTCATCCCGATGGTGGAGTGGTAGCTGTTTTTGTACGCAAACTCCACCAAGGGTAGGTGGTCCTCCCCGCTGCGACCAAAGTCGAGGACACATGTGGATAGCATGTCCTCGAGAGTCTAAATGGTCCACTCCGTCTGACAATCCGTCTGAGGGTGAAAGGTGGTGCTCAGACGTAGATGCGTCCCGAATGCCTCCTGCAACCCCTTCCAATGTCGGGAAGTAAAGAGAGCATCTCGATCAAAAATGATTGATGATGGCACACCGTGAAGTCGTACAATCTCATGAACGTAGAGACGCCCCATGCTCTCAACTGATCCCTTCTCTCTGATGGGTAAGAAGTGAGATGACTTGGTGAGTCGGTCGATAATCACCCAAATGGAGTCGTGACCTATGGAAGTGCGTGGAAGTCCAGTCACGAAGTCCATAGATATCCCTTCCCACTTCCACTCCGGGACCTCCAGGGAATTTACCAAGCCTGCTGGTACCTGATGCTCTGCCTTCACCTGCGGGCAGGTGAGGCATCAAGAAACAAACTCTGCCACAGCCTTCTTCATGCCCGGCCACTAGTGCAGTTGTCTGAGATCCTGGTACATCTTCGACACTCCAGGATGTACCACGAAAGGATAAGTTTGAAACTCTCTCAACACTTCCTCTCGTAAAGAAACTGGTACCAAGGTACGTCCTCTGAAAAGGACGTCGTGCTCTGCTCCAAAAGAGAAACCATCAGGTGCCTATCCTGAGGATATCTGCGCATGCCGCGTCTCATAGTCAGCATCCCAACATTGTGCCTCTCTGACCCACTGCAGTAGTGGAGGAGTGACTGAAGGAAGGCTGCTCCATCTCTATCCACGAAGGATATCTGCAAAGCGGCTAGCTGCTTTGTCGCCTCCTCAAGCAGTTGAATGCCTGTCCTCCTACTGAGAGAATCAGCTACTACGTTCCCCTTCCAAGGAGTATAGACTATCTCAGATTCATAGTCCTGGAGGAACTTGAGCCATCTTCACTGTCTCAGGTTCGGGTCCTTCTGAGAGAAGATGTACCTGAGACTCTGATGGTCAGAAAAAACTGTAAAGCACTCGCCCATCAGATAGTGTGGCCATGTCTTCAGATCGAGGACCAATGCTGCTAACTACAAGTCATGGGTGGCGTAGTTCTGCTCATGTGGCCTCAACGGTTGTGATCCATAGGCGATCACTGCCTGATCCTGCATCAGGACACATCCGAGTTTGGTCCTTGATGCATCGCAGTAGACTACGTACCCTATCCCCTCCTCAGGAAACCTCAAGATAGGTGCGCTAGTTAATCTCTGTCTCAGCTCTTGGAAGCTCTGCTGACATCTGTCTGACCACACAAAGGGTTTCCCCTTCTTTGTAAAAGCTGATAGTGGTGCCGCAACTCTGGGGAAGTCTGGCACAAACCTTTGATAGTATCATGCTAGTCCCAAGAAACTCCGCACCTCCATCACGCTCTTGGGTGGCTCCCAAGCTAGTACTGCCTCGATCTTCATAGGATCCACTATAAATCACTCCTCAGAGATGACATGTCCTAAGAAGTGGACCTCACGTATCCAGAACTGACACTTCGAGAGCTTTCCATAAAGCTGGTGCTCTCGGAGTATGTCTAGTACAACCTGCAAGTGATAGGCATGCTCCTCCTCAGTGGTCGAGTATATCAAAATGTCTTCGATGAAGACTATGACAAAACGATCGAGGTATGGCTGAACGATCCTATTCATGAGGACCATCAACTCCGGTGGAGCATTGGCTACGCCAAAGGGCATAACCAAGAACTCATAGTGGCCATACCGACATCTGAAGGTCATCTTCTGCACGTCCTCGTCCCGAACTCTGAGCTGATGATAGCCTGACCTGAGGTCTATCTTCGAGAACCACCATTCTTCCTTGATCTGATCGAAGAGGTCATCAATCCATGGTAGAAGATACTTGTTCCTCACCATCACCTGGTTCAGGCGATGATAATCGACACAAAGTCGCAAACTCCCGTCCTCCTTCTTGGCGAACAATATCGGGGAAGCCCAGGGTGAAACACTGGGTCGAATTAATCTCATTCCCTATAAGTCCTCCACTGTACTCGTAGCTCTCGAAGCTCAGCGGGAGCCATCCGATATTCTGGAGTGGACATCGGGGCTGTCCCGGGGTACAGATAAATATAAAAGTCTACCTCTCTGTGAGGAGGTAGTCCTGGAACGTCGTCGGTAAAGACGTCCGCATAGTGATCCACCACTGTAGGAAAACTAGGACTCTTCACGTCAACTTCTCCTAGGATGAGGCTAGAGAACTGATGAGTGATGGGATGTCCTCTCCTCTGCAAGAGTCCATCCTGTGCTGCGAAGGCTCCCTTCTCACCGGTGAAGGTGAACCTGCTCCCATCGGTGCGTACACATCTCACCTTGCACCTAATATAGTCAATATGAACTTGGAATGTAGATAACCAATCCATGACCAAGATGATGTCGTAAGGCCTCGAAGTTACTACAAGAAGATCCCAGCCGAAGCTCTCACCTAATAGAGTGAGCTCACACTGCCGGCACCAGTGTGTAATCGTCGAGCCCACTCTCGTAGGAGTCTCTAGCCGTAAGGATCGAGCCAACGGCTCCGTCGGAATCTCTGAGCTCCGAACAAGGGCAGCAGATATGAAATAATGACTCACTCATGTGTCTATAAGAACTGTAGAAACGGTGGAATATACACAGATAGTAGATCAAATCATCTCGGGTGCACCGTGGTTGTAGGCCTCTCCTGCCTGGAGCTGTGACTGTCTCTGCCCGCCAGCTCCCTGTGGTCGGGGTGGACCTCATGGTGGTGGTGGTGGTAGAGCCCCAAGTGTCGCCCACCACCTGCTGCTCGGCTAGCTCCTCTACCTCGTCCACCTTCTCCCTGCGGACCACCACGGTCGACCCTCTGCCTTTTCCTCGGTGGCCCCTCAACCATCTGCTAATTCTCGGCACGGCGGGTCGGGCAGTCACGAGCCATGTGGACCTGCCCGCCGCATGTGTAGCACTGTCTTCCTCTCAAAAGACTGGCCCCGCACTGTGTGCCACGCACATCTGAGCCAGTGTCCTGATGTCGTCTGCCTAAGGGTATGGTCTGCCTGGACACATGCATCATCCGTCGACTGCCTACTGCAGAAGACTTCGCTACCTACTGCCCTACGGTAGGTCTCGCTGCTGATGTAGACTCAGCAAGAAACCTCTCGATCAGAAGGGCTCGCTCCAGTACTCTTGCCTGGGTCAGAATGCTAAGGGAGATCAGCGATTCTTGGATCTCTTTCCTCAACCCCTGCTCAAAGGTCCAGGCCCGGATGAATGGGTCTCGTACCATGTATGTCGAGTAGCACGAGAGATCGGTACATCTTGCCAAGTACTGGGCGACCGTCAAGCTGCCCAGTCGTAGTTGATGAATCTCCTGGATGTGCACCTCACGGAGGGTGGTTGGGAAGAACTCTGAGCGGAAGAGGCTCTCAAAGTCCGACCAAAGAAAAGATGCCTCATCGTGCACCTGGAGCATCATGCTCCACCATCATCCCACTGCCGCGTGCAGTAGGCTCGTTGCAAGGATCACCATGAGGTCTGCCGGTGTCCTCACTAACCTGAAAACACGTACAACTGCCTCCAGCCAGTCCTCGGCTGCCTGGGGGTCCGTCTCCCTATGGAACCTTGGCAGTCGCTGGTGCTGAAACTGATGCAGTGCACTAAGGCGACATGCATCATCAGTGGCTGGGGCTGGTAGCATCGGTGGCTCGATGGGTAGAGGTACTGTCGATGGCTCTACTGTCAAAGGGCCCTGTACCGAGGCCTCGTCGCTCGGCGGCTATCGTCGTGGGGCCATCCTGAAAAGAAAAAGGTGTTTCATGGTCAAATAGTATACCTGGTGATCTGACATATAGTAACCACAAAGAAAACTTGAAACACACATGCAATCAATGTTTTCGTGCATTAAGTCGGAAATCAGAAGTCAGGGTCCTGGTGTACGGATACGTCGGCCGCCGCACCAACACTAGACTCCCTGGACTGATAACCACACCCAATACACTTAACACTATTGCTTCACATAGAAGAAAGATCGGAGTCAAAAGTTATATCGTAGAACCGAACTCCTCTGATACCAATTTGTCACGACCCATCCTCGGGGCCCGTGTCGTGACTACCCCAAGCCCGCCTTCCATAGGCTAGGGGCTGGTGACTAGAACCAAGGCATAATTCCCGGTAAAAAGGGATGGCATTGACTTTGTAAAGTAAACAAACACCACATAGCAAGAAAGCAGTAGAATTAAACACTAAGTTAAAACTGAGTACAATAGTAAGTGTGAAAACTAAGTGGGCCAGAATACAAACCCAAAATGTAAATAAAGTACAATTGAAAAGGGAAAACAACAGCTGAAAAGTAAAGTCGTAGCATCGAGCCGTCCACTGGAAGTCCCACCTAAATGGTGAGTATAGATAGCCTCCACAGCTCCTCGGGTCAATCCGTCCACTCCGAGTACGTCCCGCCCAGTTGTCCACCTCCGGGTACCGACCTGCTCCGCCTGACTCAACCGCGATCAGTGTTGTCTGTCGTCTGCAACCAATACAACATAGTGCGGGTATAGCCCTTACAGGGGTGAGTATAAGCTACTCGGTAGGGACCCCGAGACCCCCGAAGGTCTCCCAGAATCTACAAAGGATGATCCACAAAGGAAAGATACAATCATGAAGTAACATCTGACACTGCTTAGGTATATGCCCATACATATAACTAATTCATTAATACCTGGTTCAGCTCCAACATCCGAGCCCAAGTAAAACCCATTCCACATAGGAAAACAAAAAGTAATCAACACAAGATAGCACAACAGAATCCACAAAGGAAAGAAAAACAGGATTCAGCTCACACAGGTATACTTCTTCGTATGAGGACTGAGATGATCAGATATATCCACTGATTCATCTCTGTCGTCGGACCCACAATGGATCGATAGGTACTAACCCCCGTAATGACCCACAAAGGATCTGACCCACACAGGATTGATAGGTAACTAACCCCCGCAATGACCCACACAGGATCAGACCCACACAGGATCTGTAGGCGCTGGCCCACATAGGACCGCTGAGCGCTATCCCACACAGGATCAGACCCCCACAGGATATGTAGAACTGATCCATGTAGGATCGCTGAGTGTTGTAGTCGTCACCGTCGAATACACTGAGGATCTCCGTACAGTCGTCGTCATCGTCGCAGTCACAGCCAGCTCTAGGGTTCCCGCACAGAGCAAGCTCATTCGGAAGGGTCCGCTCTACGAACCGAGAGGCTGATACATCAACTGAAACATAGTCCAGAGTTGATGTATCCAAAAGTTCTGTATCATCAACAAGAATTCGACGTCGCAGACGGCGCGTCAATCAGACGCCCGGTCTGAGAGTTATTTTCTTTTTCGTCCTAGGGGCCCGGTTGGTTTTTAAGCCAAAACCAACCCGACCATACTCCACCTACGTCCAAAACATAGGCGGAGTAAGCCAAAAGATCCATCTCACATAGAGTAAACCATCAAAGTCGACGACACATCAATCGGACGTCTGAAGCTTAAGTTATAAGCGTTTCCGCTCCGAGGGCCCAGTTGGTTTCGTGTACGAACCAACCCGGCCGAACCAAAATTACTCTGAAACCTTGAGTTTAATATGTAAAAACGACCGTCTCAATCCAAGGATCACATCTCCGCTGACGGTGCGTCGATCAGAGGTCCGTAGCCCAATATATGGGCAAAAGACCGAAAGGGGTCCGAAAACGGGGGGGTCTGGGCACGGACCGACCCGGCCCACGCCCCTGGGTCTGCCCGAACTGGGTCGACCCGACCCGGGTCCGGGTCCGACCCGGATGGCCCATCCTGGGTGGCTCGGCCCGGCCTGTGCGCGACCCGGCCCGGCCGGCACGGGCGCGGCCCGGTCGCCAGGCCGTAGGGCCGTAACGGCCGAGTGGTGCACAAGGGGGGTGCCGCCCCCTTGAATGATCCGCGGCCCCGTGTGGGGGGACGCCTCTCGCCAACGGACGTGGTCGGGCTGCTGCGTCCCGCCTTCGCTGCTCCCGCACGGTCGCGGGATGGCCAGCCTCCCGCCCCAGCTTCAGCCGCGGCGGTTCTCCCTAGCGGCGCGCCGGCCGCCGTCGTGCCGGCGTGGTGTGTCGGCGGGTTGCTCCGCGGACCACCGGACGAGTTCCGGTGGTCGGAATTGCACGCTGTCTTTTCCAAAGCCCCTCCCGGGGTCGGTCCTTCACTGCGAGGATCTCACATCACCCGTGCGTCTTACTTTGTCGTCGCCCGCCGTTCCGCACACCAAGAACGAAAAGGGCGGTGGGTTCGGACTTGTTCGCTGTTCCGCACCAACCGTGTTAGCGGTTTTGAAAGTTCACAATAAATATTTAATCATACACCATGAGTATAAATCACAAATACTTATATGAATCAACCCCTACCTCAACTTTGTCGTCGAACGTGAGTTCGTCGCGGAATTAACCGTCACGGAAGAAGAGGATTGTCGCGTCGCAGAAGGTGTGTCGTTTTCGTCACGGTACATGGCATTGCGTAGTCAATCTCAATCAGTTGTTGATCGAATGTTGTCGCGGGGGAGGAACGTCGCGGAAGAACATCGTGGAAGGAGAATCGTTGGCATCGCGGTACACGGCGTCGCGTCGTCGATCTCTGAGGGTTCGGCGTTATTCGTCACCCTTCGTCGAAGGTCGTTGTTCTTCGCGTTCTTCGCGTTCTTCGCGAAGGAGGATGAAGATCTTCAGGCCATAGAGTTTTCTCCAAATCCTCTCAACCAGCCACCCTCATGTAAACAAGAGTTGGTCTTATTTTATTCCCATGCCAATAATTAGAAATTCAATGTTAAGAAAAGAACCATTAATTTGATGAATTAATGGTAATGACCTAACTACCCAATTAATAGGGGCATTTAGAATTTAAGTAAATGCACCAGTTGACTTTAATTAAAAGAGGTTTTCACGGGTGCGTTACTTAGAGGGGAAGTAACGGTGGGGCATGTGCGGGCCCCACCCCACAAATATCCTACCATGTGGGTAGGATATTTTGGGTTCCACCCTATCCGTTTAACTTAGCTTAAGTGTCTTTAAGTGAAATAAAATAATGTTATCGCACCACTTCATTTTATTTCTTAACATAACCCCAAAAAAATTAAAAACCACACCCGATGAAACGCAACTACGGAAAAGCCGTTTCTAAGCAAATTCTGGCGCTGCGATTCCATCGGTCCCATCAGAATTCTATTCCGAGCATCGGTTCAAAAGTTAGAAAAGCCCGCTCGTTCGTTCACTGAACATACCCGATCCAATCTTCGGAAAATGATTCTAGGCACACCGGGCCTCGGAATCAGGTGCCTACAGAAACTGCGTTCATGTAAAATTCCCAAGAAAATTAAGAAAAAAAAATTCCTTGAATTTTTTACGGGTCATTACAATAAATGAAAAATACAGATTCATAAGGAAAACAAAAACATAAAATATATCATATATAAAAATAGTGGCATCATAATGGCCACCATGAGAGTTGTTAAATGAAGATTGAACAATCATCATTTCGTGAGGCATTAATTTTCCACTCACAGAAACAACATGTTCTTTAACCATTAGACGAAGGTGTGTGTAAGTGTAAATAAAATAAATCTCATAAAAACATCCTAGTTTTTATAGATACAAGTTTTTTTACAAAATAAAGGAATAAAAAGAGTTTAAGGGGTTGGAGAAACAAAATAAAACAAAAGAACAAAAGAGAAGACATTACCTTAAAATCAGGTAACTCTTTTTGATTTGAGCCAAAGGCTTCCTTGGGAAGACTTCTGCCCAAAGTGTGGCTTCTAGGAGTAAGAGAGGAAAGTTGAAAGAGTATTTTGGCACTGTTTGGCTGGGCCAAATGGCTTTGAAGTTGTGAATAAGGTGGTAGTGGTGGGGGCCTTCTATAAGAGGAGATGAGGGGCACTCTTGGAATGTCATTAAAATTTACATTATTATGAAATGCTTTTCGGATTTTAAAGGTTCCACAATGATATATTTAGAGGATAAGGTGATAAGGGTTAGAAATATACCCATCCAATAGGATTTAGACAAGTGTAAGTATTATATTTTACCTTATATTTTAATTTATTTAAATTGTTCATTAATGTGGTAATTGCTGCATCATCATGGTGTCATAAATAAATTTATTTATTTAATTCCTAAAAATTATAATAAAAATTACCATGATGTAGGAAATAGTTTTAGATTTACAATGAATTTTGATAGTCAAAAGTTAACTTATATAACCCCATGAAACAATTGTTTTAGTAAAACAACACATGTTTGTGACAGTTTTATTTTTATTTTATATAAAAAGTTATTAATGTCATTTTCTTAACCAAGTGGCATCATGGGGTCCCCAAGTTGACCCATGGATTGTCTTGGTCGTTCATGACTCATCCAATATGGGTAGGACAGGTGTACATGTAATTTCATATTATTATAACATTATATTTACCTTATATTACACTAATTACCTTTAATCGCGATTAATAAAACATAAAAGTTACTATTCACCAAAAATCATTTTCATCCCATTGAACCACATTTTACATACTAATGAAAAACATTTATGTTGGATTTTTGAAATTCAATTCACATAAGTGGTAATGTTTCATTTAAATGAAAAATTTGTATTTTAACTACCACTTAGTGGTTTCACTATTCATCAAAAATTGATGTTTTTCAGAAAAATACCAAAAATTAACCCTAAGATATATTTGATATTACTAAATAAAAAATGGTGTCTATTTTACAAAATTAAAAACATATAAGTCAAATTAATTAATTTCATAATTAATTCCCGATGTCACAACAAATAGCGTGTTTTTAAGAAAAAATATATATCAAAAGATTGACAATTATTTATGTCCAATTTCAAAGTGAAATTAATTCTAATGACCACCATTGGATAAAACAGTTAAAACATATTATAATAATACTTTAAAACCACTCAATTGTATAAATTATCATTATAAAATATTTTGATTAAAAAAGTTTTTTTTAGTATTTTTCACTATTCATCGAAAATTGGATGTTCTTAGAAAAATACCAAAAATTTAACATAGGCTAATTTCAATATTATGAATCCAAAAATGAAGTCAATTTTGAAATATAAAATTTATATAATTTCAAAAAGTGGGTATTAATATTTATAACAGCTATTTTTATTGGTCGTTGTGTGTTAGAATCTCGAACGTGCGTATAATGCAAGCTATTGCATTATTGAAAGAGAAGCATATCATGGAAGCTTGGGGTGTTATAGTAGGGTACTTTAGGGTTTGTTTTCTATTTTCCGAAATCTATATTCAATTTATGCTATTGGGGTTTCAATTAACTATAATTTTTTTAATACACAACATCATAAATATGAACCAGGATGATTCTAATTCCTCAAAGGGACTCTGATTTCTATCTTGAAGAAGTGTTTCAGTGATTTCAAATCCATTACCTATTCAATAATCATTATGTATGATTTATTTTTTTTCAATTTCTTGTATTTTTTATTGAATCATTTTTCTTGAATATGGTTTATATGGTTTCACTTAATGCCTCAGGTATGATTTATTTTTTGACATTTTGTCTCGTTTTCATTGGGATTAATTCTCTTACAGAGTTTAAATCTACAAATTCTAGAAATTAGAAGTTATTATGATATAAGTTTAATATGGAGTAATGGTAAATAGTGAGTTATAAATGAAAACTTCATAAATACATAGTATTAATTAATTATTATTTCTTTGGTTAATGTAAACCTATGTTTCATAGTGATTTATATAGGACATATCATGATATTGTAGCCTTTTTTGATTATATGTAATGTTAAAAGGATTTAATAATTTTAATTTTGTGTTATAAATTTTTATAGAAAATCATTTTCCTATATAAGTTAAATCCAATACGATTATGATGAGTAACATAGAACTTGGATGTTCCTAAACAACGATGTGATAGACGGATAAGAGATTGTTTCAACACAGTGTCTTATTCGTTTTCCATTGGGTGTTTATTCTTTGGTTTTTCTTCTAGAGTTTAGTTCACACTGTCCAATACCCCATACCAATTTTTAGAGATATAACAATTTTGGTTATGATTTTTTTAAGATAATTGTTTAACCGAACCATGATTTATCAATGTATTAAATATTATTAGGATTTTTTCCTATTTGTTTTTTAACTCCATAAAACCTAGAAACATGGGATGTCAATGTATATTGTTGATTACCTCGATAATATATTGTCTCTATAGGTCCTTCAGGGATAGATCATGAATTTTTCTTTATGTTGGGTAACCTGTTGAAGTTTGAGAGTTTATACATAACTACTGGAACTATAGGGGATGGAAAATCTATTAAAAATGTTTTGGAATAGTGACTTGACATGATATTTCCTTCCATAACCACATCAGAATATTGAATAGTTCTTGAAACCAAGGTTGTTCATTGGTTAGAATTGTCTTCTGTTCATATTATCACTTCTTTTAGTGTGATACATTTAATGGAAAAAGTCTACATAAAACACTTAAGAAAATACACAATTGAGAGACCAGTGGAGGTGTGGTTCATATTTCTATCACTTTTCTCAGTACTAATTATCTCATAAGAGAGGTTTGTTCATTAATTATATGCTCTGGTAAACGTGGGTCAAAACGTTTTACCTCATGAAAAATTTTAGTAATGGTCCATGTATAATTTTTTTGAGATTTCTAAGATACCTATAATATAAATTACTTAGAACTTGTTAAAAAAATTTCCCTGAGAGCCCCACCTAATGACGAATCCTATATCTTTCTATCACTGTTCATAACTCCTCAATATAATAATTTTATGAAATGATGATCATATATATTGTTTTGATTAGGATGACTAAAAATATATAACCTATCCCAATACCCATTAAGAGATTCTCCATTATCTTTCATTATTCCATATATCTCATTTTGTTACTATGTTCTCATTGAATCGGACTATAACTTTTAAAAAATTTCTCTTTAGGGATCATACTAGCTTGTGACCTCTCCAATTTATATTTTTACACACATTCCTTTGTTAAGACCTCTAGAGATAATGGTAATTTTTTTTATTTTATTTGAGATAATGAAATTTCTCTCATTTTTGAAGTCAATTCATATGGTTCCAAATTCATTCAAGTTCTTGTTGGGGTCTTCACCTACCAAACAATCAAAAATATGAAAGATTTGGATTATACCATTATTTGAATCAATATCTACTTGATTATTTGGCAACACTAATCATGTATTCTAACTCTTATTATTTTGTACACACAAATATCTAATTGGTTAATTTAATTGAACTATGTTCTCTTCCATATTATCATAATTTAGTAAAAATATATAAGAAGTATATGGGGGTTAAATGTTTTTAATAAAACAGTAACAGACTCTATCCAAATTATAAATGATTATTAAATTTATACCCCTACATAGGAGAGTTCTCTCAAACTATGGGGGAAAGGGGTATGGGAGTAGGGGTTACTTCATGGGGCTAGGATGGGGGAATGGGTGGGTGGGGGTTGGGAAGGGGTCGGGAGTCTGGGTGTGGGGGGGTGCTTCAAAGGTGGGGTCTGGGGGGAGGGGTTGTTGGGGGTGTTGGTTGGGATGGGGTCTGTGTTTTGGGGGGTGCTGCTTCAGGGGGTTGAATAAGGGTTGGGAAGGGGTAGGGGGATGATGCTAGGGGTGGTAGGGTGTTGGGGGGCTGCTGCAGGGGGTGTGGTGGCGACGAAGGGGGGGATTGGGGTAGGGGGAATGGGGGGTGTTGTTACTTGGGGGTGGGGGTTGGGATGTGAGGCAGCGGGTCTGGGTGGGTGGGGATTGTTGTAGGGGGTGTAACAATATGTCCAATTAGATGGAAATGGATAAAAAGATGGATCGAGATGAAGAAAATGAATGTACATTGCTTGCTCATGTAATGAATCATATTCCTTCTAAGAATAATGCTAAAGAAAATTACAAATTCATGATTCCTATAGATTTTAATATCTCTAATTATAATGATAAATAAATATTTACAGGTTCTAGACATTTTAGGGTTGTATGTATGGGATTTTTTGGATGAGATTCACTTCTCTTCCATGTTTCTCTAACAAAATATCTAAAAAAGACCATCCTTATTCCTATATTGTATTTTTTATGCATATTGGAATAGGTAATTTAAGGTGAAGAATGAATGAAGAAAAAAGTTTAATGTTGTTATGCTTATATTGTATGAAGAAATTAAATACACCATGGTTAATAGGTATTCAACCATTGGGCACACAAGTTTTGTGGGTAGGGTTGAAGAGAACACAACTTTAGTGGTTTTTGAAAAAATTATAGTGTGTTTAATTGGAAATTTTCCTTCATTATTGACAATATCACATTAGTATTCATTTAAAAACTAGTATGGAAGATAGATTACAGGATCATTATAACAGTTTATCCATCCACATAATTTTTAGTTATCCATCTTCATTCGTGAATGATGCACCCAATTTGAGTATGATATTTTGCATATATATTTTTCAAAGATGTAACCGTAATAATTTGTATTATGGTATCTTTAAATTCTTACTAGGTGAATGTTGGTATTGGAACACTAGGTTATAATGATGGAGTTTTATAATTCATGTGTTTAGTTATCTATACTGGATGAAACCCCTATGGTATGCATTTGGGATTTATAGTTCATTCATTTACAAAAATAATTGTTCATCATCGCCTATTCTATTATTTCCTTTCTCACTAATCATGTTTCTCCCACATCAATTTTTATGTAAATTTTATGACAATTCATCATATCAATGGATTTTTTTCATTGTCTCACGGGACCCGTTCATGTGTTTTTCCGAAACCGCCATCGAAGGCGAAGAGGTTCAGCTTGATTTGGTTCCCCACCAATTATTTAGGGTGATTATTTCCTTCATTATTCGATGCATATTAGTTTATAGTTGGGGGTTTAGTAATTTTAGAGCCCTAGGTAATTTTATTATATCATGTTGATCATCCTTGAGGCAGTTTCATGACATTGGAGTCAAAGGAAACTCATTGTGTATACATATGTAATCATATATATATATATATTCTCTCTCGTTATATGTATATCTTCTCATGGAAGCATGATTAAATATAAGGGGATAGGTGTGATTATTTATATATATGGAAAATGAGTACATGTGTGGGTGATAATGGGCTTATTCATGTGAGGATATATATATATATAAGGATCTTTTTTTGTGTGTTCAAGTCCATGCAGACATATACATAAGGGTTAGGGAGTCCATATGTATATGAAAAGGTAAATATGCCCAGAGGATGGAAGGTGTGGTTAGGGTTGTCGTTGATTTGATGTGTCAAGCATCGAGTGTTGCATGACTCCTTTGAGGTGGAGTCCCTCTCCTAGCCTCTTTAATTCAAAAATTTAAATTGCATTTAGATGCCTTTTTAATTCTTATTGTTTATATTAAATTGAAATTCTTGATAAAGTTTTAGTTAAAGTAATTTTTCATTGATTATCATTCTCATAAGATCAGTGACTTTGAGTGACCCTCTATAGGTTATTATCAATGTGGAACATGCAAAAATTTCCCTTACCACTCTGAAATAATTGTTTTCTGAGGCCATTCGAAAAGCATGAGATGTTGTGCCTATAATTCCATCCATTGAAGTAGTGGGGACTAAGTATAATTGTACTTCAATAGATTAAGGTGAATCTATAAACATCATGACTATCTCATCTTATCAATATGATTTATAGATTATTGGATACCCATTTCAGGAGAATTGTAACATGTTTCAGAGATCCAAAATACAACAATTTTTTAATCAGCTATAGTTACCCTAACATTGACTATTATATATCCCTCCCTATTCGAAAATGATGATGATGGAAATTCTCCTATAACCCTTTCCCCTGAATAATTTATTCTCTCTAATAGAGATTCTTGGGTAGACCCAAAGACCCTAAATAATTTCTATGTTTCCCAATATAATATATGGAGGGATATGTCGATATTAATTTCTCATTCCCCTTTTTCAAATCATTAATCAAAATGGGCCATGATGAACCACATGTTCTCTGTTCTTGGTTATGGGGGTTTGACTATTGATACATACTTACGATGGTGATATAGGCTATTTCCATCGATTATATGGAGAGTGCACTGTACTGTCAACTCATAACAATAGTTTTTGTGGACGATTTAACTATTTTTAGAAATATTCTACATATTTTGGCCTTTGAAAAGATGGAGTAACAACATATCTAGAATGCTGAGTTTCTAAATAGAGGACCATGGAGGAACATGTCAATCAAGAACATGATCATCTCAATTACGAAATGTATTGTGTTGAATCCTAAACTAATAAAGAGAAGTAGCTCGACTAAGAAGAATATAAGACCATGATAGATTTATTTGAGAACACAGATCCACTATGAGCTTATGAAGAAATATAGACTACAACCTTGACAAACATATATCGGCCAATAGAGTATTATGAATATGTAATGATTCACCTTGATGAATTTTGTAAGAAAATATTATATGAATAATGAATCACATATATTGAGAGACTTTATGTTGTATATTCCCCTCTATCATCATGTCATATGAAATGGAAAAATGGGTTTTGTTGTCAATCATTTATCTATTCATTCCATTTTTAATTTTCAATTTGAATAAAAATATTGGAGTTGGAACTATTTATATATTGTAACTATCCCATTTTCATTAACATAGAATAATGGGAATTGTAAAATTCTATAAATTTTACATAGATCAACTAAACTAATGAGATGTGGTTTTTATTTTTACCCAATTCATGTGGGTTATCAACATGATGGGAGTTATGTATCTTTTCTTTGGATGTTATAGGGTCCAAAAATACCTAACAATGATGTTGGTGTTTTAGGGAAAACAAAATTTTCTAATAATATTTAGATCAACAAATGAAAACATATCTATGAGGATATTTATATTAAATATCACATGGAGACCGGTTTTGTTTTCCAATACTTGGTGTATTTTTTCTATTATAGTTTGTTATAGGACTAAACTATTCTTGTTTATTTAGTGATATTTTTTCTGAATTTTCTAAGATGTTTTTTACCATAATTTTAGGGGATGTTCACTACTAAGTTCTACCTTCTGCTGGTGGTACTTGTGAGCTGCTTCCAGACTTCTTTGATAGTTTGTATTATAGGGAGACTCATATATGTGCAGTTATGTGTTTTTATATTTTGAGTTATTGAATTATTAGTTTGTAATTATCATTAGTGTATAATTTAATTTGGATAGTGCGTACCATGTTAATCTTAAATGTGATAAATAGAGTGACTCTTTCTCATTTAAAAATATTATTATCTAACCAATGAAAAGTATTTAGTGTCTGGAAAATTTTACCAATGGTTAGTAGATTGTTTGAACTGATACAAATCAATGGGTTGGGATGGTTTTAGAGAGGGGGAATAGTAGGAGTAGGGTAGAGGGGGACTGGAAGGGGATGGGGGAGGGGAAACTGACAGGATGGGGGGCGAGTAGGGTGGTGCGGGTGGACTCGTAGGGGCAGGGGGGGGGAAACTAATAGGGGGCAGGACTGGAAGGGAGAATTGATAGTGTTATTGGGAGAACTAGTAGTGGGAGGGGAAAATGGAAGGGGGTATGAACAATAAAGGGGAGGGGAATGACATTGGGGAAGGGGGTGCATGGGGCAGGGTTGGTGGGGTGCGGGGGGGGGGGGGGGCTAGTAGGGGGAGGACAAAGTGGGTTGGGACGACTCTTAGGGGAACTAGAATTTGGGGGGAGGGTGATCTGGGTTCTTTTGTAAGGGTATGGGGAAGGGGGAAGTGGGTGTACTGGCTGGAGGGGCACGGGGTGCATAGGGCATGGGGAGGTGTGCAGGGGGGGTACAAAGGGGAAAGGGTATACAGGGGGTGTTAAAGGGGGTTGTCCAGGGGGTTCAATATTAACATAATAAATTGAATGAGTTAAATGGATACGAACATGGTTAATTTGGAAAATGAGTGGAAATGCCTCATGTAGTGCATTATGTTATGGTTATGCCTCCTTTCTGAAGTTTAATTGGACAACATGACGGAAGATATCAACCAAAGATCCGAAAAATTACACCAAATGTTTTGTTAAGTATTCCACTATATTGGATTCACGAATAGGTATGAAGTGAGATGACATTGAGATTCAATCCATAATCCCCCATCATGAATCCTATTTTCCAAAAATTATTAGTAAACCTTTGAAAAAATTGATAGGGATGTACTCTTATTTACACAAATATATAGGATAGGTTTGCAACATGCATGGGGGTGTTCAAGAGGGATGTCCAGGGGGTGCGATAGGGGGGATATTGTAGGGTTGGGGGGCACGGGAGCTGTTCAAGTGGGTTGTTCAGGGGGGTTGTCCCAGGTGTGGGCTACTACAGGGGGGTGCAATGGGGCTGTGTAGGGGGTATGAGGGTGTTCAAGGTGGTGAAAGGGGTATATCCATGGGGCTGTAAAGGGGGTGTCCAGGGGGCATGGGGTCTAGGGGGTGTCTAGGGGTGAAAGGGGCAATCTGGCTGTGCAAGGGGGCTGTCCTGGGGGGCATGGGGTGTAGGGGTGTGTTCAAGGGGGTTCTAGGGGGACATCTAGAAGTTTTGAGAGGAATTAAGGTGTAGGGGGTGTTCAAGGGGTACATGGGGGCTGTCTAGGGGGCATGGGGGTGCAGGGGGTGTTCTAGGGGGCGCATGGGGGCTATCCAGGGGGTGCAAGGGGGCTGTCTTGGGGGGCATGGGGGTGCATGGGGTGTTCAAGGGGGTTGTCTAGGGGGCATGGGGGTGCGGGGGGGGGGGGGGGGTGGTGTTCAAGTGGGTGAAATGGTTTCAAGGTGATGTACAAGGGGATATGGTGGTGAAGGGGGTGTTCAAGGGGGTGAAAGGGGGCTATCCAGGGGGCATGGGGGTGTAGGGGTTGTCCAATGGGGGTGTTGGGGGGGTGTCCACGAGGGGAATTATGCTGTAGGGGGTGTTCAAGGGGGTTCAAGGGGGTGTCTAGTGGGTGAAAGGGGGAGTCTAGGTGGTGCAAGTGGGTGCAAGGGGGTTGTATAGGGAGCTGTCCAGGGGGCATTGGGTTGTTCAAGGGGTGTAAGGGGGCAGTCCGGGTGGGGGGCATGTTGGTGTAGGGGGTGCAAGGGGGTTGTCTAGGGGGTGTGAGGGGGCTGTCTGAGGGGCAAGGGGAGGGGAAAAAAGCAGTGGGGATGGTGAACCAGGGGGTATGGGCGCAAGGGGTAGTTCAAGGGTAGGGGGAGAGGAAGGGGGAAGGGGAAACTGATTGTGGGGGTGGGGGAACTATGGGGAACTTAATTTTTTTTATTCCATCTAATTGATGTATAAATTGTTTAAACCACTAAAGTAGAGTCCTAGTGCCTTGGTTTTAGCCGTTGATGTAGGGGCCTACATCCATGATTAGACTGTGGAACTAAGGGCCCTAAGTCACTGGTTAAAACTGTGGCAGTAGGCCCCCTAAATCTCCAGTTAAAACCATGGTAGAAGGCCTCTTAATTCCATATTTTAACCATGGTAATGGCCCCTACTTCCTCGGTTAAAATCGTCGAAGAAGGTAAGACATATATCCACAGTGATAGCGTCCATGTTTTTTGAAATTGTGGCCATAAGCTATTTCCCTAATCTTAGAGACAACGACCATGTTTCCAAACCATGTAAATTGGTGAATTTTCTAGTTATAGATTCTAATAATGTGCTAAAGGATGTAACACATGGATGTAACAGTGACAATGAGAATAATTCTACTGAATTATGGGGGAATTTTATATAAATTTTGTATTTTTACATCAACCTTAATTCCCAATATAGCATCCAGCACTCTTCGTATCATGTTCAAATTTTATGTAACACTTTCCTAAAATTAATAGAATGTTATCACACTTACTACCGATTTTCCTAGAGTTTTATTGAATATATTTGGTCAAATAAATAGTACATTATATGTTGGAATATATTTTCCTAGAAATCATACCATAAAAATATATTGATAATATTTCATATTGATAGACACTGTAAAAATTTAGTTCAAGAGTCAAAAAAATACCATATATTGTGAAAAATATTATGAAGATTTTAGGTTTATCTAGAGGGTGATTCTTTAATGTTCCCTTAGAGGGTGGATAATTTCTATGATTGATGTATTTAATACTTGCATTCAATCTATTTTGAAATAATATCATACCTCATCAGATGCTTAATTATTGTCATCTGTTATAGTTGAAATGATTACAACCTTCCATGATGTTCATATATCCATTTTTCGAGAGGGGATACACCAAAAATTTTGGTTACCTGGTTTCTTATAGAAATTCATGGATGGTTATACATAATGAAATTTTCAATTTGTATGACGATTGGGATTACTCATTTTGTGTTTTGCCTTAATTTATTTCCATACCATGACAAAACAACCAACCTGTCTTCAACCTCAAAATGAATGAACATATGTCTCAATATGACCTACTTAATTAATATTATTTAAAATTTATTAATTTTTCATTCAATATATTTACAAATTTTTATTTCTAAACAAAATTTATAAATTGATGGAACATTTCAATATGAAATCTATATAGGTGTATTAAAAATTGAAAAAATCCAAGATGGAAATAGTACACCTACACCACGTTCATTTTCCATTGTGGAGAACGAAAACAATGAAATGTAGAGATCATTTTTGTCATGAATTAAAAACCATTTTATACATAGTTTCTATACATGTTCAATAACTTATCTTCATTAGGAAATCATTGAGGTAATTAATGTCGATCCTTTTACAAAGAGATACCCAAACGTGAATCATCAATACTATATCAGGAACATTTTAATTATGATGTTAAAGACTGTTCTTGGTGAATATATGATGAAGGATATCAGGAATCATGGTATATAATCGCCTTCATATTTTTTTTCTATTCCAATATAATGATAAAATTATTTTATGTCTAATATTATAACTTATGTGTAGAATATGAGATGACTCAGTGAATGTCTGAGTAGAGATTAGAATAAATTATTAGGGATAATCAAGGAGTGTATGACTTCATGGTCTGGAATGTAAAATATAAAAAGAAATTAGTATATGATAGGGGGAATAGGTACAAACACTTAGAAATATATATTATGGGGTTCATCAATGATGTCTTCATGGGGCTTCATAAGTTTCCTATAACTTACTGAGTTCACACGGAATTTTTTTGTGGTGTAAAGTAATTATTAAAAATAAGAAAATATACTAAAAATGGGATTCCATAGGGGATGAATTTTGGATAAAACATTCAGGGAGACATTGAAAATAAAAATGTTGAATCTTACACTAATCGAATACTACTTTTAAATAGAGAATAAAGTCAAATATGAATTGGTAGTTTCAGGATCCAATAATAGTTAGTAGTTGTTGAGTGTCAACTTTATTATTGAGAATGAGGAATTATCTATGTAGAAACATCTAGGAATTAAGGATTTCATGTGAACACATCATTATGGTGTGTTTCTCTATGAACATATCCTATGAACTATGTATTGATCCAGCGTATTAGTAAGACATGCAGTCATTTCATGATTTAGAAAAAATTATCTCATTTGATGTATGATCACATGATTTTTCCTGTTGTCACATAGATATCCATGTGTGATCACTTCCACAGGGTCAGTTTTCATTCACATTTAGTTGAACATATTAACTCAATAGTTGTTCAATATCACATTAAGACTTATCAATTTATATATGTTTTTCCAAAAAAATAGTTTACTACCATAAAACATGAAATCAATTATTAACATAAGAAACATGATATGTGGTCATTAAAATACCAATTTACTGAACTAATCCAAAAAAATGTTAAAACAACATTATCAATAATAATTTATTTGTAATCATGTGAAATACAATATATGATAAAAAAAAATCCCAATACATGTTTTTAGCTTTAGCATGATCAAAGGGTTCTAAAAAAACTGTTATACCCTACATTCAACAAATCATAACATTCTACTGACCAAAATAATATATTTACATTTTTAAATTACATAAGATTTTTATTAATTTTATACATAGATAAAAAGGAATCTATAAATATGATAAGGGATCCAAAAGACTCTGGTCCTAAAAAATATTAATAAAAAAGAAAGCATAAAAGATTAAGCGTTACAGGGGATCATATAAAGGAGAGAGTGAATCACCACTCACATTTCATAATAAAAAAATGCATTATAATAATCACGAATTGTGATGTTCCACATTGAGATTTTTTCCATGATATACCTCTTTTAAATGGTATATTCATCTTAATTATCCACTCTATACACATGAGAGAGATTCAAACTGAAATGTGATGCATGTTCATGACATTCTATCCATTGTGTTAGAAGATTACATTAGACACTTATATTCCTTGAATATAGATCCATAATAGTATTTTCCAAATATGAAACAATATAAATATTAAACTATTTTTTAATAGCATATCTAATATCATAGATCATCACCCATATATCATCTTCATAAGCAGTATCAATACCAACGTAATGATAAAAACAACCCTTGACAAAGACACTACGAGTTCAAAAAATATCCCCACATCCCTAAGGTCTTAGTGTTCTCGTGGTGGCACCATCCACATTAATCCTCATCCTCATTAAAATGGGGGGAATCCACCTAAACAATTTGTGAACAAGTGAAAGATTTGATCTGCCTACAACACCCAGTATCAAATGAACTTTCAGATCCTCTAACTATTATGCATTACCCCATACTAAATTTTTTATGCTGCATACACATCCCTATGAATCCCAACCATAGAATAATGAATTGATTCTATTATCCACTCACATGAGAAAACATTTTTTGTTGTCTTGTATGATTCAGTGATAGAAGCTGTAGTGGACAGTAAGAAATTATGAACCTTCTTTCTTCCATTAGTATTTTTGTGGCACTCCATGTGGAAACCTACTTGTTCACCTTCATCAAATCCAATCCCAAGGAAATATGCAGTGCAATTACATAGTTTCCTTTCATTTGTAAATATTATAATTATATGCTATGTGTTTGCCTCTTCCATGAGAAATATATGACAGATCGAAACAATATGTTACTCTACCATCATCAGCTGGTCATGTGTTGGGAGAATGTTATTACAAATTATCAACATGAGAGTATTCCTTGAGGGTTTGATAACGCTATCCTCGAATTTGGGCATCCATCGTAGGACAATGGTGGAATTCTCAAATTTTATCTTATTTTATTCCTTATAATTTAAGAGACTATTGGATTTAGTCTTCCTCGTGTGTGTGCCTTGTCTATAAAGGTGTAACATTATATCATCATTGTAGCCTGTATTGGGATAAAATCAGGGTTGTTGTTACTTCTTCAGAGTTCATCTATTTTCATTTTCATCCTGACAATGGAGATGTTGAATATTTCTTTATGTGGTAGATCAATACAATATGTTCTCTAACAATCGAGGTCAGAGGATTTTGTGGCCATCGACGTGGTATTTTTCATGATATAATGGAAATAGAGATTGATTGAGAGCCATACTCCATATCCATGGTAGTGTGGATAACCATCCAAAAACCTCCTTATGAATTTTATAGTAATAACTTCAAAGGAGTGTTCATTACTAGTTAATAATCTCAATGTTAACTCACCAATTAGAACATCATTGAATGTCTTTAGGTCCTTGATTCTAACCCCCCACCATTTCAACTGATTTGATATATTACTTCTATGAAATAATTAGAATATTATTTTCATACAAAAATGTTATCCAGATGAAATATATTATCATGCCTTATAGGTACATAATGAGAGATATAGGACACCTGTATTTAGAGAAGGAATAAAAAAATTTGAAGTGATGACTGAGTTTACCAGGAACACCCTCCAGGATTTTGACATAGATTTCTAATTCCCTTTAGCGAGTTGGTTCCTAATTCACAAACTGATTTCTCTAAGGAATTGTCCTTCCACACTTCCCTAATATAAAGGTACACTAACTTAATTGAAGAAGATATATCGCATTCTCACCCATGAGTTTACTAGTGATCCTGCTATGTTTACCCACAAATATACCATTCCCAAAAATGATATAGGATTTTCCCTAACTAATGGACTACCATACCACTTCCTCATAATGTGTTAAAAGGCCTTGAATTGAAGAGAATTATTTCCTTGAAAAATTCACAAATAAGATAATATAATAAATATATAATAATTGTTATGGGAAAACATCATTACTCTTAAATTTATTTGTTTATAGAAGCCCATTTGATCAAGATAAAATGGATTCTACTCTACTCACCAAGTTGTTTAGGAAAATTTTATGTGAGGTACTGGTAAACCATGAGGTTGGATGGAATAGGGTGTGTAGATAACAACATTATCATCACATTACACATTTCATTGTTATTATACCACACTAATGATATGTATTTTTTTAGGTTATTACTGTATCAGTTTATATGTTTCTTGATCACTACCTTCTTACTCCCATCAACAAGAGATGGAGACCTGAGACTCATACATTCCACTTACCTGAGGGAGAGAGGACCATCACCTTTGAGGATGTGGTAGTTATGATCATTATTACTATACATGGTGTTGTGGTTATATGTCCCTCACAAAGAGACTAACCCTAGATTATACCTTAATATAATAGATACATTATTGTGAGCGATTATACTACTACAGATGGAGATTCATTGTCTATGATTTGGTTAGACATTGACATCACACATTTAAGTACTGTAACTGAGAAGAATATCATCACGCATCATGATTATTCATATATATTTTAGTTCATTAGAGTGACATTGTGCATTGATCACTCATGTATGCATGCCCCCATGTTTTATTTGGGGCTACTGGAGGACATTGATTAGGCTTTGAGATACAACTGGGAATCTATGTTCTTATCATACATAAATAGAAAATTATGAATGAAATGTTGATCAGATATCAAATATATTTGGGGATGATTCATCAATATTTAAATGTACTAATGGGTGAACACCACTTCCCTGTACCATATGGTTTTTAGTCCAAGGCTTTATATTGATGTGTTGCATGATTCTCTTCATGGACGCTAGTATGATCACTCATCTGTATTATTTTCTAAAGTTAATATTAGTTATTATAAATAAATGATTATTATTTACCACTTCCTATAATGGAAGTGATAGGTGGAATCAGGAACACAAGTTCATCGGGACTCCAAGATGAAATTTTGTTGTATACCATCTCATGTTAGACAGTCCAAGACGATTTGATGTATGTATATACATACCGTTTTTTTCTGATCAATTTCATAATATTATCATTTTTATCAATTAATAACATAATTTTCTAATAAATGTCACATGTGATTTTAGATTGACAATTTAATGGTATTAGTGCCTCTCATCTACATTAATATTGTTTAGTGGAACCAACCTAATAGAGTCATGCTGTAGTTTGGATTGGTTCATCATATTCTATTTCCACTCAGAAAGTCAACAACGCTTCATTACATAATGCATAAGGGTTAGCAGGATATCGATTTTAATTGGTATCATGCAGAGTATCTCAACCTATGGGATAGATATGTTTCATTTTTTATCGATTGAATGCATATAATCTGATTCCATCTATCACAGAAACTCTGGTATAATCCATGGTATATATAAAAGTCTATATTTTATCTTACACCACACTATAGAGGACTTCATGATCGAGTATGTCAATACCGTTACATTAGTTTTATGGTATATTTTTCTAGTTCAATTTAAATATCATTATAGCATACACTACTTCAATATATTAACCACATATTTGATATAGATGAGGGTGAGGTATTTAGTTAGGCAGTATACCAAGATGTAGCACATGAGATGATTCCAACATATCATGTTTTACATGATAGTATCTTTGATCATCCACCTCAGAGAGGTACTGTTCCTACCTATGCAGAGGAGGTTCTTGCTCAAGAACCTCTTCCAGTAGCTACTAACATTGAGGAATCACTGTGATGATGATGTAGACCATGTCATGTGGTATGTGTGTCCACACATATTCCATATGAAAAGCTCTGACATATAGCAGTCGAGCCTCACTTAATTGTGGAGGTGCACCAGCATGAAAGGGATCCATATTATTGTCAGTATATCTATAGATTTCAATGAGTATAGTTGATCCATGATTTTATAAAGATTCATTTCCATTTCCCCCCTTATTTCTTGATTCACCATTTATAGGACATATGGTTCCGCTATAAAATTGAATGTCTTTCCACTAACACAATGGGATAAGGATAGGGTGCACATATCAGTATCTTAATGACACCTACTCCAAGGGATTCAATAATATAGAATCATACATTTGTGGTTCCAACCCCAGGGGAAGATCCCTCTTCTCATCATAGACCTCCCAAATACAGAGGTTCGTGATCTGAATATGGGTATACCATTCACACACAAGAATGTTTGATGGGACCTCCTCATATACATTTATTATACTCAATGAATTCTAAATTTTCTATTAATATAATGGATTTGGAATAATTTTTTAATAATTTAAATTATTTTATATCTATTTTATTAATGGAATTATTTTTATTTTTTAGAATTTTTTATATTTTCTTTATGTTTTAATTTTTATTTAGATTTTACTTATAATATAAATTTTATAAGATTTCAAAGTCAACTACTTGAATCAAACGAAAACATATTAAATTTCATTTTGGAAGCATTATAAAAATATTAAATATAAACAATAAAAAAATCTAATTAAAACATCAATCACAATTTAAACATCTAACAACTGTTAAAAATATAATTTACATGTAACTGACTTTATTTATTAAAAGCATAACATTAATAGTTTAAATAATTTTTTGGTATAATTATTATTAAATATAATATTATTAATTATATTATTATGATGTATTAATAATTATCTATAACAATTAAAATTAATTAATTACATTATTAAATAATAATATTTATTTTATTAAATATTGACAACAATAAAAATAATTAATATTAATAAGGATTTTAATAAATTTATTATTAGTGTAACTAATAAATAAAGTAATAATATAATTATAAAATAAATATTAATTAAATTAGGAATATAAGAAATATAATTATTAATAATAATGGTATTCTAAATAAACTATTATAAAATTAAACACAATTTCAAAAAAATAGTAATGTTTATTTCTTCTTATATATATATAAAAACAAAATAATAATAATTTAAAAAAATGTTCAATCCCAATATGATGGGTGGCCAAAACCATTGGATTTTACCATAGTCAAAAGGTGTGAGACCCATTAATTCCTTTGGCATTCCCCTAAAAACTCAAAGGTATTAAGGGGGTAACGCCATTATGGAATATTTTTCAAAAAAACTAAGGTTTAATATATTTTTTTAAAAATAGAAAAAAATTCCTATGAAATGGATTAAATTGTGAAAGAAATAAATTCAAAAAATATAAGTTTTGATGGGAAATGATGATAACCATTGATACGGGTTGAACTACATTAGTGACGATGAAAAAATTGAATATCCCTTTAACATTAAAACATGTATGAAAGGTAATAAAAATGAAAATAATAATTAAAATAAATTATATATATGACCGCTGGGTGGGAGGCGTGCAATTAGTGAAAACAGTAAAATGTCACCATATAATAATTCGACTATATTTCTATTATTTTTGACCATTATATTATTTCTTAATTAACCATTATTTGAAAGCTCAAGAGAATAGTTTCATGTGTGAAAATCATCTGATGGACAACATGACCATCAGGTTTAGAAGCCACCATGATATAATGAAAATCCTATAATTGATGGGGAAATATTGATTAAAGAGAGTACTTTGAATCTCCTATCCACCTCCATTTATATATACGTATATATATATACATATTACAGTAATTATAACCTAAAAAATATTTTTTTATTAAGGGTCACCAATTCGAATATATCTTTTAACAGACATGTCTGATTGGTGATCCATCTATGACATATGATGAGGATGAGGATGATTAACTTTGATTTGGTCATATCTTATTCATATGAACATGGATTGATGAATCTTCAGTAATATCATGAGACAGACATCATTATGTTTTATTTAAGGATAATATTGGTTATTGAATATTTGACTAATGTAATGATCCTTGATTCTCATCAAATTACATGTTTCTTCTGTGATATTATTAAGTGTATATTTTCCTATAAATTCAAATTCTTCATCCTATTACGTTTTTAGCCATGTAAATAGCATATATTTAGATTTTTTCTATGTGTATCACAATGGTATGATCTATTTAGACATACATTAGATTAAGGGGTACATGATAGCTTCTATTATGGTGTACATCATGTACTTTTCTAATTTTTTTGGCTCTTTATATCTTCTCGCTCATGGTATGTAGATGAATAGGTATTCCATCATGATTTTTTTTCCACATATAAAATTATATAGGGTATATATTTGAGGAAAAATATATTGTTTTTAATATATTATTAATGAACAATTTTGATCACATTACAAATATTTTTCAGGGATTATGGGAATTTTCAGTGGATTTCCAACTTGCTATGATGATAAAGAGCTTTCAAAGCATAGTTTCATCTCACAGTCTATATATAGGGTATATAGTTCTAACCTATTTTCAAGAGAATTTTTGGATCCTCAATATTTTTATATGTTAGGATTGGTATTTTTGTCATTTAAATTGGGCATGGGATCCTATACCTACAAAGTCAGTATTTCTCTAGTGAGAAGAGCTCATAGAGGTCTAGGATCCCCAAACAAAGAATGTATTTAAATCATCATCATGGGCTTTTAATTCTATGATATAGATTGGGAGAGGTAATTAATTGTGATAGTTCAATAGGTATTGATATATTATAAGGACTACCAAATTTTTTCGGGACCTTTTTATTAGAATTTCCTGGTTTATCCTTTAACCTCAGGCTGCATGTATTTCCTAGATAAGAAATCTTTCTTCCGGATTAATTTATCACCCCTTCATCTATTCTCGTGGTGTAATGACTATTTTATGTTTTTTAGTGTAAAATTATTTTGGGTTTATAGTTCCATGAAACCCTTAGGGGTTACCTTAGAGATATGGTCAGTAGCTAGCTATCGACCTCATGTTTTGTAGACTATTCAATGCTCTTAGATTAATTTTTTTCTAATGGGGAATGACTATTAAGGATTAAAGTATAAAAAATGGAGAGGTTACTTTAATCAATTATAATTCTCTCTATATAGAATATTTGGATTTATTAATCACTGTCTTCTTCTTAGATACTCCTTCTACCAGTGCTTTGAGAAAACAATGTATTCTGGTTTGTAGTTCAACCCTCATCTTATACACTCTTATGATATGAGTCAAGATGATTATTGCTTTGTGTCTAAATAAAATATCAATGATTTAATTCTGAGAATGTTTATAGACATCCCCTTTATATTCTTTGTGACCCCACATTCGTAGTCTTTAAAAATGAAACATTAGTTCATATATCGGATGAATTGATATGGATCGGGTGTGGCATGTCTGGATCCTACACGTGGTTATTATTAGGAAGACCATGATATAGCATGGTGATCATGATAGTAGTGGTGATTGATGTGTCATTAGTATGTTATAAGGGTACAAGAACTATGGAGGATATTATTAGTTTCTTTAAATTCAAAGGTTTCTAGGATGCATTATTTTTGTTATATTTACCCTATGGGATATGTCTTTGTCCATTGTCACACAGATTCATTGATTACCAATTAGTTGATTATATATCATTTTGATATTTTATATTAGCTGGTATATTTGATATGTAGTTATTATATGTTGTTATAGGATATGGAATCCAAAACAATGATATATGTATACATAGTGCTTGCAACCAACCCTCAACCTATTGGCGGCGATATTGTGGTGGAACTATTGGCTTACTGCTAGCCTAAGATGCGCCCCAATGGGTTATGTTGTTGTTTAGAGTGAGTAAATCAATGGGGGTGTCTTAATTGTGTTCCCAATAACAATTTTTATGAAAAAAATAAAAAAATCACCTATAAAATTAAAATTTCTTGTTAATAAATAGAGTATTTTAATATAATTTTGATATTTTAAAAGATTCCTCAAATATTTAATAATGGTCAATTAAAAAATATGAAAATTACATTAACTTTTGATAAAAATTTACTAAATCAAATACCTATATAAACACTAGTTTATATTAACAATAAAAATATAGGTTTTATTTATTATTTAAAAATAATAATTATTAATGCTTGATAAATAATGAAAAAAACAAACACAATAGAATAAAACAAGGGGTTTAGTCATAAGATAATACCTAATCCCTTCCACCTGGTAATTACCCACAACCAAAAAAATTATATAAAAATAATCTGATCGATAACTTTGATTGGGTATAGACAGAATAGCATAGAAGTTTTCGAGGCTAGGAAAGGACCCCTTCCCTAATAACATTAGGAATAAAACAGACATAGGTCACACAAGGACCACTTCCATAAACACTGTTGGTATATATATGAATGACAGTGTATATAATATCATTTTTTCTCTATCTATATCATAGGAAACAGTTCATGTTCATAGTATCAATTAAAAACACTCTACTCAAATGTAAATATAACAAATAGAATGATCATGTATAACGATAGGGAAAAGATAGTATTTCATAGTCTACTTTTCTCTAAATGCTTAAGTCTACTTGGATGTGGCTTATAGATGATCTCAAGGCATTTATTTTAAAATTATTTTCAAATAGATTGTTGTAAACATTTTTTATTTTTATACTAGTAAAGGATCTATATGTTATCTATACTCCACTCATTCACTGTATAATTCAAGTAATAATTAGGTGTTTAGTATCTCATGGAATGATACTTCTATTAATTATATAGTATGGGGTTTCTCTTGGGTATCATTTGCACACACATGAGTTGGACTTATTTGAAAATATACAGTTTTTCATGATGGAGAGTCATCTGGTGAGCAATTATCACAGTCGTTTTCATCCTCTAATTAAGGTTTAACAAAGGATTCAATATTCCCTTAGATAGTTAATAATAGAATTATAAGATAAATCTTGGTATTAAATGAATTCATATATCTATTTATATCATTTAGTTTAAATGTACCATAATATCGATGGTGAGTTAGGCTAGTAGTGATCCATGTCTGTTGGTGATTTAGGCCAAAAATGATTAAAGCTTGTGAATTATCTCAGTGGTGACTCGTATCAGTAGTGACTAGACTGATGGTAGGTTATCTGATGGTAGGTAAATTCTAATTATGATGTATTCATAATTTTGAGACATTCCAGATGGTGAGTAAATAAATGTGGAAGGGCATCATGGTGGTGAATCTTTTCAAGTGGTGACTCTTTTTTGGTTTTGACACTTTTCTAGCACTGAGACATTCCTGGTGATTACTCATCTTGGATGGTGACTCACGTCTTGAAATGAGACTTTTATGAACTTATCCATATTTCCTTAAGACTTCCACATGTCATAACATTCTTTCAATAAATAGTAATTCCATTAAAAAATAATTAACCTGATTTATGATAATTAATATAAGTAGGTGCCAATAATATCCCCATTTTTTATGATCATAGATGATGTAATTTTATAAACCATGTGTAGAATCAATATTGGCATAAATATTAAAATTTTTCTAAAATTAAACTAATTAACATGTGTAAATAAATAATTTCAGACTTTTAATCATAAATTTTAAAAATAAAACATAAAAAATGTTATGAATTGTATAAAATTTATATTACATCAACGATATGGTATGAGAGGATATCGTAAACATAAAATTAAATACCCATAATCATGTTTTCTATAAAATAAATTCCATAAATATTCTCCAACATTTGGTGCTATAAAAAACTGAATAGAACAAATAGTATGTAAAAGAAGAAAAATATGAAAATAAATGAATTTACATTAAGGATAAAAGTGGTTACAGCCAAAAATGTGATTAAATAATGTTCAATGAAGTCCCTATAAAAAATTCTAAAAATAACCACCCTTGACCACAGTAATGGGAACAAGAGATTTTCCCTTCCCATAAATAGAGGGTTCATATGTAGAGGTTGAGGTAATAGTGGTGGGGGTTGTAGGTACTATAAGTAGAGAGGGAGTAGGAAGATCTCTAATAAAAATAAGCCTAAGAAGTTGGACTACCTCCATTGGTGAGAACTAAATGTCTATAACTGAGTAGGTAAAACAATGTGAGGGTCCAAGGAAACAGCTGATCTCAACTGTTCAAGATCATTAGATGTAGTAGGAATGAAAGAGGTAACTGGAATGGCATTCTGAACTACTACGACAATACTAGAAACATGTACTAATGGAGTCATCAGACAGATGAAGTAAATAATGATTTGGCAAATTTTCTCTATGGAACTAGGTAAGTATTCTTTTCTGTTATATATTATTGAATCACATGGGTCATTTCCTTCAAATGAATAATTGGTTCTTAAAAATCTGTACTAATTAGAGGCAACTGAAGGTTATCAGCATGAAATATGAAATTATTATTCAACAAATGATTTCTAAATATCCTATAAAGATTATATTTTATTGATTTGGTAATTGTGTCTCAATAAAAGGTGACTTAATTTATGAATTCTATGACAATATTTTATTCATGACCTCTATTACATTTAATATGCCTTAGAATCTCCAAAGGAAAAACAAGATCATCTCCTAAAATATCACGATGTTCCTCCCTAACCACTAAATGAATAAAAAAGATATAAAATGAGAGTATTGGAGCACTATAAGTATAATCCACTCATGAAATAGTCTCCAAACTCTCCAAAAAATCTGACAAACTCTCAGAAAAAGATGCCTTAATTTCTTCCACTAATGTCCTCATGGAATAAAACTCATTAGCTAGCCTTCTATTTTATATCTCCAGTTCCAGGATGAGATGTTTAATTTTAGGCTTAATATGGCATACTACTATCTCCAAAAAGTATCTAGCATCTCTCACACTAATATTTTTTATTAAATGTGATTTATTCCTAATAATCCTATAAAAATCAGAATGGATACACTCTCTAAATTATTCGAGATCAGATCTAGAGAAAACATCAATAGGCATTGGAGAAACAACAGGAAACTGTAAAGTATATTTCATAGTATAAAACTATATTGGATAGGGTCTACTAAGAACATGAGAACAAAACCTCTAAATATATCTTGTATCATCCAACCGGTCAACAATATATCCCATAGGATATATCTCACATCGAACTAAAATTATATGTCCACAGTGCTTTGGTGAACTGGACACATCATCATCCGAATTAGAGTAATCTAAAAAAATTCTCACATAAACTGAATATCTCTCCCATTATTCAAATGATGAAACATACATCCTGTTAGAAGATACGATAGTTGGATCAATAGGATCAGCATCTATAAGGTCAACTCAGTTGCTAAAAAAACTAGGTTTTAACTCTACCTCATCTGACGCTCACATCTAATATTTATCCAAAAACTTGTTACAGACATAATAAATAAATCATTTTCTTTCCTTAGACTGAGAAAAAACATATAAAATTGTAGAATAGACATGTTTCTGATTCATCATAAGATCATATGGACTATCATGATCAAGTACATTTTCACTACCATATACATCACCAACTCTTTTATCTTTACCTTCTCCTTAAATTCCATAATCTTCTTTTTCATTACTACTTACCTAATATTATTCAACATTTTCATTAGCTTTGTCACATCCATTTTATTCACCTGAGACATACACTACCTATATAGAATATTAGTGAGAGAAAATAATAAATTTGTCCACTTCTAAAACATCTGTTACCTCTTTTTCACTTCCTTCACATAAAAGTGATTCTATATTTGGTAGATATCTATGAGAACTATTTGGAAGAAAAGTGACTATTGGGATCATAGGTAAATCAGGGTTTCTTCCCTCTTCAAATGAAAGCATATCCTCATTACTTTCTATATCTTCCCATACTTCTTCCAACAAATAGTTTTGGTATTCTGTCACATGGTCTTTCCCTAATCATGGATAAACAATATTTTTTTGTCCTGTAGGGTGATAAATAATATTTTAATCCTCATATAACATATCAACATCATCAACCAGTTTTTTCATCCATGGGTAAAAATTAATTTTCATTCTCTTATAAATGACTTCTTCCAAAAAAATCCCCCACACATCACCTTGGTTTCTTCTTCCCCATCAACAAAAACCTTCACCACCAACATGGACAAAATGAAGTTAGGATACATCCAAGATATTAAACAATAATATTTATTGCACATATACATAATATGAAACATGAAATAACTCCAAAAATGGAAACTATACCATATATTCATAATATAAATTAGATATACATATTGATATCTCAGCGTAAAAAAATTCCTTTTTCTAGGGTATGACATGTTCTAAATAATTTTATAAAGAAATAGAAACTCACCATATAACTCAGTTATAACTAGTCTTTATATGATTACATCTCTTGTCAAGTCTTCTATGAAATTTTTAGAAATAATGGAATCACTATCAGTCGTAATAGATACTTGGTAGTCTTTAAAAACACCATTGTGAAGCACTTTAAGACACCGAACCCATTGTTCCAAATAGAAATCTAACTTTTA
The DNA here is from genome assembly GCA_963277665.1 of Viscum album. Taxonomy (NCBI): domain Eukaryota; kingdom Viridiplantae; phylum Streptophyta; class Magnoliopsida; order Santalales; family Viscaceae; genus Viscum; species Viscum album. Next base: position 390,400,630 of record OY728142.1, on the reverse strand, counting down.
AACATTTATTATTCTTCAAAATAAATCATTATCTTCCCAAAATATAAACTCAAAATTCTGATAAAATTGATGTAGTATCCTAGGATAGAATGCACCCTCATTATTTTAGATCCAATCTTACCATCCCATGTCCAAGATTACATTAACCACCATAAAATTTAATGAAAACAACAATTCATCATTTACTTATTTTTAAGATATAAATATATATTTCATTAGTTTTGGGTTCCATAGCTCAACTATTGGTTTTCTTGAATGTCCATTATGCTTATTCAATGGTAAAGACTCCTCGAGCGTAAATTCAGCTACCCACTTCACTCTATCCATTTTAAATGGAGTAGAATCTCTAGGTGAGTTCAAGGGAAGGAAAATGGTTAGGAGAGAAATTTTCACGGAGTAGTCCGAAAGGAAAAGGTAAACGAGAGTATGTTAAATTTAGACAATAAAAAACTTTAGATAATTTAGGTATTTTAAAATCAAAAATGAAAAAATAAAAATTAAAATTAAAATAAAATTAAAAATAAACCCATAAATAAAATAAAATTAGCAACATTAGCTTAAACCCTATATCAATATGTCCAATTTTGGGTTATCTAATGGTGGGTTATCTAATAGTGGGTTGTTTCTAATGTTGCGTTATCAAATGTTTTGTAACATCCAATGATGGGTAATTTCCCACTGTGGGTAATTTCCATTAGTGGGTACCATGAATTTATGTTTAAACAAAATTTATTATTCCTAATTCATGTTTTATATATTTTATTCTATCATAATTAAATTCCTTAGTAAAGATATCAACAAGATGATGTTGAATTCCAATTAATTGAAGAGTTATAGTGCACTTCTGAAAACTATCTCTCAAAACGAGATGGAGAACATGAATTTGGTTCTTTCCAGAGTGAGGCATGAGATTCTTAAAAATATATATTTCTGTTGTGTTTTCCCAATATTTAATGACATGTTTCAATTTGTATATATAGTCATTAGAGTGTTTTAATCTACATAATTTTATCATAGAAACTTCCTACTAATACGTATTCAACATTAGCAATAAACTGTTCGAGATAATAGTTTTTCATAATACACATGTATACTATAATCATTCCCAAAAAATGATACTTTCAAGAGTTTATTTTTCTATATAACATGCAACCACCAAAATTGGAATCTAAAAAAAATCACTAAGTCAAATTATTTCCTTTAGGTTAGAAACATATTAAATTGATTGAATCTTTGAAGTATTTTAAAATTATTTTCACATCAGTTAGGTGTGACTCTTTTTTGTTTTCTTTAAAATGAACACACAAACATGGAAAAATAAATTTTTTTACAAATAGTTATGTATAGAATACTACCAATAATACATCTATATCTAGTTTGAACCACTAGCTACTCAGCTTCACCATGATCCAAATTACAAGTGTTACTCATGGGAGTGTCATTACTTTTAGTGATATTAAAACTAATATGATTTAAAATATCTTTTGTGTACATAATTTTATTAAACATAAATCCTAATTTATTTTGAAAACTATAAAAACCAAGAATGAATTTCAGTTATCATATTAAACACATTTAAAATAAATTTTGAATCATTTTATATTATTAAGCACACAAAATAAATTTATTATATCCAAAGATAATATCATCTACATAGATTTGAATGACTAAATAAAATTTTTAAATTAATATTATAAAGAGAGTAGGATTTTTTATTCATTTTTAAAATATTATAGATATTAGAAAATTGGTGAGCCAATCATATAAAGCTCTTGGATCTGGTTTTAAACTATATAATTGTTTTTAAATTTACATTCATGATTTAGGAAATGAATATTTTGAAAACTATTGGGTTGATCAACAAAAACACCCTAAACAATATAACCATTCAAGAATTTACTTTTAAAATTTATTTTATATATTTTAATATTAAAATATGCAACATAGGAAATCAGTATTCTAATGGATTCATGTCCAGCAACAGGTGAAAAGGTTTTATAAGAGTCTATACCCTCTTCTTGACTATACCCTTGTGCAACTAGTTATGATTTATCTCTTACAAATTTTTTTTGACTCATTGACAGTTTTTCTAAATACCCATTTATTGAAAATAGTCAAGATGTATTTAGGTCTATAAAAAAGTTGCTATTCATTATTTATTTCAAATTAGTTAAATTCTTCTTGCATATCAATTACTCATAATTCATCATTAATTTCATCAGTGATGTTATTTGGTTAAAATCATTAAAATATTGCATGATGTTCAATCTTATTTGTAAGAGAATATATAGTCTATATAACGGTATCTAGGTCTCCAACTAAAAAATATATATTATAACATTTATGATTCCTAATAAATTTTTGAAAATAATGGTAGTTAATGTCATGGTTTTATACATGTCTAGGTTTAGGCTATGAAAGTTCATCATTACAAGATGATTTTATGATTGATCCATAAAATTTTTTCAGATTGGTTTTCATTGATTTAGTGATTTGATAAATCATTCTCAGTGGTTTTTGGTGGAATTTTAGGATTATGTTAATCTATTTCATCAAATTTGACATGAACTGATTCATCCATAGTATTTTTTTTCTTTTATTAGTGACATTATATTACTTACTAGTTATAGAATAACCAAGAAGCTTCCTTCATCATTATTGGGATCAATATTTTCATGATTATCCTTAGTGTTAAGAATAATGTATGTGAAACCAAATAATCTATGGAAATTAACCTTATTCTTCCTACTATTCCAAAGTTGATAATGATTTTCAATAGAGGTCTAATTAAGACTCTGTTAATTATATAGAATATTATATTCACAACCACTAATCAATAGTAAATAGGGAGGTCATATTTCTTATGAATTTTGATTGAAATTTCTTATAGTTCTCTTCATATTCTTTATATAATCCTACTCTACTGGGGTTCTAGGATATGAATGTTCTTTATTAGAACCATTTTTTGACCAAAATGATTCAAATAATTGTTTTTCTAACTCAGTATCATGATTAATTAATATAGTCTTGATAACGAATATTACATTACATACAATGTTATTACTTCAGAATTGAAGCATACTTATTACATCATGAAACAAAACCATGATTGGACCGTATTGGTATAGTGTCTTTAGAAACTAGGAAACATAAAAAACTGGTTTATAAATTGTCAACATTGTCTCCCATTTATTTCATCATATCTAGAGTCCATTTTGGAATATCCTACTTAATACCCTTCTTCCTAAACTAGGGAAAAGAAAAGATACACAAGGGTGACCTCAAATTCTCAATAAGGATAAACAATGAAAATATCTATCATATCATATTCATAATGACATAACATTTTGATAATCATATCCTACAAAAGAGATCATAATATCATGACATGGGATAAATCATTGTAGTAAAATGTAATCCCAATATTTATAACATAAGACATGAAACTTTGTGGCATACACACATAATAATTGAAAATAATTTCATATAAGACTCATTGCGAAGACCATCGTAGCGGACAACGTCCATTACTGAACCGAGTTCACTCCTTGTTTAAGTCATGTATCACTAAACTGGATTAACTTGTCGTTTCATCCATGTCTATCTCATGAGATATAAATATTTACCCAATTCATTGGATTTAGATATAGGTCCCGCCCATCTCATAATGAAACCATTCTTATGTGTGCCACAAAATCATTAATTATACATCATAGCATAACACATGAAATAAAAATAGGATTCTTAAACATCATGCCATCATAACATAATCCATATAAGATAAAAGGACTTCATAAAAATTATTCCATCATAAAATAATAAAATAAATGTAATAATGGGTATATAAAAATAACCCTATATTATCTTATATGGAAAATAATTCGGATAAAACACATGATCTCCATTCTTGAGGAAAATATCCATTCTACTTCAAAAACATTTTTACTTTCTAAATATGTCATAAACATTTAAATTAAAATTAGTTAATTTAAAATAAAAATGAAAAATTGTAAAGGAATATTCTTGGAAATAATGTTATAGGAAATCTTTAAAATTCTTTCATGCCATATAATTTAAAAAAAACATTCTTCTCATAATTTTCCTGTAAATGTCAAAAAGTATCTCGTACTAAAAACGAAAAAAGATTCCATTCATAACTTTTACTAAAAAATCACCAATAGGTAAAATTGGATTTAAACAATTGTAGGAGGATATAAATAATATTACACATTTAGTAAACCTGTATTCGGATGATAAATAAGTCCCTAGTAAATTCTAAAGTATAAACAATCTCAGATAAAAATGAGATTGTGAGATTATCCCTTACCTTAGGTCTTATAAGCTCTGTACGTATCTGAACCTCTTGTATAATGATTTAAATAATTTTATTGACTTATTCTAGAATCATATACATTGTTATTATATCATATATGTTTGTATTCTTATCTTCTTTATTCGTAATATTTCATTGCTACTTGTTATTCAGGTGCTCATTGCATTATGTTCTTATGCGTGTTTTGTCGAATAAATTATTATTCCTCTTTTTAGGTTATTGCTACATCATTTAAATATTGGTATTATTATAATATATATATCAGATTTATTCTTTAAATTTGATTATATAATCATGGTTTAATGAATATCATGTATAATGAATCACATCACACACTGGAGACGGTAAGCTGTACGTACGCACGAGTGACGATATTGTTCCCATAATTATTGAATGGTATTGGAGTGGACGATAAAATATCTTAGAATTATTAGAATGTTATAATAATCATATATAGTTATTCTATACGCCATTATACCCAACCGTGTAAGGTGGTGGTGGAAAACAGATTACACCATGGCGTGGAGACGGTATTCGGTACGTACGCACACGCGGTTATTTCATTTTCCATAGGATGGATAGAATGCAAAATATGGTTGTTTCATATTTATAATAATATATAATTATATTAGTGATACTATTGTCATTACTTTATAATTAAAAAAATAACGAAGAGGAAGTAGAAGAAGAAATAAGTTTGAAAGATTCAAGAAAGGATAATACCTCTTCTTCGGTGCACCTCTTCTAAACCTCCTCTTATGTAGATACCCAACCATGAAGTAAATGGACATTAAAATACTTTTATGGAATACTTAGTACATAAAAAAACAAACACACAAGTAACGTAATAGTTTAGTGTCTTTGGAAACTCGGAAAAATAATCTTTTAATCATGGTGAAAGATCTTCAACATCACCCATAATGATCTTCCCCTATGGTTTTCTTACCTAAAACCTTTCCTTATATCCTGGGGAAAAGAAAAAATATAATGGGTGAGCTAAAATTCTCATTAAGGGTATGAATGGAGAAAATAAAACAAACCATATACATTTGAACTTAAAAACATGAACATAATGTTCAAACATCAAAATCTCGAGCAAATAAAATGAAAATGGCAGTACGTAAGGAATAGATCATAATGGAACATCAATCATGATAAAATATATTGGGAATAAAACATTTAATTTTGGAAAACCATTAGGAAGATGATATGATTTCCATAGTAGCCAAGTCATTGCTGGCAAGACCATCTTAGTGGACAAGTCCCTTTCTGAATCGAGTTCACTCCTTGTTCCAGTTTTATATCACTGAATCGGATTAACATACTATTACATCCATGTCTATCTCATGAGATATAAATCTTTACCCAATGAATTGGAGGTAGATATAGGTCCCACCCATATCATATTGAAAACATTCTTACTTGTTCCACAACATAAACATAAATCATTCGTCATAACCCAATTAATAAAATAGGTTTCATAAACATCATCCCATCATTACATAATCAATATAAAAAAATGGATATCATTCCATTATAAGAAATTTCGAACCATTTAAATCATAGAGAAATTATACTTGAAACATAAACATATGAAATAATTTCATCTTGGATGGAAAATGTTTTTGATAAAACAATTGAAATTAATTTTTGAGGAAAATATTCTTTCTTCTTCAAAATCATTTTCTTTTCACAAAATGCCATGAAAATTTAAAAGTAAAGGATTTTGTTGAAAATAGTCATGAAATCTTGTAAATTAAGCTTCATGAAAACAATGAATTTTTAAATCGTAAAAATCCATTCATGCAGTATAAGTTGAAAAAACATTCTCCTCATACTTTTAACGAAAAAGTCAAAAAGTTCCTCGTATGGTAAACATAAGAAAAATTACTTCCATAAAACAAGGTAAAAGTCAAATAGGGGTAAAAATGACATTAAAAATACATGTAATATTATTAAAAACTTCATGAAAAACATATTTATGGACATGGATGAAAACTATAACCCCAGTAAATACTTATGTATAAGAAATCTCAGATAAAAAAATGAGATTGTAAAATTATCTATTTACTTAGGTCTGATATGATTTGTAAGTATCTGAACCTCATATATAATGATTTAAATAATTTCATTGACTTATTACAGAATCTTATTCATTTTTATGATATCACATGTGGTTCATTTATGAGTTTTTATTACCAGTTCTTTTGTTAATTCCATGTTATAGTAGTGTTTGGGGTAAAAATCGTTTTATTTATCATACGTGTTTAGACTTGTTTTTCTTGACATTATTATTACATATATCATGATTTACTTACATAAATAATGTAAATCATGATTTATATATGATATATATTCAATATATATATAATAGATAGATAAATGAAATGAAATACACCGTTCATGGAGATGGTAGGCCGTATGTGCGCATGAACGCTGTTTTCCTTTCCTTATTGACTAGAATGGAAGTAAGTAGATGAAATATATATAAATAAATATAGTAGATTTATCATTTCATATATTTCATTATTATTCATTATATATACTTTATAATCATTCTACAATGGTTATCATGGAGAATGAATCACATCGTGTCGTGGAGACGGTAATCCGTATGTACGAACGAGCGATGATATCATTCCCATAATTATTGAATAGAATTGGAGTGGATGATATAATATCTCATAATCATTATGATGTTATAATAACTATATATTGTTATTATTTACATCATAACACCAATCCAAGTATGGTGGTGGTGGAAAAACAGATTACACCACGGCATGGAGACGGTATTCTGTACGTACGCACGCACGATAATTTCATTTTCTATAGGATGGACAGAAGCTGAGATGGTGTTGTTTAATAATTATAATAACACATCATTATATTAGTGATAATGATTTTATTACTTTAAAAAAACTAACGAATAAGAATTTGAAGAAGAAATAAACTTGAAAGAATCGGTAGAAGAGATTACATCTTCTTCGATGCACCTCTTTTAAGATTCCTCTTAAGGCACTAGAGTTGGTCTTTTGAGGAAACAAGAACCTCTATAATGTTTCTAGAGAAGTTTATAAGAGAAATGGACAGGCCGATCTTGAAGGCACAAAATTGTGTAAATAGAAGAGGGAGGAGGTGCCCTTTTATAAGGGAGGAGAGGAGCACCTTAGAAAAAACATAAGATATTACTTTATAATAAAGTCATATTCGGTTCATAATAGCTCCAAATTGATTTATTTTGAATAAAAAACTGGGTATAGGTCTAAATCATCTCAACCAATAGGTTTTAGACAAGTTTATATTACAATTTCAACCTTATCATTTAGATTTAACTCTAAGTTAAATAATTTATCCTTTATCGCGTCTTCTTGTTTTATTACACGATATGATTAATAAACATACTATAACAAGACAAAAGAACACCAAGTGGTTCATTATTAATATATATAATCATATCTAAGTCATTTGGATGATCCTTAGATTTTTAGGAATAGAATATCAATTAATAATATAATATTTGTTTTAAAAACTATTTTATGTCAAATTTGACACTATTTGGTAATTATTTTTTGTGAAATTGATAACAGCATGATTAGTTCTAAAAAAGATAATTTAATCAATAATATCATGTAATATTAACCTGGAAAATTAGTTTAATTTATAAAAATTATCAAATACCATTTATTTGGGTTTTTATAACATCAATTATGTTAATATTTCATTAATAAGGTAATTACTACATCATCATTGTGCCATAAAGAAATTAAATTATTTAATATCTAAAAATTATAAATAAAATACCATTATGTAGGAAATCATTTATATTTATCATTAATATTTATAGATGAATTTATCTTATATATAACCCTATATTAAAAATGTTTTAGTTATTAAACATTGATTTTAACTCTTTTAACTCTTCTTTGAATTAAATATTAATAAATGTCCTAATCTAATACAAGTGGACGTAAATGATAATATTATATTACTAAGGTTGTCTTTGGTCGAATTATACTTATCCAATAGAATTAGGACATGTGTTAGGGTAATAATAATATCATTTTTACCCTTAATTACCCTATTTTCTTTTAACCATGGTAAATAACAGTAAAATGTTTCAATTGACCAACAAATTATTTTTATCTTATTGAACCACATATTACTCTTTTATATTTACCGTGTCTCTAAATTTTATGAAATTCAACCCACAGAAGTGGTAAAATTATGTTTTATGTATAATTTCAAATGCTATTAGGAGGTGGGTAAAAGAATGTCAAAAGTTCAATAAATTTTTTATATATCTATATTTTTTTAAAATGACTCCAATGAATTAAATTGAACTTATATAGGTATTATGTATCTATTTTTACCTAAAATAAATAAAAATAAAATAAATTATTATTTTAATAAAAAGTCGGTTTTAACCAATAACTCAGTGTTTTCACTATTCATCAAAGATTATATGTTTTCAGAAAAATACCAAAAATTCACCCTAGGATAATTTTGATATTCCGAATCAAAAAAAATGAAGTCCATTATGAAAGATAAAATTTATAAAATTATAAAAGGTTGGTATTACTATTCATAACGAGTAGTTTATATAATATTTTAATAACATATCATTTTTTAGTGAAACCCGGTATTGCGTACTACACACGCTATCGTGGAAGGTCATGACTGCGTGTAATGAATGCCAAGTTATCATTTCATGTAATGCAAGATTCATTTTTTGTTTCATATAATAGAATCCAAACATATTTCATTTATACGTTGAATATATATATACACACACTCAATGTTGCATAGAATAAATTCTATCAAACGAACATGAAATTGTGTGTAACATGATCCATGATTAGTGTTGCATATAATACAAGCTAATACAGTGTTGCGTATAGCGCAAGATAATCTTCATGTAACGTACAACAGAAGATATGAAAGAAATTAAAAAGAATATATATTATAAAATCTCAGGGTGTTACATCTTAGGGCATTAAATATGGTCTTTCAGGAAGACCAATACCTCTAGTATGCTTCTAGGGAAGTGGAGAAGAGAAATTGGTAGGGTTTGACCCAGTGTGAAGGCTCATAATAGTGGGATAATGAGAGGGTGTATGTACCATTTTATAAGAGAGGAGAGGGGCACTTTTGGAATCCTCTAAAATATTAATTTATAATTATCTGAAACCCCACTTAAAAACCACCCAAAATGACTCAAATCTTAAGATTAGATGAGATAGGGTCGTAATCTCATCAACCAATAAAATTTAGACATGTTGGGAATTTATTTTAAACCTTATCAACTTGATTTATCTATATTTATTCTATTTAATTTTATTTGTGGTATTAATATTCCAAATTTTAAATTGTTATAAATATTTACTTATGTGTTTTTAATTGTCCATATTTGGATAATTTTTTGACATTCTAGGCCATATAAATTTTAATTTATAATTTTTTAATATTTTTGTGATTTTTAAACATTTTTAGAATATTTTGTTTTTATAAAATAAAAATAGTGTCAATTTTGACACTATTCATTTATTTTTATTTAAAATCCACACAAAGAAAATAATCTAACCACACTATTTAATAGATTCCTAACATATAATATTCATCTATAAAATTTATTGAGAACATTAATTAGTTCATATAGTATTTATTTTAATATTTTCAAAACCATTTATCTGAATTTTCAATCAATAAAATAATTTCTACATCACTATTGTGTCAACAGTAATGATAATTATTTAATTCGTAAAAATTATAAATAAATTATCATAATGTATATAAATTTATTATATTTCTGGAGACAATTTGTATTTGAAGGTTAATGTGGTTTATCACTAAATTAAAATTATTACACTTATATGATATAGTATAGTGACATGTTTTCACACTCATTGGTTTTAATAATAACTATATCATTTTCATGGTCAAAAGTGTAGGAAATGAATCTATTCCAACCCTTAGGTGATATGGGTCGTCTTTTATTCATCCAATAAAATTTTTTCAGGTGTTAGTGTAATTTTATAATCTTATTTTTACCCTTAATTCCCCGATTTACCTTTAACTGTAGTAAATAAAAATTAAGGTAGTTGCTATTCATATTGTCAAAAAATAAAAGTAACCTATTAACATAATTTGGACCCACTGAATCCAAATATGGAATCCATTTTTAAAAATTAAAAACACAAATATTTGTGTAATTAATTAAAAATTAATCCCATTGTTATGAAAATGGGTTTTAAAAGGTTAAAACATTGTCAAAGATTGGAATGTTTTTACCTATGAATTCAATGTAAAATTAATGGTAATGACATAAATTATATTAAATGGTAAAAAATTTATTCTATTTATAATTGAAAACCATTAAATTTTATCATTTAACCATATAAATGATCTTGATGAACGAAGTGGTTTTCAACAAAAAGTTAGCGTATTTTTACTATTCATCAAAATATGAAAGTTATCAGAAAGAGTATCAAAAATTTATCCAATATATATTTTAATATCCTTATTCAAAAGAAGAAGTTTATTTTGTAAATTTGAACAAATACACATGTCAAAAATTATATTTAAAATGGTTAAACAGTATATTTTAAAAAATACTTCTTTTATCGAAAAATTGATTTTTTTCAGATCTCATTCTAGAAAATGTGTAATATGAATCATAATGTTATAGAATTCAAAATTTGGTTAATATAATTCATAGAGGCTATTTCATAATATTATAATAATATATCACTGTTTAGTGAAACTTGGTATACCGTACAACGCAAGCTATCGAGGAATGATGTTCTTGCGTGTAACGCAAGCCATGCTAGTGTTCTATGTAGTGAAAGTTTAATTTGGTGTTGTTTATAAAATAAGACATAAAAATATATAAATATAATTATTTTTCATAAAATCTCAGGGTGTTACATTCTAACCCCCTTAAAAGGAATTTTTCCCTCGAAATTTGTCGCATCGTAACAAATAGATAAGGGATAACTCTCCCTTATCATATCATCAAGTTCTTATGTAGCTTATTCTAGTTGGTGGATCCTCCATAAAACTTTTACCAAGTCAGTGGTCTTGATTTATAGATCTTTATCTCTATGATCCAGAATTTCTATCGGCTGTTCTTTATAATATATATCTTGCTTCAACGGTACAACTTCTGAGCTTAGTACATGTGAAGGATCAGGTATGTACTTTCTTAAGAGATATACATGGAACACATTATGAACATGAGAGAGATTTGGTGGATGTACCAATCGGTAAGCTACCTTCCCAAAATGATCCATTTTTTGAAAGGACCGATATACCTAGGGCTTAGCTTTCCCTTCATTCCAAATCTCATTACTCTCTTCCAAGGAGATATTAGTAAGAACAATTTATTACCAAATTCAAACTCTAAGACTTTTATTCGGTTTTCGGCATAATTTTTTTGGCGACTCTTAGCTGCTCTTATTTTTTGTTGAATAGATCTGACATTTTCTTCCATCTCATCAACAAGATCCGGTCTTAATAGCTTTGATTCCCCAACTTCATCCAAGCAAGTTGGAGTTCTGCATTTCTTTCTACAGTGAGATTCATAAAGAGCCATATGAATACTGGAATGAAAGATATTATTATAAGAAAATACAACCAAAGGTAGTTGTTTATCCCAACCACCTTTGAAATCAATAGAACAAGAGCTCAACATGTCTTCAAAATTTTTAATTTTCTTCTCAGACTGACCATCTATCTGAGGATGATAGGCAGTGCTGAAACTCAACTCTGTATCTAGGGCATGCAGAAGACTTCGCCAGAACTTCGAGGTAATCGTTGGATCCCGATCAGATATAATTGAAAGTTGTACTCCATGAAATATCACCACTTCCATTACATTTATCTTTCCATGCGGATCAAGAGAGAAATCCTTTCTAATATCAATGAAGTGTGCTGAATTCGTAAGTTGATCAACTATAACCCAGATAGAATTATTGCCTTTGGATGTTTTTGGAAGTTCGAAGACAAAGTCCACAGTGAATTTTTCCCATTTCCATTCTCGTATGGTTAATGGTTGTAACATCCCTTTAGACTTCTGTCCTTCAGCTTTAACTTTCTAATAGACCAAGAATCGAGAGACATATTTAGCGATATCTCTTTTCATGCCATCCCACCAAAAGTAACCTTTTTTGTCCATGTACATCTTTGGACTTCTATGGTGAATAGAGAATGATGAATTATTTGACTCATCTAGTAGCTCCTTCTATAATTCTTGTATGGTAGAAATATAGCCACGGTTCTTTATCCTTATTATCCCATCACAATCAAGGTTTAATTCAGGAACATTTCTCACCTTTGTTTGAATCCCAACATCCTCCTTCTATGCCACTTTAATCTTCACTTGTATAGATGGTTGAACATTTATTTGAGAAAGATAAGATATCCCCCGTTTCATTAAAATTCTAAGATCCATCCTTTGTAAATCCATATATATTAGATCCTTTGTGGCCTTGATCATGGATAAGCTAGCATGGTCTGGTCAACTAAATGCATCTTCCACCTTGTTTTCTTTACCTGGGTGGTAATGAATTGAGTAGTGGTAATCCTTAATCAGTTCCAACCATCTTCTTTGGCGCATATTCATCTCCTTTTGTGTGAAAATATACTTTAAAATTTTATGATCAGTATATGTATCACACATTTCACTATAATGATAATTCCTCCAAATATTTAATGCAATGATTACCTTATCTAAATCCAAATCATGAGTTGGGTAATTTTGCTCATGGATTTTAACATCCATGAGACATAATCTATCACCATATCATTTTGCATTAGAACACAGCCCATCCCCTTCTTGGATGCATCACTATAGATCACAAACCTTTCTCCACTACAAGGTAGTGTGATCAAAGGTTCACTGGGTAACCTTCTTTTTTACTCTATGAAATTCTCTTCACATTCCTCCGTCCAAACAATCTTTACTCCTTTCAGAGTCAATTTGGGGAGTGGGTTAGATAATATTGAAAAATCATTCAAAAAATGTTGATTGTACCGCGCAAAACCATGAAAACTTCAGATTTTAGTTACTTTTTTTGGTCTTGACCATCATTCAATTACCACTGTTTTTTATGGATCCACAGATATCCAATATTTTGAGATTACGTGGCCTAAAAATGAAACTTTTGGAAGCCAAAATTCACCCTTGGTAAATTTGGCAGAATGCTTCTCCTTTCTCGGGGTCATTAATACAATTCTTAAGTGAAATTCATGTTATTCCTTTCTCTTTGAATAGAAAATAATATCGTCTATAAAGACTACGACAAACTGATCAAGATAGTCTCTAAAGACACTATTAATAAGATCCTTGAGGATAAAATGGGAATTAGTAAGACCAAATGGAATTACTATACACTCATAGTGTCCATAACTTGTACGGAAATCTGTCTCTGGAATATCCTCCTTTTTGACCCTTAATTGATGATACCCTGAATGAAGATCAATCTTGGAAAAATATTGAGCTCCGCTTAGTTGGTAAAATAAGTCATCAATGCATGGGAGAGGATATTTTTTCTTGATAGTGATCTTGAAAAGTTCTCGATAATCAATGTAGAGTCTTATTGATCCATATTTCTACTTAACAAATAGAAGAAGTACTCCCTAAGGTGATTCACTAGGGAGTATAAATCATTTATCAAGATTCTCTTAGGGTTTCTACTTCAATTCATACAAATAAATGAGGTCCATTCTATATAGAGTATTTGAAATGGTCCAAGAACACATTATGAGTTCAATTGAAAACTCAACTTCACGATTTGGTGGAAGACCAGGCAATTCCTCTGGAAAAAATAATCAAACTCTCATACAATGGGAATATTCTTAATTGTGAGTTTCTCTCCGACCATTTTTGATACGTAACCTTCAATTATTGGAATCAAGACCCATAATATAGAAGAAATTTCAATTGGATGGTTATATTCATCCATGCATCAATAGATGATCATATATTGAGCAGGAATAGGAAATGTGACTTCCCTTCTTTGGAAATTGATATGATCTCCCTATAAAGAGATCCAATGTATGAAAACAATAAAATCAAATATCGCTATAGGAAGGATCACAAGATTTTCATGAAGCAATTTCTCAAAAACTTCAATCGGAGAAGAATTGTAAACTTTTGATGTGATTACTGTGCCATTAAGAGTTGTCACAGCTAACTCAACAGCTAATTTTTGGGGTAGTATGGTGATACCCTTATAAAATTTTTTAGAAATAAAAGATTAGGTGGATCGAGAATCAAATAAAACATTTTCTACTTTAGAGTGGATTGTAAGTGTACCTTTCACCACTTAGTTATTGTACTCCACATCGCCGATAGAAATTTCAAGTGACATTCATTTTCCTATGGCCTTAAGAGTTTTTTGACATCGATCATCATCCTCAACCCTTATATTAGATCATTGATTGGCATAATTCCCCATTTCCTTCCACTTGTAATATTGATTTCTAGGAGGTGTGTTCTGTGTATCCTTTTCTTTGATTACATCAGTAGAAATCTTTTTCCCATCACTGCGGCATTCAGTTGCCTGATGACCTTATTTTCCACACTTATAACATTTACTTGTCACCTTAAGAAAATTCCCTACATATTTCATTCCAAACATTTAGAATAAGGGAAGACTCATCTTATTTTCAGTGTGGTATTTAGATTTTCCATTTAATTCCATTTTCCTCTTCTTATCAAACCCATATGGATGATTGGTTACTCCAATCTCCATATCAACCTTGAGAGAAGATTGAAAACTTTCCCCTTAGCTATTGACGTCCCTTATAGCTAATTACCTTCAGAGACTTGGTTTTAAGCCACTAAAGAAACGATTGATCTTACTCACAGGTTGGATAATAATCCCAGAAGCATACCTTGCAAGCCTTGTAAGATTTTCTTCACAGGATCCAATAGATTCATCATCCTTTTGTTTCAGTTCAAGAAACTCCTTCTCCATATTTTTTTGAAAAATATGAGTGAAGTACTTATTGAAAAATAAGTTCTTGAACTCATCCCATTCCATGTAATCAATTTAATCTCTTTTCCTTGTATTCTTCACATGATTCCTCCATTGATCAGATTCACCTTCAAAATGATATACTATTAGGATGACGTTATCATGTTCAGAACATTGAAGGATTGAAAATATATTTTCATTGCTACTCATACATTGTTCAGAAACTAATGGATCAGAATAACTGATGAATGAAGGTGGACACTACCTCATGAAGGATTCAACAGAATGATGCTCTCTCCTTTTCTCGTTTGGATGTCCTACATGATTCATATCTTGAGAATGTGGTGTGATCATGGCTACAAGATTTCACATTCCATCTCCAATATTGTTTGGTTGCTCTGGGGGACAATCATTTCATTTCCCATCACATTCAGCACTAACATGGTTCTTTCAGGTTCCAACCATTTACTAAAACCAAGTAGCATAGTGTGAGAAACACAAATTATAACTAGAAATCCACATAACCAGGAATAAAATTTCACACATTAGGTATTATCATAGGTTATTAATGGACATTTCTATTACATGATGATTTTGTTTTTTACTTAGACATATCCAAAGGGTTCTTACTAAAGCTTTCACAACCTAATTTCCAATGGGTGACTATACCTTTACTATAATACCAACAATAACGAACCATACATTACAAACATTGTTATTACTTCAGAATTGAATAATACATATTACAACATGTAACAAAACCATGATAGGACCATATAGGTATTATGTCTTTAGAAACTGGGATACATAAACAACTGGTTCATAAATTTTCTACATTGTCTCTCATTTATTTCATCATATTTAGAGTCCCTTTTGGCATATCCAACTTATTAACCTTATTCTTGACCCGAGGAAAAGAAAAGATACCAAAGGGTGACCTCAAATTATCAGTAAGGGTAAATAGAGGAAATATATATCATATCATATTCATAAGGACATAATATTTTTAAAATCATATCCTGCAAAAGAGATCATAATATCATGATTTGTGATAAATAATAGTAGTGAAATGTACTCCCAATATTCATAACATAAGAGATAAAACTTTTTGGAGTACACACATAATCATAGAAAATCATTTCATATTTGTCAAGACTCGTTTCCAAGACCATCATAGCGGAAAAATTCCATTACTGAACTGAGTTCACTCATTGTTCGAGTCCTGTATCACTGAACCCGATTAACTTGTCATTCTAGACGTGTCTATCTCGCGATATATAATTCTTTAACCAATGAATTGGTGGGAGATATAGGTCCCACTTATCTCATAATGAAACAGTTCTTATGTGTGCCAGAAAATCATAAATCATACATCATAGCATAACCCATGTAATAAAAATTGGATTCTTAAACATCATGCCATCATAAAATAATCCATATAAGATAAAAGGAATTCTTAAAAATAATTCCATAATAATTTAATAAAATCAATGTAATAATAGGGATATAAACAGAACCCTATATTATCTTAGATGGAAAATAATTTTAATAATACAAATAAACTCCATTCTTGAAGAAAATATCCTTTCTACCTCAAAATCATTTTTCCTTTCTCAATATGTCATTCAATTTTAATCTAAAATAAGCTAATTGAAAATAAAATTAAAAACATATAGAGGTAGCTTCATGGAAATAATGTTCTATGAAATCATAAAAATATTTTCATGCCGTATAAGTTAAAAAACATTCTTCTCATACTTTTCCTAGAAAAGTCATAAAGTATCTCGTACTTAAAACTAAAAAATATTCCTTTCATAAATTTTACTAAAAATTCACCAATATGTATATTTTGATTTAAAAAATTGTAATAAGATAGAAATAATATTACATGTTGAGGAAACATGGATGTGGATGATAAATATTCCCCCAGTAAATTCAAAAGTATAAACAATCTCGGATAAATTTTAGATTGAGAGATTTTCTGTTACCATAGGTCGGATATGCTATGTACGTATCTAAAACTATTGTATAATAATTTAAATAATGTTATTGACTTATTCCATAATCATATAAATTGTTATTATATCATATATGTTCATATTCTTGTCTCATTATTAGTAAAATTTCATTGGTACTTGTTATTCAGGTGTTCGTTTCTTTATGTTCTTATGCGTGTTTTTTCGAATAAATTCTTATTAATCTTTTTCGGTTATAGATAAATCAAATAAATAATGGTATTAGTATAATATATATCAGATTTATTCATTAAATTAGTTTATACAATCATGGTTTAATGAAGATCATGTAGAACAAATCACATCACACCGCGGAGACGGTAAGCTGTACTTAAGCACGAGCGACGATATCATTCCCATAATTATTGAATGGTATTGGAGTGGATGATAGATTATCTCAGAATTATTATCATGTTATATTATTCATATATAGTTATTTTTTTCACCATTATACCCATCCATGTAAGGTGGTGGTGGAAAATAGATTACACCACGGCATGGAGATGATATTTCATACGTACGCACACACGGTGATTTCATTTTCCATAGGATGGATAGAAGGTGAAATAGGTTTGTTTCATATTTATAATAAAATATCAGTATATGAGTGATACTGATGTTATTACTTTATAATGAAACAAATAAATAATAGGATGTAGAAGAAGAAATAATTTGGAAAGAATCGGTAAAGGATATTACCTCTTCTTCGACACGCCTCTTCTAAACCGCCTCCTAGAGAACTAAAGTTGGTCTTTAAAGAAGACCAAGACCTCTAGTATGATTCTATGGAAGTGGAGAAGAGAACTTGGCATGGTTTGGCCGAAAATTAAGGCTCAAAATGGTGTGAGGAGAGGGAGGATGTGCCTTTTTATAAGAGAGGAGAGGGGCACTTTTGGAAACCTCTAAAATATTAATTTATAATAAACTCAAACCCCACATAAAAACCTCCAAAAATGACTAAAATCCATATATTATATGATATAGGGTTGTAATATCCTCAAAAAATAATATGTATACATTTTGGGAATTTATTTTAGACATTGTCAACTTGATTTATCTTTATTTAATCTATTTAATTTAATTTTTCATAATTATATTCCATATTTGAAATTGTTATAAATTATTACTTATGTGTTTTTAATTTTTAATAATTGGATAATTTATTACATTTTAGACCATATAAATTTTAATTTTAATTTTTAAATATTTTTTTGATTCTTTAACAATTTTATAATATGTTATTTTAATAAAATAAAAATATTGTCAATTTTGAAACTATTCATTTATTTAAATTTAAATAAAATCCACAAAGACAAAATAATTGAAAAAAACTATTTAATAGATTTCGAAAATATCATATTCATCATTAAAATATTTAGAGATCATTAATTAGTTCATATAATATTTGTTTTAATATTTCTAAAACCTTTATTTGATTTTTCAATCAATAAAATAATTTCTACATCATTGTTGTGCCATCATTAATGATAATTATTTATTCCTTAAAAATACTAAATGAATTCTCATGATGTAGATAACTTTATTATATTTTCATAGACTATTTATATTGGATGTTTTATGATATTTATCACTAAATTAAAATTATTATACTTATAAGATATAAGAGGGTGACATGTTGTCACTTTCTTTGATTTTAATAATAACTATATCCTTTTCATGGTCAAAAGTCCAAGAAATGAATCTATTCCGACCCTTAGGTGATATGGGTAGACTTTTTGTAATCTAATAGAATTTTTTCAGGTGTTGGGGTAATTTTATTATTATAGTTTTACCCTTAATTACCATATTTACCTTTAACTGTAGTAAATAAAAATTACCATAGATACCATTCATAATGTCAAAAAAATAAAAGTAACCTATTAACATAATTTGGACCCACTAAATCCAAATATGGAATCCATTTTTCAAAATTGAAAACACAGAAGTTGCAGTAATTAATTTCAAATAAATTCTGTTGTTACGAAAATGTGTTTTAAAAGATAAAACATTGTCCAAGATTCAAATGTTTTTACCTATGCATTCAATGTAAAATTAATTCTAATTACATACATTATATTAAATGATAAAAATATATTTTATTTATACTTTAAAACCATTAAATTTTATCATTTAACCATATAAAATATCTTGATAAAAAAAGTTGTTTTTAAGAAATATTTAGCATATTTTTACTATTCATCAAAATATAAAAGTTATCAGAAACTTATCAAAAATTTATCCAATGTAAATTTTTATCTTATAATTAAAAATAGGAGGTTTATTTTGTAAAAGTGAACTTATAAACATTTCAAAATTTATATTTAAAATGGTAAAACAAAATTTTTTGAAAAATAGTTTTTTTATCGAAGATTTATTTTGTTTTCATATCTCATTCTAGAAAATGTGTAAGATGAATCATAATGTTATAAACTTAAAAAAATATGTTAATACTATTCATAATGTCTAGTTCATAATATTATAATAATATATAATTTTTTTAGTGAAACTCGGTATTGCGTACAATGGAAACTATCGAGGAAGGTTGCTCTTGCGTGTAACGCAAGCCAAGCCCGTATTGTGTGTAGTGAATGATACCTTTGGTGTTGTGTATAAAATAAGACATAAAAAATATAAATATAAGTATTTCTCATAAAATCTTTTGGTGTTATAGTTTTAATCCCATGTCGACTAAGGTTTTTTACTAATCTATCATACTAGGTAAATTAAGAGAAGGCTTCACATTTGTGAGAAAAAAATTAAATACCCATGTATACCTAGAAAATCCATCTACATGTATAAGGACACAGTTATTCCCATTTACACTAGAAACTATAGATGTTCCAAATGAAAATACAAAAACTAATTATAGGGGTTGATAACGTTAATCTTCTTTCATTAATTTGAAATATATTATTTGTTGTTTCCCTTTATAACATGGATTACACACTTTTTCATTTAGGAATTCAACATTAGTTATATCCTGGACAAATACTTTACTATAAAGCATTCTAAGTGACTGAATATTACAATGTCCTAATAGTATCGGCTAAATCCAAGATTCCTTTTGAATAGAACTTAGACAAGAATCATTATGAGAAAATAAATAATATAGATTAATAGCCAAAACCTTTTAATTTCATAATGAAGTAAATACTAAATATTTTTCAGAATAAAAAACATTATAAGAATTATTTTTAAATTTCATATAAAACCCATCATTTTATATCTGGTATATACTAAAAAGATTTTATTTTAATCCATAAATAATTAATACTTTAGGAATTAAAACTGGGACAGAATTACCAACTTAACTAAGGTTAATTTTTTCCCTTTAATATTATCACAATTGGGGAAATTTTCACCATCAATCTTTATAAAATTGTAGAATCTTGAGAAATAACAAGTCATTTTTATTGAATTTCCATTTTCTAGGTACCATATAAATTTTTTAGATATCTTCAAGTAGGTTCCCTGAAAGAAATATTATTTTTTTTAAAATGATATTGGTACAAAAAACTTCATAGGTATAAAAATGTTAGTGATTAGTGCTTTAGAAGCCCATATTTCCCAGATGGAATTTTTATAATCATATTATAAACACATGGAAATAAAAACATTAGTAGTTCCACCTGAATAAAATATAGCATTGAATTTTCTAGAACTAGATTAATGAACAAAAACACACTTGACAATTCTCCATTTTCATGTTTATTAACCTTGACTAGTAATATACCATTGTTCTATTTTTTTCATTGTATTTGAGTGAGATTTTATCTTCCATTTGAAAATCAATATATTATTTTCTTTATCTTCTCATAGAAAATTCCAATCTTGTATTTTCCTTTAATAGTTAAGAGTTAATCTCTTTTTCGATATTAAGAAAAATATTTATCATTAATAGTTAATGAATGACATATCCTTATAAGTCTATAAATTTTATTAATTTCATTAAATAATCTTTATATCATATTAAAATATTAAAAAATTTCATACATTGAAATATTTTCATCATCGTTTTCCTCTATATAATGATTTGAAATTCTTATAGGAGAAGAATGAAATATGTTTGATACCTATTATGTATTTGTCATGAAACACATGTTTTCTCTATCAGGTTTTTTCTCCTGGGCCATGTCTAAGTCACAAAAGAAATCCTCATAAGTACTCTAGGTTTCATTCATTTCATTATTATAATTTATATCATTTTCATCAAATTTATTTTTATTCTTTAGCATTGGATAGTTATCTTTTACATTCCCTTTTCTTTTACATTAATAGAAGATGATGTCATTTTGAGTAACATCCCTCTTCCAGTCTTTCATCCAATTTCATCTATTCCCATATCTTCTTCTTTATCATGGTTTTCTAAATAATTTATTCATCTTGTAAAACCTTTTAAAAATTCTAGCTGAATGGTCCATTTAATCCTATCTATCAGTGGATGATTCCAAATCACTGAAAAATTCAACATGAAATTTTTCTTTTTCATTGGAAGAAGTAGACTTGAAAAGAAAATACAACCTTTTAGGTCTATATTACTATTCATGATAAACATTTTTTATTACTCATATATATTTTAATTTTCAATAAAATCCTTGATGAGTAGTTTTTCGATATAATAGGATTTTATAATTGAGATTGAGGTTCCTCCCCGTCTCTTTAGAATACACCACAATATTCACTGGATTTAATATTTGTATGAATCTAGATTTCCTAGTAAATTAATTTTTTTCACTATCTCTTTGAAACTATGATATATTTTAAAAATAACCTCATTTTATTTAATTTTAATTGTATAATATTTAAATGTATATGTGTTTAATATCATTTCATTCACATTACTTATTACTTCATGAGAAATGGCTAATCTATCCCAAATTTCATATGATGTTTTACATTTAGATATTATTTTGAATTATTCATCTATTAAATAATAATATAGAAATTCTGGGATTCATATTTATAATTATAATTATTTTTGTTAGAATCATCTGATTATATTTTACTAGTCTTAGGCAATTAATATTTATCATCTATAGAAGTAAATTTTTCAAATCATGTTCATTCAATGTGAATTTTATTCTTGAAATTTATATGAGAATAGTTATTTCCACTAATGAGGGAATTTATTTTTGTAGCAGAACCATCTCATTTCTTATACATTAAAGAATTAAATTTACAACTAAAATAAATTTATGATATTTAAATCAAAACTATTATCATAAATGAAAATATTAAGAAAACCATTGATAACAAATTTTTTCCAGAGTAAGTAAATCCAGAACATTATGAATTTAGTTAAAAATAAAAAATTATATTAAAAAAATGTTTAAATAAATTCCTCCAATTAGAATATAATCACCTAGTCAATGAAAAGAGTTGTTTAATATAATTTCAATTATTTGAAGGATTTTTAATAGAATGATTACTTATAAGTTAAAACAGAATGAAAATTACTTCAACTATTTAAATAAATTTACTCAATGAAATACTAAATTATACACTAATTAAGATTAACTTTAAAAGTAATATTTTCTATTATATTTTACAAAAAAAAATATTGTTTAATGATTTGTAATGGATTTAATGAAACAAAAAATAGACAATGGAATAGAATAAGGGTTTTTATATCAAAACGATACCTAACACCCTCAACATAGAAATCAACCACTAACCAAAAGATTATATAAATATAAAATAATCCCAAACATAGATTAAGTATACACATAACAACATAGAAGTAGTCCAGGATTTGTGGGGACCACTTCCACAATAATCGTGATAAGAAAACAAATGTAGGTCACAAGATGACATCTTCTAAAAACCCCACGAGTATATATATTAATTAGTGTGTTGGGAATATCTTGTATTCTCCAGTTATAGTATAACATATATTGTGTGATTATAAATAAAATAAAAAACACATTTATCAAATGAAAATTCATCAAACCAAAAGGGAAAATAAAATTATAGGGAAAAGATAGAGTTTTTTGTATTCATTTTATCTAAATGCATGAGTCCCCACAGATGCGGCATAGAGATGCAATCATGATGTTTCTATAAAATTCACAACAAAATAGGGCATCATAATCTATCATCGTTCTGGCTACAGGAAAGGATCTATATGATCTTTTTACTCCACTCTTTCATATCCAAATGCAAATGAGAATGATATATGTTGTTTATCAAGGAATGATCCTTCTAGTATTCATTAAGTATGGGTATTCCCTTGGATAACATGATACCACTCATAAGGATTACTTGTTTGGTAATATATATCTTTACATTATAGAGAGTCATTTGAAGAACAATATTCATGACCCTCTGCATCCTTATACTGAAATCTTACATAGACATTAACGACCCCTATAATATTTAAGAGTATAATTATAAAATAATTATTTATATGAAATTCATTAATATAGCTATCAGATTCATTTGAATAAAATTTTCTTAAATAGAAATGATGAATCCGGTGGGTGGTGACTCATTCCTAGTAGTGAGTCAAGTTAATAGTGAGTCAAGAGGGTGTTAGGTATTTTGATGGAAGGTCATTCTCAGTAGTGACTAGTCTTAGTGGAGACTCATCTCAATAGTCACTCATCTTAGTGCTGACCTTTCTCAGTGGTGACTTGATCGACAATATGTCATTTCACAGTTGGTAAATTTCTATTGTGACTTATTTTTTATGCTGATTCATTCCTAACGATGAGAAATGTCTTGAGGTAGGTCATTATGGCGGTGGATCCATTCTAATAGTGACTCTATTTTAGAAGTTAATATTTTCTTGTAGTGACTCTTTCCTAGTATTGATACAATTTCAGTGGTGAATCCTCTTCAATGACGAGTCATGTCTGGTGGTATGTCTTTTCAACCCCTACAATTTTTTTCCTAAACTTCCATATGTTATAAAATTCTATCATAAAATATTAAATCAATAAAAAACATATTTAACATTATATGTGAGTATAAAAACATGGAGGTGAAAACACAGGTCCTATCAGACTGTTATCACAAAATTTTGTCTTATGTATGGTGTTTAGAGTTTGTAAACTTGGGTGTGATATATTCAAATATTAATACAATGATGTTACGAGGTTCTTGAGTTTAGTTTTCAATAAAATGAGACAAATATAGGTGTGGTGACCTGTGTATCATTTTTAATGTACTTTGAAAAAAAGATAATTTTCCTAGATTTATAAAATATTATTTTATGGTACATGTTGGTTGCTGCTTGAATTATCTAGTGGTAAATTCGTATCATTCTTGTTCTTCCTTTGTCAGCTAATCGAGTTATTGTCTACACTTTTTGGGATCATCTTATTAAATTTTTCATGTTATCCATTGATGGATAGTTGTAGTGAAGTGGTAGGTTCATGATGATCTTATGAATATAGATATCTATATCACCACTAATTAGTGATTTATGATTCATTTTCTTTGAGACTTTGTGGGGAGATGTATTTTTTCCACAAACTAACATCATGTTTCCCTTGAACACTTGCATGTTCTCATATAGATGGTCACCACTTACCTCATGTGTCCCTCCCCTTATGTCATAATCTTCTGGGGTGCCTAAAAGGCATCATTAGATCATCTGGATCTGTACCAATTTATATGTTTATATTTTTCAGGACCACAAAAACGATAAATTTGTAGAATAGGGGAAGTACAAGTTTAATCTCATGAAGAACAGGGGGGAACAGGGATAAATTTTGACCAAAATTTTGGTCATTATAATTTTGATTCAATTAAATTATTAATTAAATGATTAAAATTAATATAAATAAATGTATATAGAAAACTAGAAGAGAAGGGAACTAGTTTATAGGGGAAGTAGTTCTAAAAAAATTAATTACAC
The DNA here is from genome assembly GCA_963277665.1 of Viscum album. Lineage (NCBI taxonomy): Eukaryota > Viridiplantae > Streptophyta > Magnoliopsida > Santalales > Viscaceae > Viscum > Viscum album. The sequence goes on along the minus strand of OY728142.1, from coordinate 390,375,439 downwards.
TAAAATTCAAATGTAATCAGATTAAATTGTTTTGAAATAATTTATTTGTATTCAATAATAATTTGGCCATTTTTTTTGAAAATAACCTAGTATACAAACCTCGTAGATCTAAGAAAACAAGATATCTTGAATTCATTTAATTTATTATGGTGTATGAGAATAATCCATTTTGATATTACTGGATAAATCATCTCTGTTATAATTGGTTTGTTCATTAAAAAAATCTATGCTTTAATAATAAATACAATTGTATATTAATCACACCACAACATTTAATTAATCTAGTTATCAAAAAAAGGAAGGTAGAATAAAATAATTACATACACTCCCCCTTCAATTGGATCTTGTTTACCATACAGATGTAGTAACTCCTAGTTGGGTGATCTCCAATGATATATAAACAAAAATCCATAAAATATATAAGAGAAAAGATAGATTAGAGGAGATAAATTAAATATAAAAAAAAATCAATATTAAAATATAAAATAAAAAAATAATAAATAAAAAGAAAATTATAACTAGGTAAACGGTAGTGTCCCATTCCTTTCACGCATATTATTATATAATTTTGATCATAAATATCTATTATGTAAAACCAAATGATCGAAAGTCCAAATGACTTTGGATGAATAGGTATATAAAAAACAACATGATACAAAAAAACATATTTTTTTAACCTCTATAATGATCTAATAAATCCCTTTGAGCTCGTAAAATTAAGTAGGATAACATGCGGAATAAATAAAAGAACGGGGTGACTTATAAAGCGCAGTAAGGGAATAAATTGGATAGAGAGGTATAAAAAACAAATCAAAAGGATCATAATGATATCATAAAGAATCATAGATCACGAATAATCAAATGTGGTCAGAAAATAATGAACATGGAATCATAAAATCATGGTATCATAGGTAATTGGAAACTTGGTAAAGCATCATAGAATCATATGTCAAGGATTACCACTGAGACCAAATCCCAAAGTCAAAAGAGTCACACAATGTATTAGTTTCACAATCTAATCACCAACACAATGTCTCATGAGATAAAATAATTGCTTAATGTATCGGAGTTCTATTTCGGTGCACCCACTATAAAATCTCCATGCTTATGTTCACCCCAAAAAATTATCAATCATAAGTAATAAAGATAAGGATTTTGATAAATGAACTTATCAAATCTATTAACCTATAAAATGAAGGTATAATAATCTTTTTATATATTTAAGATACATTTATGTATAATTTATAGGCATTCCATAAAAGAAAATTTATATAGAGAGAGTGTGTGTGTGTGTGTGATTTAGATATGGAATGGCATAACCCAAAGAAAAATGGTCGTTCTCATAGATCCATTCCCTAATTTTCTAGAATCATTTTGATCATTATCTTAACATATTTGGTAAAAAATATTCATCAATTATTTATATAATTAAGAACATTTTTTCATATATATTTTATTTATAATAATTTTATTATGTTCATTGATAACAATTTCAATGACATATATGGTATAATTTCATTGTTCTCAGAGAATTTGTTTCAAGATTCCATGGTTGGATCACTTTAGGATAATTGTTTATGTTCTTTCCAAATAATATTAATTCTATAAAATTAAAATAAAACTTTAATAATATACTTCTATAAATTTCAATAGTCTAATTTTTCAATTTTTTCTAACATAGGTATGATTCCATTAGTAAAAACATTAATGTTAATTGGTAAGTTCATTTAGGTGGATTAACAAATCATCACAATGTAAATTAATTTTATTTAATTAAATGATTTTTGAAACACTATGAAAAAATAATGTTATAAAATACTAATTGTATCTATATTAACCATTATAACATTTTTAGAACCTTACTTGAATGTGATGGAGAAAAATCAAGTGCATTGTTCATGCAGGTGGGGAACCAAACATATTATAATCAATGTTCTTATTTTTGAAATAAAGGGTATAGTATGGATATTACATTAAAAAATTATAACTGTATTATATTTATGATACTGGATTTTTGATTTCATGTTTTATTATAGATACACGTAGAAGGTACAAGATGAAAATAATTTTGAAAGAGAAACTTTCAGAGTGTTTAATAATTTTACGTACTGAATTTCATGTTCTGGAGAAAATCCTTATTGAATGATGGAATTAGAGTTTTTCAAAAAATTGATGGTACATGGGTAGGGTGGTGAAAAGAGAGCTTGGAAGAAATTTTGACAGCTTCAAGGCATAATAATGATGAGGACAAGGGTGGTGAGAAGTTATATTTATAATGGGAGAAGAGGTGTGTTTTTTGAATATTATATTTATTAGTTTATTATTTTGGCTCAAGAATATTAGTAGTATTTTTATTATGACTATATATTTTAAATAGTGCATGAAATTTTGAAATAGTGGGTTCTTACATCATTCATGACTCAAAAATGCATTTTTTTAACTCATAAAGGCAAATACTATATAGCATTATTCACCAAATTTTTAATTACATTCAAAAAATAGAAAAAATACACATAATTTTTTTTTCAATTCTTAGATTCAAAAAATAAAGTCCATTTAAAAAAAATATTAAAGTCTTAATCATTTAATAAAATCAATATTTATATGAAAAATTCCATTTTTTATATAATGATAAATTTTCTGACCCTTTGAAAAATTAATTATGTTATCATAAAATTATATCATAAATATAATAAAAAATATTAATAATTTATAAATCCATTTCATTAAAAAACATTCTTTTAGATAAATATAGTTATTATACAATTTTAATTTGAAAATTAATGTTTCATAAAAAAATAACATTTAATTTATCATTTCTAAAAAAATTATTTACATGTACCATAATATATATACATATACATGTACATACATAAATACATCCATACATATATATATATATATCATATTTTCAATTTATAAAATACCTAAATATTATTTTACACATCTATAGGTGAGCATACAATTCTAACAATTATGTTACTATTTATAATGGTTAAATAACTATTCCAATAGTCAGGTTACTATTCCAATTACAGATTTATTTTCTAACAGTCAAGATACAATTCCAACGGTTATATTTTTAATGAACATATGGATTATATAATTTCTATAAATACCTCACCATTTATTCAATATTCACTTAGTTTTATTTATATCAATATTACATATTTTTATTTATGAAATGCATATCGGATTTCTAAAATCCTACTCCATTTATACAATGTTGTGTGTGATTGTGGTTATTCTAGGGGATTACATAGATCCAAATTTTCATATTATTATTATCATATTTTATATTAATTTTATTATTGTAATACATTTAATTTGTACGGGAATTTCTTTCTCTAATTGTAATGTTCAAATGTAGTTGGTTGTATCATGTGGTATGTAAGAAGTATATAACATTATATGGATAGATATGACAACAATATATTTTCAAATGTAAAATTCCATTTAAATTTTTATGTATTAAAATTCTTCACCCATTAAAGAAATTTCTCACTTGGAATTTAATATTATATACTATGGTGAAAACATGTCAGGATACTTTTTCATTATCACCTCCGGTAATTCATGGGTATCCTCCTCATATGTATGATTTATCCATAGTAATTTGAATAGGTGAGTTGTTTTATTGCATGAAACATTATATATATGGTCAAATACATGCACCAGATGTTCCTCATAAGAGATAACATTTTCTAATAATACCACCTATGAATTTATTAAATATGAGGGGTTTTGTATGTACTAACTCAAGTGTGATAATTTGAATCTGCCATGTAATTGAGACTGCGATAGTGGGGGTGACAGTCAATAAATTGTAACTCTAATTTAATTGATAATATTAAAGAGAAATATTTTCTTGGGAATTAGATTTACCTTATTCCCAAATCTCATGATTTGTCTCTATGGAGATATTTGAAGTAACACATTATCTATGACCTTAAAATCTAGGTCTGGACGATGATTTTTAGTATAGAACTTCTGTTGACTTTGAGCATCCATAATGTGTATCTAAATGTTCTTAACCATTTCTACAATTTCATTAAACATTTCCAATATCAACATCATGAATTCACCAACTTCATCTTAGTGCACATGTGTTCTACATATCTCCCCATAAAGGGCATTATAAGAATCCATTTTCATGATTTATTGATATATATTTTTGTATGAGAATATGACCAGAGGAAAATGTTGTCTCATATTTATTTGAAGCCCATAATGCATTCTCTCAACATCCCCAACCTCGAAATTATTTGATAGTCCACTCATATTGGAAACTGTTTTTTGGACTGATGAGACGTAATGAGGTTTAACTAAATGTTTAGATCATGTTGGATACTTTTTCATAACATATAAGTATATAAAAGATCTCAATTAGATATAATTTATATTGGAGTTTCATGATGCCTCAACACATCTATAATGTATATCCTTTCATATTGATCAAGTGATAATTACTCATTAATTTCAATGGAATGACCAATTATTGTAAGATAATTCACCACAACCTGATTTTCATTTTTTCTTCTTAATTGTTTTGAAATACCAGTGACAAAGTCCATGGTGATGTTTCTTCATTTACATATAGATATGGGAAATATTTCCATTATCCACATGGAATTTTTACTTATATCCTTAACCAACTAAAAGATGATGTATTTTGATATATATTTTTTCATCTCCTTCTTCATATTGTCCTGTAAATAGTTTTTCCAATGATCTCAATAAATTTTCATTCTACCTCGGAAAATGTAGATGGTTGTGGTTTATTTATCCTGTATAATATCCTTCTTTATCTCAAGATTTTATAGTATACATAATTTTGACCCAAAAATTATAACCCCTTATTCATTAATTTTTATCTTTTAACGTTTCCCTCTAATTATAGATTCAACTTTTTTTTGAATTTCCACATCATATCATTGAGCATCATTTATCTTCTTCAAAAGGATTGGTTATAAAATCATTTGGGAAAGTAATGATGATATTCATTAAATTATTATTCCCATTTAAATCCTTTTAAATACTATGATGGTTGGTACCTTATTAATAAGTATCATTGAAAATGTCATAGGATCCATTCTAATCATACCATATAACACTTTATTTTCATTCCAATAGTGGTAGTGGAGTGAGAATTCATATTACTTCATCCGCTCAAACCATCTTCACAAGTTAATATTATTCACCCTTTATGTGAATATATATATGTAGTGATGTTATAATAAATATATATTTACACTTCTAACCATATAGTTAATGATTCAAAATATTCAACCTGAATATCACTATAGTCATCCCTAGATCTTGTATTGGATATTTATTCTCATGAACCGTCAACTGTATATATGTATAGGATATTACATTATAATTTTACAGTAGTACACAACGTAATAATATTTTTGAATAATCATTGTATACCACAAAAAATTACCGACTTAATTTTACTGTGTGAATTAATGCAGTGGTAATCTTCTTCTTCAATTCCTTGAATCTCTCTTTGCATTCATCAATCCATGAAATTTTTAATCCCTTTTGAGTAATCATGGTTAGATGTTTTGAGAACTGTTATAAGATAATAAAAACTATCTTGTAATACCAATATATCCCAAGGATACTATAAATATGTGTTATATATGTTGTTCTATTCCAATCTTTCAATCACCATAGTCTTAAAAGGGTATACATATATAAATTCTATCGATTCCATTCGATAACAATGAAAATTTCTCCATCAAGGACACACATTTACTATACTTTATATAAAAATTACCCATTCTCAAAGTCCAAATAATAGTATTAAAACTCTCCTGATGCTCCTCAATTCTCTTAGATTACATCATAATATCATATATAAATACTACCAAAAATTTTCCAGGTAGTCTTTGAAGACCCTATTCATTATTTCCATAATTATTCATGGATCATTAGTGAGTCTAAAGGGAACCACTATGAAATCAATAGTGTCCTTTATTTGTTTGAAAGGTAGTATTTTGAATATCTTCATTCTTGAGCTTTAATCGGTGATATATCGACCAATTTTACACCATATAATAAAATTAGACCACGTTTATTTAATCAAAAAAGTCAAATATCTGGGATAGGGGATACTTGTTCTTTATTGGGATATTGTTGTGTTCATGACAATTAATTCCGAGGCACACTGACCGAATCTTATTCTTGATGAAGAGGACAGGTACACTCCATGGTGAAGAATGAAAGAATATAAAACACATTTATAGATTATTTTATCATTTTTTTAGTTCATTTAACTCAATAGTTGATATTTTCATGGGATTCTTGGATATACGTAGGGATATGAGCATAAGTTTAACTGATAACTCAACCTCTTTTTTATGAGGAAGACTAGAAAACTGTCTTGGGAATACATTAGTATAATCTCTAAAAATTGGAATCTCTTCAAGAATGATTCTCTCCTCTGTCTCAATAAATTGAGCTTATTATTTTTACTCATAAGGCAATAATATGAATAGTTGAGATGCTGATTCTAAAAGAGATTTGTAACACCATGAAATTTTGTGAATTGTTTTTTCAAATTAAATTAATATTTTTAATATTTATCATTTTATTCAAAAGTAATTTTGGCATTAATTTCACACAAAAAAGAGTCTATCCTGTGATACATAGAACATTGAGTTTTTCTTGTGTTACATGCACCACTGAGGTTAAACCTAATGTGATTTTTCTTAAAAAAATTCATTTAATACAATATTTTTTACCCAATCACTGGAATGATGGATATGAATAGAGTTAAGTAAATAATGAAAATATATGGTTTACAAATGAATATTTAATGAATCCTTTAGTGGTAAATTAATTAAATATTAAAATCCAAACTGTTTCAAAAAAGAGGAAATCTATTTCTAAAAAAATATTTTCATAGAAACTAATATGTTTTAAATATATAAATTTAAAAACCACTTTTGTTGAATGATTTTTATGAAATTTATATATTATAAATTTAATAAACATATCATGACTCATATTATGTGTTTTTTAGATGATTTATAATAGCATTTTTAATTTTTATGCTTCACAGCTGTATTTTCCCAAAAAACAATTTTGTGTCTTTTTTGTGCCCCCATTTTTGAAAATAATTTTTGAAATTATACACAAAATTTTTTTAAAAATTAACACTATTTTTTAAATCATCATATCATGATTATATTTGTGTAATATGTTTATAATTTTCTAAAAAAATTAATTTTTTGATGAATAGTAATAAATATTGAGTTTTAATTGCAAACTACCTTTTTGTTTATATTACATATAAACAGAAATTTTATTTTAAATTGGGTTTAAAGTAAAATAGTCAAATTATATATCAAATAATATAATTTATTCTACTGGAATGATTTTTATATAGAATTTGAATATTAAAACATTGAAACCTTTTAACATTTTTTCTTTGAAAGCCTACTTTCTCGTCATATTCAAGGGATTAATTTTCTATTAAATTTTATGATTTTTTTGAATTGAATTTGTAAAAATGGATTCCAAATTGGTAATCATAATAATATTTATTATATATTGATTTTATCTTAATTTACACCCAAATTAATAATGAAAATAATAAAAACTTATTATTAAAATTAAGGCAAAATGGTTTTTCCAAGGGAAAAACTGAAACGATATGGGTTAAAATATCCTAAAAACATGAATAAAATCAACATTATGACAATATTTTGACACTATCAAGTCTATTTATCTTTAATACTCCATTTTTTATTCTTTTTTAAGGATAAAAATGTGGGTACACCGTTTTGATCCTAAAATTTCAAATGTTCCACCCACCTCACTTATAAAGGGATTTCTAGTCTTTATTTTTTTCTAGGAGACTTATGCAATATTCACCACTCATTTATTTAAATTTTTTTGTATATACATCCCATTTGATATATTATATCATAAATAAACTTATTTTAGTGACATATAAATTTTTTCTTGTTATTATTTAATCGGACATATGATTCAAGATATTACCAAAGCGTTAAGGGGTTTTTCTCAATTTTCCTTTATTGATACATATGTTATGTTTTGTACCTATCTAATTTTATGAGGTGTATATATATCCCCTTTTAAATTAAATATTAAAAATTTAATTATTCTCATGATATTTTATGTTTCATTTATTATTATTATTTCATGTTTGTTAGGATTCAAGTTTACCAAAGTGTTATGATTTTTCTATTACAATCTTATAATTTATAGAGATTGTTTATTATAATGATCACAATGATGATTTATTGTGAAATATCTCTCAAGAAACACATGAATATTATTATCATCTGTTTATGTCATGAAAATACACGTTTTCTTTTCATTTTCTCTTTATTCATGTACATAAGTGTTCAAAATAATGTTTTTCAAAGAAAATTTATCCATTTGGTTGGAAACTATTTTTATTCCAAAACCATGACATCTAAAAAATATATTTATTTTTTTAAAATTTATAATATTATTAATCAAATATATTAATACTAATGTTTTACTTTTTAATAAAATTAAATGAATAGTCATATTGTTTTCAAAAAAAATATTCATTTTCATTTTATCAAAATTTAAAAAGAATATTTGATTTAATTCCTATTAAATTAATAAAATTTCCACTATCACGACCATTGTTTTTATTTGTGATTCTTTTATAATTTTTTAAATTTAATTTAAAATATAATTACTTTCAAAATGATTTATTTTTTAAAAATGTTTTTTTCAATGTAGAAAGGCACTTTTCAGGAAAAAGGTTCCATGTGATCTTTCATAATCTGTTTCTATATATAATGGAAATATTTGATGTTACTTATTCAATATTATGGATATGAACCTGGGATACCATCCTAATTATTTATTTTTATGGTTTATGTTTATTAAGAATTATGTTATCCATTTCTTACCCATGGGTTATGCTGTTATGAAATTTTTTATTGAACCCATTTCATTTTATGGGTTCTAGTATGATGAATGTGTTATAAAGAACATTTATTTTCATGGGTTTTGATATGATGAATGGTTTATAATCTTATTTCACACTTACTTATTTTATTAATTATTTGATGATGGTAATATTATAACTAAGGATTGTGGTAATATTATATAAAATAATGGGTGATACCTATATCTCCCTCTAATGCATTGTGTAGAGATTGATAACTCTTGAGTAAATATGTTTTTCATGAACCTGATTACATGTTTCCAATGTCATACATTATCCTGGTTATATATTCAAAAGTATAATCATTAACCTATTTATATTTTCACATTATAATGAATGAACATAATTATATGCTCATATTTTAAAACATAGACTTGTTTTTCTTGTCCATAATCTTTTGTGCGGACATGGTTGCATGCCCATTTTTATATGAGGTCTTGATTTCATGTCTATTACATAAATGAGTGAAGATGGTTTTATTCATACATTTTCCAAATGTTATAAGATGATGTGTATGAAATAATTCTATTTTTATTCCAATGTGGTTCTCTCATGGAACATATTCATTGAATTATTTACGGTCCAGTTTTATGAACATCCAGTATTTATGACATGACTCAAGATTGTGTTCTTGAAAATATATGGTATCATTTTTAAATTATATTCTCATGTTCTCATAACCTTATGCATATATTATGTTTGTGTATCTCCCTTGTATACCCTTACTAAACATTTTATACCTACCACTAATTATGTTTCACATTCCCATGTTATAAAGAAATGTTTTTTATTTAGAGTGTTGCATGGGATGATAATTATGGGATAAATTGAATATATTTAATGAATTTACAACATTGTTCATCATGTTTCCAAATAAAATAAACAATTATAGTCCTCAGATGTTTTTTCTGTAATGTAATAAATATTCATCTAAAAAGAATTATTATCCACTTATGAGAATCCTGGGTATTTATATTTTGTATTAGAGGAAAGGATTAGTTATCTTTTGTAAAATTGGCCGGAAAATTTTTCTAAGATACCTAGGAATTTTTCTGAGAATATTCCTACGTATATCACTAAGGATATGTATAGGGGTGATCAATGTATAGGAAAATGTGAGGGAATTTTGTTAATGGATAGGGAATTTTATTTTTAATAAATTAAATCCCTGTCTGGATACTAAAAGTTGATGAAACTCTACTATAGAGTTTCCTAGGGGTAATAACTCTAAAAATGGTTCATTAAGAATGACTAGATCATCACCTGGTTCATGAAAAAATAGCCTATTTACAAAACTAGTTTGACAATACTGATGGATATACTTTGGAAAATCAAAAACAATTTTTGAACCATAATGAAGGATTTAAATTGATATTGACCACGAGTAACCATGATTAAGCCTGAGATATCATAGATTGAAAAGAAGGATTATTGATTTAGACACCCAATATGTAATGTTTCATCATTAAGTGGTTCCCCAACTATGATTATTGTTGTTAATTATATGATTTTGTTTTTATTTAATGGTTGGAATATGAAGTAACTATGTTAATGAATAATGAAACATACAATGCAATGATTTTTATCCTCTGTAACTAAATATTTTAAGAGGTAAAATGAAAAAACTTATTTCTATTCTCACACTACATTATCAATATATGTATCATTATGAACATCTAAATGATAAAAGTATGGGAAAAAATTATTTTGAATCAATAATGCGGCAATGTCTACCTTTTTTTTTAGTCGATCTTCTAATCCATTAGTTGGTTAGAAATTCATTAGTACCACTAAAATATATTTTTCATTATCCATTATTCATAGCATGAAAAATTCACTTTGGTTCTCTATCTTATAAAAGGTGAGGATTATAAATAGTGAAATGTTATTAAGAATATGATGAAATGTGAATTAATATACTCTATGAAGCGGGTGAATTTAAAAGATTTTTTTTCAACATGTACATTCCTTGTATTATTCATACCAAAATAAAGAATTAATTCTTCAATATTATGTAGAAGGATGATGAATATATTGATTCCTATGAATCAAATTTTCTATGAATTTTAAGGTACTCTTTGGTTATTATCATTCTGCCTAAATGTAAGGCTAATAAATTCTTCAGTGTCTTAAAACTGAATCTTTGAGGGTTTTAGGCATAAGAGAATTCTGATTTTATTTGTAAATCATTCAATGTCCATTAAAAGTTGTAATGGAAACTAAAAACCCTATAGGTTCTAGTGATAATAAATGTAAGATATGTTCCATGTATATTACAATGATAAGTCAAATGGAGGGAATAAAATGTTTAAAACTCATACATCACAAAACTGTGTGAAGGATTAAGTATTTTAGTCCCTTAAAGGAACACGAATGCGATTAAAGAGTTATAAGATTAGCTAGAAAAATATAATATTTATGTCGTGTGAAGATAATAGCCAATGAAATGAATATAGAGAGAGGGAGATATCAACATAATTCACCACATAGACTCCAATGTTTCATCTGTGAGAATTTTGTGAATTATGTGATTAAATGTCACAATCCTAGGGATAATGATAATGATAATCCACACTAACCTCAAAAGAAAATGGAAAAAGCTAAATATTATTCAATCCTGATGGTTTAAGTGAATCATGATAATTTGGGAACATTAATACTACCCTCTATAGTAGGGAATTTAATGTTTTATTTTGTATCAATGAATTCTAAAAAATATTCATGTTCATACATTAGTAAAAATTCATTTGATTATCTCACAATATATGGATTCTAGAATAATGATATCACATTTGATATTTTATTGGTTCAAGGATAAACCCATGGTTCTAATGAAAATGTTTTTTATAAAATAACAACTTTATTAAATAATAAAGAGTGATTTATATTTTTTAATCATATATGTATAGAGATATTATAATCATAGGAGTTATGGATACCATAATAGTTTAATTATTTTAAGGTTGATCATAAGTTAAAAGTCACTGACACCCCCTTTTGGATTTATGTTATGGGAATTTATCAAGATGAAGAATACATTAAGAGACATTTGTGGAAATGAAACCCTTTGGATTAGTATATAGCGACAAAGTTATTTGAGTATAAATGCCTTCAAAATTTCTAGATATAATTTTAATGGTACTAGTAACCTTTAGAGTTTATCTTATCATTTATGTTGTGAATTTATTGGTTGTAGTCAATCATCGTACGAAGTCAGTACACTTAATTGTTATAAGAGAATATTTATCTCTCGATAATATTTCCAAAATATAGAATAAGGAAGAGGTAAGTTTTAATGGAGCACCACATTAAATTTTATTTGACCGAGATCCAAGAAAACATTATTTTTTGGATAAGTATTAAGTAAACCCATTTATATAGATTTGAGTTTCAATACTGCAAGAGAAATTTAAGTCCATGAATATTTGATAAAATCTTGTTCATTGGATTTCAAAGGTTGTTGGTATCACACATTATTTCCGTTTAATATACATACAAAAATAGATTTAATTCGAGTATTTATATGGATCCTTATGATACCATTTTATGTAATGTGATGTTGTTGTAGAAAGAAATATATTGGGACCTAAGCTAGTTAATGAGATAATAGAGAAGTTTAGATCAATTAAACAACATATAAGGACAACAAAATGTTAACATTAATTTTATACTGATAATCATTGATGTGATACAGAATTTGAAGTTAGTGAGAATGAATTTCTATAAATTTATCTATGGTACAATGGAGGTAAAATTAAGCCCTAGTTATATATGTCCCATTAAAATACGTAATCATATCTGGATAGACTCTTATCATTTGGTTCTTTCACTAAGACTCTATAGGGTTTACAATGTGTTACATGTATCACTACTAAGGAATTACATACTCGATCTACCATATATACTAAACTTATATGGGGTACAACTAGAGAATGATATATCGTTTGAGAAATAATTTGCAGAGATTCTGGATCAAATGGAGAATGCTTTACGAAACAAGACCACTCACATAGTTAATGTTTTGTAAAAAAACCCAAATTGAGGAAGACACATGGGAACCTAAGGAAATAATGTAGATGAATTATCATTAGTTTTTTTGTACTAATGGGATGAATTTTGATGATGAAAATAATTTTAAAGACGTATAATGTAAAACCCCCAGTTTTTGTGATTTTTTGAAATTAATTTAATCTTTTATATATTTTTGTGTTAAATGTAACACTATGTTTATCATTTGTTACATTAAACACTAATTTTAACTTTAGATCCATGCAATAATTATTTTATCTTTGATTTCATGAAATAATATGTTTGTCTTGTGTTACACACAACACTGAGTTTAAATGAAATGTGAATAATTTTTAATATATTATTATTTATTAAAATTTTTATCAGCTAGTACTTATAAAAGAATGTATGGATATGATTTACTAAATTATTAAAATATATGTTTTACTCATTTATAAATAATTATTTTTTGTGACCAATTAATTAAAAATGAAAATCATGATTATTTGAAAATAAAAAAAATCAATTTCTGAATAAAGAATTGTATAAATTGTTTTGTTAAATTGATAAATTAAAATATTCACTTTAGTTAATGATTTTAACTAAATTTAAATGTTATATACCCAATAAATTTATTAACAACCCTCTCATTTCTTTTCTATAGAAGAGAAAATAATAAATCCAATTTGATGTTTAAAAATTGTATTTTTTTAAAATGCAGTTTTGTAGGATTTTTTTCACAATAAATTTTAAAACTACATTTGATAAATTTATTAATTTTTTTAAAAAATTATATTAATTATTTTAATCTCATTATTAAAAATATTTTTTGGGTGATTTTTTAAGTCATTATTTAATGTTTAATTTCTTATAAATAGTGAAAAATAAATAATTTTAATTGAAAACATCCATTTTGTGTAATGTATTTATATAGATTAAATTTTTTTATACAATATTTAAATTAAAATTAGTAAAATAATATATATATTATTCCACTCAAGTTCATTGGAATCATTTTAAAATTTAAATGTGATAAAAATAACTTTGTAATTGTTTGACTATTTTCTCTTTGAAAACCTATTTTATAATCATGACTGAAGGATTAATTTGAAATTATATTTTCCAAATTATGTGATTGAAATTGGAAAAATAGATTATATATTTGGAATAATAATAATTTATATTATCTGGTAATTTCCACTTAATATATGACTAAAATTAATCAGGAAAATAGTAAAAATAAATTATCATGGTTATACAAAAAAAATGTTTAACAAAGGGGTTATACTAAAAGCATAAGGGTCAAAATACATATTAACTTGTATAAATTACATTTTATAACCGTATTTCGACTATTTATTGTATAATTATTGATAAAATTATATTTTGGGAGCCTTTTTCGTAATAAAAACTAGGGAAATCCTTTTTCATTAAAAAAATTAAAAAAGTTACCACTTAACTCAATTATAAATGGACACCCCTCTCATCTCTTATTTAAACTGTAAATACCTTTTGATTTGGAATATTCTTGAACAAACACTTATAAAATTACATAATATCATACAATATGCCTTATGTTAAGAATAAATTCAACCTTCGAAGTATTTTAGTGAAAACCTAAGAAGGTTACCCGAAGAAAAGATAACATTCTTTAATGAAGTTTTTTATTTTATTTCATCCTCCACCTCCTAAAAAATTTATTTAATCATACTAATATAAAAAATAATTATCTTTCATATAGTAATATTTTTTATGTTAATTTAATGAATGAAAATCATCTCCACCTCCATCAAATGGCTTACAAAATCATTATTATTGTGAATTGAGGACTACCGCCTTACGAACAGATGAAATTTATTTTTTCATTACCACCACTCATGGTTGGGTATAATATATATATATATATTATATTTGTATCATAATTATACATTTGGTTGATTAAATAATATATTCATTTTAAATTTTCATTCCGTAGGGGATATGATCACGTCACCCATGTCTATGACGAACTACTTCCTTACAATGCGATGAAATTCGTTTTCACTAAAACATTACATGCATGATAATAAGGATAAATTTCATGAATATATGTGATATAAATGAAGTAATTATGATATTAATGACAGATTTATAATTTTAAATGGATAATATATCGTTTAATTTCATATTTTTGTTGAGTTGGAATATAAAAATATACAAAAGTGGGGGGGTGAGAATTGTATCTTTTCAAATTCATTTATAATTATACCTCTAGATGTCGACTAATTATTATGAAGTTCAAGAAGTTTTTATATTTTGTATTAAATTATTATGAAATGGATATAAAGACATAATTTTAGAATAAGGCTGTTTATAGTGGTTTGGGGCATAAAGATCCCATTTTCCACTCTACCAATTAATCTCATTGAGTGTTGGGTTAATTTTACTTGTTAGGTCTTTATATCATATGAACAATCCACAACTGAGTGAAGGCGTTTGACACCTATATAAATAAGAATAACAAATAGACCCATTTGGTTCTATAATAGTGAACTAATAAACCACATCATAGATCAAGAAGCTGATCTTCCACCACAATTTAGTATGAGTAGTTGTAACTCTTAATTAAAATATATTGATTAAAAATGGTTCTAGTTGAACATTATAATTGAACAAAAACTGATGGTAGATAGATCTTCTTCCCCGAAAAAAATTCCCTTCAATAATGAACTGTTCCGTAGTGATTCAGTTTCAATATATCATTGAAAAACATCAACAAATATCAGCAATAAAAATACAAAAAATAATAAAATTTTGAATTTGTATAACTCCACAGTACCCATGTCTGTAGAAAACAATGTCTTATCAATGGTTGTAGTAGATCTGTAAAATATCTACATAAGAATGAAACTTCAATGGTAAATAAATGTCCAAATATATGTTTCAATATATACCTCAATATATATATTTCTATTAATCAAACACACTTATATATAGGGAAAATACACTCATATAATAAGTAAAATAGAGAGCTTGTCTTTTAATTTGAAATCCCAGAAAATCACCTTATTAATCGTATGAATTCAAATTCATGTGGCATCTTAGGGTAGTTGTAACATCCTATATGAATAGGATATAATTTCTCCACTTATTATAATTCTTTCAATTAATCATAACGATCTTTGGATCATTCAAAAAATGAGCTTTAAATCAGCCTTATATTCTGTATATACTATTTCATGAATCTCCGATAAAATCGTATATTAAAATCTCATATGATGAAAAGTAAAATGTAATGTTCCATCATAAAATAAAAATACCATGTATAGGGTTTAAATAAGTAGCATTCATTCATCAAATGTAAGGCTGACAACATAAGGTTGATCACAAAAGTATGTTTGATGATTCATATGTTTGATTCTCAAATGTACGGTTCTATACATACATAGGGGACTTTGACCATACTTTTTTTATACAAAATATTTCATCCAAACGTAAGTGTCTTTGTCTAAAAATTTCTATCAACATAGATTTGATTAACCATACATTTAGATCATTCATCATAAGGTGTAATAAAAATGTAGGTTTATTCCTTATGTTATGTTCTTCAATGTACTTTATGAAAAATGTTTCTAGATTATTCTAAAGAGCATTCCGAACACATTGATGAATTTTTTACATGAATATTAAGCTTGAATTTAAATAAAAAATATATAATATAGAGAATATTAATTTCATGAAATACACATAAAGTAATATCATTAGAAAATCAAACAAGTTTAATCATGAACATCACAACCAATATAATTTATAGAGTATTGTTGAGAAAATACTTTCCCAAAAATCTCCCCCCTTTTGATGATAACAAAACCTATAAAAGTAATAATAGAATTTAAAATTTTTCAAACAATTGAAATGAAAATAATTCAAAATTTTATTTTACAGAATTATTTTGATAAACAAAAATAAAAATTAAGTGTTGTGTCTATAAATATTTATCCCCATATTTGTGATATAAAAAGGAACTTGTAGAAAATGAATAAAACCCTACTAATATTTCATAGATAAATAAGTGAATTTTATAATAATATGTTTTAAAAAATAATACAAGATTCTTTTCTTAAGACATAAACATATAATAATATGAATTAAGCTACACAAAAATAAAAATAAAGAGATTTTATAGGTAAAAAAATTATAAATAAAATAATAAGATTGACTGGAAAAAAAGTTTAGTCAACTGAAATGGTTTGGGTACAAATGTTTGGGTAGGATTTGGTTTTGTAAAGGTTTTAAGGATTTTGATCAGCTTCAATTATATATCACAACTCATCCATCTATAACCACAACTTCTCTATTATTCTATCCTCAAATTGAATAATTAATACTATTGATTCTTGACTGATATGAAAATACTCAACGATATTTACTTTCAAAAAGTAATTCAAACTCTCCTGTTACAGCATAAACTAGTCCTACTTTTCTATGAATTTTTTCACTGTAAATATGATACCTGGTTCATTCTTTGTTAGTTAGTAAACTAGAAATTTCAGATTCTCCAATAGAACTGATAAAGGGGGACTATTTAACTGATGATTTTGAAGACAATCCTTCATATCTACCATAACAGAGGTGATTTCCTTAAATATTCAAAAAATATCTGGATTGGTAGTAGGGGTATAGGTAGATGTACTGGTCTAACCAACAGTACTCATGATTGATTCAAATTGGCTTCCAAAATACCACATTAGATCAATAAATTCTAACATAGATAGAACATTAGATTTTATCTTTCCAACCTCACTCAGTATATAACTCTTGAAAGCATCAAATTTTTTCTTGGAATATTTATTTTCATTAAGATCCTCTAACTTTTTCTTTTCTTCATCCATATCTTTTTGAATATTGTAATTTTCTTCTGGATACTAATTAAACTTCATCATAATCTCCTCATCTTGATTTGACAGAGAATCCGATGTCTGTTTATCTGGATGTTGTGATGGACCAACTACTATAATTTCTAGATATTTTAAAGGATATTTTTTCATTGTAATATCTATTGATTTTTCGTTTGATTTTTCACATGTATATAAGAAACTATCAAGAACTTCTATTTTGTATTCAATTTCATATTTTGTTCTCTCAGGAATATGATCATAAAAAGATAAATGTAAATTCTCAACAATTTCTTAAGACACATTTTCATATTTGATCAACTATTTCTCCTCCTGTATAACTGGTTCTTCCTCCTGGACAACTGGTAAATCATTATTCTATATATATCTTATCTGTCATTCAATGTATTGATCTTCCTCAAGAAAATTTTCCTCTAAATGTACTAACCAGGTAGCTTCACTTGATCTCAACACTGGTTCTACAACAGGAGGATCTAATCTTTTCTTTGATATTAAAACTAATTTATCATTCATAGACCCTTCTTCTACTTCTTTGTCGTCAACCAGTATTAATTTTATCTGGTTTTTCTGGGAATGTATATCACTTCGGTTTTCATAAATTCATTAACTCCCAATTTCACATTTCTCCCCATGAGAAAAAGATCCTAATCTTTTGGAAACATCTACACCAATAGGAAATAGTTTTCCTTTGTTTATACACTAATAAGAGCCAAATTTCCTCAATGACCCCACATTGAGTGCATTAATGTGATGACATTTTATTAAGGATTTATTTAATGAGTCATTCTATTTTTTTAAAAAATCTGGACATTATCCATCCATAAGGATAAACATTCATACTAGCTTCTAGTTGATAGTAGTAATAAAAATTGATGAAAATATACCTTGGAATATACACATTTATTCTACTCATAAACAGAAACAAGATAAACATTTTTGGTTATACAATCTTCTCTTTCTCAACCACTCTTGGATCAATTCCTATTTAAAAAAACATAACTAAGATTTTATGGTCTTCCTTGAGATCCTTGAAAAAAATTCTAATGTTATTTGACCAAAACATGAAATACATAATGTCTATAGATTTTAATTCTTTGTCTCTAATATACTGTAGATTGAAATTAAACACTCCCTCTTGGGGACAGTTTGAAATTTGAGAAATTTCAGTTAAAGAAACCGAAAAGACCTTATCTTCTATTATTTCAAAAACAGTATCTTCATAATCACCATAACTAAACCAAAAACTATTATAGAAACAATTTAGTTACACCCCATAAAATAATTATCAGTTCCCCTCATTGAACACAGATTAAAGTCCTTGAAAAACTAGTTCTTTATTCAGGAGTATATTTTTTTGATAGAGCCATTCGAAATCAATTACTTCTCACTACAAAATCATTCTTCCAGAAATTTTTTTGAGGCTTCAGGTCACTGGCTTTACCTCCTTCAGTTGTATTAGTTTACAAATTTTAAGAAACGAACGCACTATGGTTTTTAGGATTTAAGGTTTTCTAGTGAAACCAAAGTAACCAAAGGTAGACGAGGTTAAATGAGGTTTTTAGTGTTCCAAAAGAGTTTGAGAGTCGATAAGGTTAGGTATTGTAAATGTTTCTTATAGTCCCTTGTTTCCTGAATTGTTACGTAATATAATCACTAAATTTTTTGAAAACATGTGGCATGAATAAATTTATGATTAATATAAATTAAAAAAAATTTACAAAAAAAATTAAAAAACAAATCATAATTAAAGTAATCAGTAAATAATCTTAAAATAAATATACTAGTATAAATAAATAAATAAATATAATAAATATTTAAAATTAAAAAATATTATATTTTTTGTTAAAATTAAATACACCTAACTCCACGTAATTAAATAATAACTTACATTTGGAATGGTTTAGAAAAAATATCAGCTAGTTGATATTCGGTAATTAAAAATTCAAATGATGTATCCTTTTAAGAAAAATATCTCTTTGAAAATGATGCCTAATATCAATATGATTAGTTCCAAAATTTCATATTGGATTTCTTGAAATATTTATAGCACTTTTATTACTATTTAAAAAAGGTGTACTATTAAAATTTAATCCAAATATTATTTGTGTGTTTTTAATTCACAATACGTGTGCACAACATCTTCCTTCAGATACATATTATTTCTCAGCAGTGGATAGGGTAATTGAGTGTTGTTTATTATTTGATCATGATTTTAAATATTTACTAAAAAAAGTTACTGGTACCAAAGGTAGCATTTCCATCAAATTTAAAATTTATGAAATCTTCATATAATTATTATATTAAATTGAAATCATATGTTTTTTTATAAAGATGTGATTGAAAAATAACTCCCTTGAAATATATATAAGTAATTTTACAGCAATAAGATTATATTATTTAGGATTTGATCAAAATCATGCACATAAAAATATTGAAAAAATAATATCAGGTCTACTTGCAGTATGATATAATAAACTACCAATCATACCTCTATATAACTTGTTGTCCAGTTGTTTTACAACTTCATCCAAAACATGTTTTATTTTGGTACACACTGAGTTGTATATGCCTTGCAGTTCTTCAGACCAAAATTTTTTCAATAAATATATAATATATTTACATTGTTATAAAACATTTCCATAATATTTTTGATAAATTTAATGTACAAAAATGATCTTCAATTCTCCCATCATACTCATTTCAAGTTATTTTTGCATAAGTTATGAGAAATCATTACAATTTTTTTAATTGATATATGGAAAATAACATAATAAAAATTTATTTAAACTAATAATATGTTTGAAAAAATGTTTCTCTTAAAAATACATGGATCTACCATTCCAATAGTAAATCTATTTTTTTAAAAATGAACATAATCATTCAAACCAAGCTCTAGGTTCTTGTTTAAGGCCATAAAGGGATTCAGTATGTTTAAAAATAGAATCACATATTTGAGAGTTTACAAAAATAGAAGGTTGTTCAACATAAACATCCTCCAATAAATAACCATTTAAAAATTATGATTTAACATCCATATAATATAGTTAAATGTTCATATGAGATTCATAAGATAAAATAATTATAATTTCTTCGAATCTTGCTATAGTGGAAATTTTTTCATCATAATCTATATATTCTTCAAGTTTATATCCTTTAGCTATTATTCAATATTTGTTTCTTGTAATAATCAATTGATCATCTTGTTTATTTCTAAATACCCACTTAGTTCATATTCCTGGAGAATTTGATGGTCTTTCAACTAATTCCCAAACTTCATTTCTTTTGAATTGGTTTGTCTCATCTTGCATGGATAACATCCAACTCTCATATTCTACTGCCTTTTCAAGTGAGTTAGGTTCTAGTTCAAGTATAAAGACAAAGAATTCAACACGGTTTTCTATATTTCTTCTAGTTCTTATTCTTATCTCTCGGTCTCTTATTTCAGTTTTAAATGGATGATTATTTAACGTTATAGTTTGTCTAGGTAAAAGACCATTAGGTTCATCAGTATCATGTTCTTCTAAACTGGACTGAATTTTGTCTTTGTTATTTTTAAAATATGTTTATAGGTTTTTCATGTCTAATGTTGCTAGAATAGTCAATAATATCATCAGTTTGGTCTTTCTCATTAATAAAAGGGTCATTTTCATCAAACTTCACATGAACTGATTCTTCAACAATCCTTTATTTTTTTTAAACACACTATATGTTATATAACTAAAAGAATATCATAAAAATAATGTTTCATCAGGTTTTCAATCAAACATTTCATGATTATTCTTGGTGTTCAGGATATGCACCTTACATCTACACGTATTAAAGTACTTTACCTTAGAATTTATGTCATTACAAATTTCATAAGGTTTATTTTTAAAAATATTATGAATTAAAACTATATTCATGATATAATTGCATGTTCTAATAGCTTCTACACATAATTAAGTAGGTATAATTTAATCATTAAGCATAGTACTACCCATTTCTTGAATAGTATTTTTTCCGCTTTCAATAATTCCATTTTGTTGATGTGTTCTTGGTGCAGAAAAATCGTGTTTAATACCAAAATTTGTACAAAATGAATTCAATTATGGACTCTCAAATTCCCTATAATGATCACTTCTTAATGACATTATCTTTCAACCATTTTCATTTTCATCAAATTTACCAAAACATTTAAAATTAGTAAAAGCATCACTTTTGAGTTTTAGAAATTAAATCCAAGTAAATATAGATTAATAATTAATTAAAACATACACATATACTTCTCTATCCAAACAGACTACTCATGATCATCCAAATAGGTACATGTGGATACGTAATAGAGGATATGATGTTACAATTTTGTTAATGGATTAGAAGGAAGATGTGTGTTGCTTGAAAATTATTCATGCATCAAAAAACCTGTCACTATAAAAATTAAAACTACATAAATAATAAACTATCTATTTCTTAGATCATTTCTGTAAGGAATTAATATTACAATGACCAAAACATCTATGAAATATCTAAGACTAATTTAACTTAGATGTTAAACAATTAACTTTCTATTTACACAAGTAATTTAGACCCAATATATAAAAATTCTCAATTATAAGTGCTCTAAACATTAGTAGTTTACCATTAAATATAAATAAGGAATTTTTAGAAAAATCAACATAATATTAATCATAACAAAGTTTACAGATGCATATTAGGTTATGCTTTAACCCTTCTACATATAGTAAATTGTTGATTGAGATTGTTTTTGGATCTCCAATAGTTCTAAGTGGAATTAATTTTTCCATTGGCATTATCACCGAAAATTGTGAGACATTCATATTTTTTTGACTTAGTGTATTGAAGTTTGATGAGTTTCCTATCATATTCCTTGAGTATTCCCAATCCATATACCACATATATTTTCATTATCTATGAGCTATTTTTTAAAGGTAATTCGAACAATAGTTTTTTTGGTACCAATATTCTTTTGGGTCTAATAGTGTTAGATAGAAAAGATCTGGGAATCCATATCTTCTTTGTTTTTCCATAACATATATTACATTCTTTAGATAAGAAATTTTAAATAAAAACCTTTTAAATTTCACTAATTTCAGGATTTCATAAATAAAAGTTTTTTGTTATATTTCTTTCTATTCCACAAAGATGATCTAAAATAGTTATTGAGTTATGAACAAAATAATTATTATATTTTTTATATTTTTAACCTTTTCTTATTATACCAAACCATTTCATTCTAATGATATTCATTCCAAGAATTTCTTTCAAAATATTTTCTTCATTTTTATATAAGATTGCAGTACTTTTATAAATTTATTCCTCATCTTGTAATTCTTCAATCATTTTTTATAATCAACAAAGATTGTGGTAGATGAGTAAATTTTGTAAATTAACTCTTGATGTGGTTTGAGTAAATAATATATTTATCCTAAATATACATTGTGAAAATTTTATAAAGATATGTGTTACTTTAAAAAGGAGTCATATTTTCATTCTAGGTTTTTTTAGGAGGAAGTCAACTTATTATTTGATTAATTTGAATCAGAATCAGAATTATATGAGTAATAAGTTTGTAACATATCCTCTTCTACCATGAATATTATATTTTATTTCATATTTTATTCTTTCTTTTCTGGAAAATATTATTTTGTGGTACTAGAGTATTCAAAAACACTCAAACTATCCTTTATTTCTATTTTCCATTACATTCAAAATTGATATTTTTCTAATACTCCTTTTCTATATTTATCTTTTCTCCTTTTAGTTGGTGATGATAATGTCTTATATGAACTAATTTCATGTATTCATAACATCTGACTTCCCTAGAGTATTTCTCATCCCATTTGAATGTTTTTTTGAACCCTCTTTTATTATTATAATACATTCTAATCTACTTGGCTTACTGAGACAATTTCATTTTAGAATAAGATGTATCTAAATTCTATTCTTCTCTAACTTCTTACTTTTTTCCTTGTATTATGAGATGTTACCTTTAGAACAGTATTATCCTTTTTAACTATGAATTTATGATCTTCAGTTTCATCTTCACTTGAAACTTCATACATCATTAGTGTCCCAATTAGTTCTCTCATTGTGAGATTTTCGACAGGTGATGATTGTAGAATTGCAACTAATATAACATTAAATTTAGTAGGTTTTATTTTTAGTACATTAAAAGCATGATCTTCTTGTTTGATTGAATCACCCAATTCTTTAATATTATATATAATATATGTATAACATGAATTCATCTAACTTATTCTTTCACCATCAAGAATTATAAATGTATCAAATTTCAGTTTAGCTGTTCCATACCTCATTTGTCTTATATTGACTGTTCCTTCCTAATAAACTAAAATGGTTTCAAAATTTTCATATGTAGTAGGAAATTTTTCGACATAGTTGAATACATGTGGTCCACAAACACAAGTAATGGAATTCATAGCTTTAAAATTCATGTCATAGTCAATCTCTATTGCAACAGTCCAAGTTTATTGATTTTTAAGAATAATATATGGAGTAATCATCTTAGAGTAGAATTTGAATCCCAGATTCTTGAAATATATAATCATCTATGATTTACAATATCTATAATTTTCACCATTGATATAAGGGGTACGCACCATTGATATTATTTATCTTTTATTAGTCATTTCTATCTTTCTGTAGAACTTAAACTTTTACCTTGTTATATCCTTTTCCATAATCTCTCCTCTAATACCAATTTATAGGTCTGAATATAAAAATATAAACCAGAGGGTTTAATTTTGTATTTCCAAATTCCTTTACAGTTCTTCCTTTTGAGGTCGATTGATGATTATGGAGGATAATTAGTGTTTATATTCTTTATAAAATTACGAGCATTACATAAAAACAAAATTATAGAACATATCTATTTATAGTGGTCCGGGGGATAAAGATCCCCTAGACCACTCAACAAATTTCTCTCTATGTGTGTTTTTTGAATTTCACTATTTAGGTCCTTGTATCATAAGAAAATTTAAAAAATAATTGTATTCAGTTGAAAACATTAAAAATAATACTACAAAATAGAGCCATCTGGTTTTATATCAGAGAACCATTAAACAATATCTTAGATCGAGAAGTTGATACTCCACCACAACTGATTACGAGTAGTTTAAATTCTAAATAAAAATATATTGATTAAAAAGGGTTCTTGTTGAAATTTATAGTTGAATATAAATTGGCAGTAGATGAATATTCTTCCTTAGAAAATGTTTTCATTAAGAAAGAACAGTTCCAAAGAGATCTGGTTAAAATAGATCTTTCAAAAATAGCAACAAATTGTATTATTAGACTTGCATCATATACTAAATTTTTAATTCATTTATATATAATGTAGCCTTTTCTAAAGAAAAACAGAGTCTGATCGATTGTTGTAGTAGTTCTGTAAAAAATCATTACAAGAATTCGGTTTCAATTGTGAATACGTGTCGCAATATATAGCTCAATATATATCTCAATATATATTTTTCTATTAATCATACACACATATATATATAACAAATACACTGATAGAATAATTAAAATAGATATCTTGTCTTGCAATTACAGATCCAATAAAATCACCTGATTAATTTTAAAAATTCAAATTCCTAAGACAGCTCAGAGTGTTTGTAAATTCCCTTAAGAATAAGAGAGAATTTATCAACATATTACAATTCATTTAATTAATAAGAAATATAATTAGATCTTTCAAAAACAAGCATTTAATTGGTTTGATATTCCAAAAACACCATTGTAAAAACACTGGTAAAATCATAATTTCAACTATCCATTGATGAAAAGAAAAATGTAAGGTTACTACATAAAATGACAAAATACCATAGGTAAGGTTCAACTATGTTGTACTAATTATCCAAACATAAGGATGATAATAAAAGATTAGTCACAAATGTAAGTTTGATAACCCATATGTTTTCTTCTCAAACATATGGGTCCATACATACATAGGTTTCTTTAACCATGTTTCTTCTCCTTTCCAAACAAAAGGTTTCATCCAAATGGATGGTGCTTTATCCATGTGTTTCATCCAACATAGGTTTAATTTACCCTATGAACATATATTTCAGCATAAGGGTTAATAAAAATATAGGTTTTGTTACATTATGTTATTTAATGTATTGTATGAACAGTGTTTCCAAAAAATGCTTATGAGTGTTCTAAACACTTTAACTAATATTCCACGCGTATAATAAGCTTGAAGATAATTCCCAAATAAAGAATATATAGAATATTAATTTAAAGAAATACACTAAAGTAATAACATTAGTAAAAAAACAATGGTATTTTTTAGCATCAAAATAATTAAGATTTATAGAGTATTGTTGTGACAATACATGCCCAATAACATTTTTACTCACTGAAATAAGATTATGTAGCTGTTGTATGTATGGACTACTGACTTTAAGAAACGATATGTCTATTTATTCATCACCACAATACATAGATTATATATATAAGTATATTTCAGGAAATGTTATAGTATTTTTTATAATGTGATATTTATTTATATTTAATATATTTCTTACATCTTTTCCATAATTATCGTTGAAAAATGGAAACATTACTGATGCGTATGTATGATCAACTTTCTCCATGATCATAACATACGTCTTTTCTCAAAACCATCTTTCATGATTGGTCTTAAATGTAGAATTTATCTATAAATATGATAATTATTTTAATATTGTTTTTCTTATATAATGGAACCATGATTAATGTAAAAGGACTTCAAATATTTTAATTCAAAACATATATGAAAAACAATGTGCTTATTACCCAAAACATGACTTTATCATGGAATTTTTTATAAACATGTAACAAAAGGACATGAGTAAATAATATATGGTATTTTATATATAATTATGGATTTTTAATAGCTATATAATATACATATATTTATTATATAGTAGGTTTTAATGAGTATTATTGAATTCAAGACTTACGATAAGGGATTTATAGTATCTATTTTATTTCATAAAAACTTATTTCTTATTCACCGCTCATTTATTTTGTGTGGGGTATATACTTACCATTTTAATTTTTATATCATTAATATAATTATTTAAATTATATTTAATGTTTCATTTGATTTTATTATTTAAATGGGATTGTGACTAAATATATTTTCAATGCATTAAGGGTTTCTTGTCTCACATTTCCTTCCATGAGACATATGTTATGTTATTCACCTATTTCATTTTATGAGTTGTATATATAGCCCCATGGCCATTTAATATCATAAAATATTTTATTCTTGTGATATTTCAATTTATATTTAATTCACTTTTTTGAATTTTTATGGAGATTGTGGATCTCCATATTTAAATGATCAAAACATCATGATTTTAAATATATTAATAAATTTTAGGTTTTTTGTAAGTATTTCATACTCTGAGATTGGTGATAAAATTGATTAAGTATGAGTAACTACTAGTAACTAATATGGATGAATAATAATTGATGTTACGACATCATCAACCTATCACACCTCTTGATAATAAATCACCACTAGGATATCTCACCATCGCATATGAGTCACCATTGTCCATGACTCACCATCAACATGGAAATCATGCTATGTTTGTGACACCATCATACGAGTCACCAGACAAGTATAAAATAGATAAATAATGACTCAATAATAGCTTGATATATCATCTAAAAGAGTCACCATCAGGTTGACACTTCTAATGATGAATTTTTTTTACGTAATAGACACTACCAGAATATGAAACTTCTAGTGTCATGTCGCTAAACTTTGACACACAGCAAACATTGTGTCACCATTCCATGTCTCACTACCACTAGTTCAAAAAAAACCTTTTAATTTATATATTTTTTAAAATCTATATTATTATAACTAATTCTATCCTTATTTTAATTATTTTCACTTAAATTATAGATAAAAGGAATTCAAAAGGATATCCAACGTGTTGTACAAGGAAGAAAAATATCTGAACACATGAAGATATTATTCCTACTACTACTTTTAATAAAGGACACAAAATATATCATAACTTATATATAAAAAAATACTGAGGGACCACACATACTAAACACACTCATATAGTTGAACTAGATTTCAGGACCATGATGAGATTACACTCAAATGGGAAGAAAAATCACATCATTAGAGCTCAAGACATCCTGTAATCAATAACTAAAGTCTATAACACTATATTCATAAAAATATTTCAAGAAAAAATGAAACAAGATACATTTAAAATTATCTTTAAAGAGTCATGAGTTTAATTACAATAGAACGATCATTTATATCCCTACACTTTTAGATTGATTAGTTATTTTTATATATTATCGCATATTGCCCAATGTGTGTGCTACTCTATTTTATCACTTTCACATGGTCTCATATACTTACCTAGAATAAAACTGATATCCTATCAAGATTATTACACTTTTACTCCCATGGATAATAGTGGAATAGTTCATGTGTGACCAATTATTTATTTTCCCATGGAGAATAGTGATAGAGGTGATGTGTGACCTGTTTGTTTTAAACATAGACATATAATTGTTGAATAGGTCAGGTGTGTCATGGATGGTTTGTAAACTACTATAAAACCCAATTCAATTTGTCAATAAACATGATTATTTTATATATACTTCTTATATTAAGGTGATACCCAAGTAGAGAGGTCTCTTTATCAACCTGAGATTGAACCTCTTATTCCAAATTTCCCCTGTATATTACTCATTATTTTATTTCTTATTTTAAAAATGATATTGTTTTAAACTATAAAATAACTAATACATATATAGCTAATCATTATTGGTGTTTTTATAAAATCTTAATTAAGTAAATTGATTTCAATGGACTATGTAATGTTATATATTACATACCAAAGAACTAATAAATATTTTATAAACCATTAAAATAATAAAATCTTTTAACATTCTACTATATTTATTAACTTGGAAATATTAATTTAATTGGGTGATTTAAACTATATAATATATAACAAAAATTTTAATGGGGTACTCAATTCACCCCCCCCCCCCCATGAGATACTCACCAAATCCAATATTTGGTGTCAAAGGTTTCAATTCTTTGGTATTGAAGTTTTCAAAAAAATTTATGTGTGATTTTAGTCAAGCTTTAAAGATCAAAAATTAATATTAGTTCTAAATTTAGTTCTTTAAATGGATTATAGATAGGATGATTCTACTACAAACATAACTCCATTCCTTAAAGGAAACAATTATTATCAATGGAAAATTAATATTAGAATTCATATAGAAGGAATGGGATTTTATGTTGGGTATTTGATAGAATATGGACATGTTACACCTAATACTGCTAGAAAATTTTAGGATGAAACTACTAAGATTTCATTCCATTATAATTTCAATGTAACGAATTCCCTATACTATGCACTAGGAGATGATTTTTTTAACAAAATTTTTTCATGAAAAAATTATTTTGATATTTGGGATAGGTTTTCTATTTCCCATGCAATAACCTAAAATGTCAAGGATAAGGAGCTTAACACTTATAATATTTAATACGATCACTTTAAAATGAGGCCTAATGAACCTATTTATAATATGTACCATAGTTTTTGTGAAATTTTAAATACACTGACCTCTATTCTAAATCTCGTTTCTGCAAAGGATCAAATCACAAAGCTATTAATATGCCCACTAGAAAGATGGAGAAGAGCATATTTTTAAATCAAGTGAATAATATAGAATAATTAAACTATATATCAATGAGTTTATTGAAAATCATATATTTTATGAATAATAGATAATGGAAAATTTTTAAAAAGATGAAGAACCTAAAAGAAATTCAGTAGCCATCAAAACTACTACATCTAAATAGAATGAAAAAAAGAAAAACTAAAAAAATCAAAATTATAGTTAAATTCATAGTGAATTCAATCCTAATAGTGATGGGGAGATGGATCATATAGATATAATGTAGAAGAATTTTTATGGGAACAATATCTTTTTCATAAAACCAAACTTCATATAGAAATATTATTCAAGTGGAAGCAGGAAGAAAGACTATAAGAAATAATGGAAGAGGGATGACAATCCAAAAGAATTTTCCTTCTATGAGTGTATATGGAAAGGACATATAATATCAGACTATCCAAATATGAAGTACAAAAAATAAATATAATGAAAATAATAGAAGACACAAAAGGATATGAAATCCACCTTTAGTGAATGGTGTGATATATCCTGTTACTCAGATTCTTCACATGAAAAAAAGTCTGATAAAGAAAATATGTGTTTCGTGACAAACATCTTTAAGGTACCTTCATTATCTGATTTATCTTTTGAATATGATGTTTCATAGCAGCATAATTTTGATGATTCTAAAAATAAACAAAATAGTGATGATTATATATATAATTAATAATTATTTTAATACTGAAACATGTTATAAGATACCTTAAATGACCATAACGCTAAATAAAATGTTTTAAAAAAATCACAGTTTATCTCCAAATATAAATTCTGACCTGTCTATTAGAACAGATAAAAATTATGAACATCTCAAAGAGAATACTGAACTAAAATTTTAAAACAAGAAATAAAATAAAGAACTAGAAATGTTAAAAATGGTAGAGAGAATATTATTGAGATTTTATGTAAGGAATTTGTAGCTAAGTATGTTCCAGGTATTGGATACTAATCTAGAAAGAGGAAATTAAAAAAAAACACTTTTGTTCCTATGTCCAAACACAAATGTTCTAAAACCAATTATTTCTCTATGGTACATAATAATGTCTTTATATATAAACGTTTGTGATCTATTTATAGAAAACACATTATGAAAATATGGGTTCTCAAATCCTTTATTACTAATATTTTTGGACCCAAACAGATTTGGGTACTAAAGTCATTTCTTTCTTAAATTTTTTTTGTATAAAACCTATTAGAATATCTCTTAGAAAAGTATATTGTACTTCAATAGTGTAATTTAAATACATATGACATGATATTATTTACTCTTTAATGTATTAATTAATATTGATGGTGGTTCTGTCACCTTTTGTGAAAAAAATAGGAAAAATCATCTGTGAAGGCCAAATCAGTAACCATGATTCAGTTTTAATTTATAAATTTGTATATGTTGATTGTGTAAAATATAAAATTCTTTGTATTTCACGGTTATGTTATGATGGAATTTATGATAATTTTGAGAATTATGCTTTCAATTTTTTTTATTCTTGAAATGTTTTATTTTTTACAACTACATTTTTTTATTTTAGCTATTTAGTTTCTCAACAAAAATCATGATTATGTGCCTTTCAAAAAGAATAATGGCATTGGAATAGGAGAAAAGCCTATTATGACCTTCACTGAATTTAGAATATAATTAATAAAGGGTTAGTTAGGGATATACCTAAGCATGATTTCTCAATTGATAAAGTCTATAACCACTATCAAAAAGTTAAACAACATTAACATTCATTTAAATTAAATAATGAAGTTTCCACTTCTCAACCACTCAAGTTGGTTCACATTAATTTATTTGGACCTTCTAGATTTTTTAACATAAATTGAAATAAAAATATCAATGTTCTTTTAGATGATTTCTCTTGGTATACTTGGATATTATTTCAAGAACACAAAATTAAATCAGGCTCTAACTTTACCAGGTATACTAAGATTTTAGAAAATCTTAGTCAACATAGAATTAATACTTTATTAGGGGATCAAGTTCAAGAGTTTAAAAAACAAGATTTTGAATATTTTTTTTCAAAAAATTTCTATACTCATAACATCTCTTGTCATAGGACCCCTCCTTAAAAAAGTGTTCTTTAAAGGAGAAATATAACATTAGATGAGATATCTTAGACCATTTTGAATGAGTAGGACCAACCTATCTATTTTTGGGCATAAGCTGTCAATACAACATGTTATATAAAAAAATAGAGTCTTTAACAGACATATTCTTAAGAAGAACCATTATAAACTATAGAGTAATATAAAACCTATGTTTAATTACTTTAGTGAATTTAGATGAAAATTATTTAATCATAACACAAAGGATAATCTTTTAAAAATTTCATCCAAAAGTGATGATGAAATTTTGATGGGTAATTCAATCACTAACAATTCTTATATAGTTTTTAATAAGAATTACAAAATTATAGAAGAATAAATTCATGTAAAATTTGCTAATAACTATCTATATAATCATAAGAATACCCTATAAAATCATGAGGGTGATTTATCTCCTCTGAATCTAAATTGTAAACCTTTAGATTATGTTCTCAAATAGTTATTAAAACCCTACTATTATGAATAATTTCTAAAACACTCATAACATTAACCTAAACATCTAGATGTCTATAGTCTTTGATTTTCTATAGCTCATAAAACCCATAAGTGTCACCTTTTTTATGATATTATTGGAGACCTAGATATATGAACAAAAACAAGAGAATAATTTGGAAATTAATTTTACATTAAGCTTTCTTATCTCAAATTGAACATAAGAATATCAATGAAGCTAAGAATGATAAATTTCGGGTAATATCCCTAAAATAAGAATTATATAAATTTTAAACGAACAATGTTTGCAAAATTTTATATAGACTTAAGGACCCAATGACTATTGAAACTAATTGGGTTATTAGGAAAAGGGTGGATGAGTCAAGAACAATAATTTGAAACAATTCTAGACTTTTTAACAATGTTAATGTCAATAATAAGGAATTGAGTACCAAGAATCCATTGAACTAGTAGCTATAAATGAGTCTATAATAAACCATTTTTCTTATATAGATCATTTATATTTCATTATTTATAAAATTGATGTCCATTTTTTATTTATGAATGGTTTTATAGTTGAGGATGTTTTTGAATAACTACACCTACTTTTCAAGAACCACATTTTTCAAATAATGTTTTTAAATTAACTAAAACATTAATCGTTTTAAAACATTCTCCTAGAGCTTTTTATGATAATCATTGAGATTTTCTTATTTCAAAAGAATTTTCAAAAGGTATAATTGATCATAGTCTTTTCAAAAAATATATTTCAAAAGATGTTTTAGTAGTTAAATTCTATAAAAATGATATTATTTTTGGTTCATTAATAAATTATCTTTGTAATAATTTTTCTGAAATGTTGTAATTTGAATTTGAAATAAGTTCATTGGGTTATACCAAAATCATTCTTGAATTTAAAATCATTCAAAAAAATAAGGAATTATTTTAAATAAAATTTATTATAGAATAATATCATTTATTTTGATTTAACTTGGATAAAACTAAGATAAGTAATACTCTAATTAGTACCACATATAAGTTAGATCTTGATGAAGTTTGGAAACCAATGGGTCAAACCAATTACATAGGTATGATTGGTATTCTTATCTACTAGAATACTTTTCAACTTGATATTATGTTTAGTGTGTGTATGTGTGCTTGATTTCAAGAGAATACAAAAGATTCAAACTTAAATGATGTTAAATGAATTTTAAAATACCTCAACTATAAAACCAATTTTTCATTATTTTACCATAGAAGACTGTCAATTGAAATAGTGAGTTATTATGATGCTGATTTAGGTGTATGTAAGTTAGATCGAAAAATAACGTTTGGAACATGAAACGTTTTATAAAAATATATAGTTCAATGGGGTGTTAGAAATAATTTTTTTTCCATTTTCTACTACAGAAGATGAATACATATTTTTTAGGATGTTATCACAAAAAAATTTGCATATGAAACAAAATTTACTTCACTATTGATATAAAATTAGAAATGTCCCCATAAATTGTGACCATGAAAGAAAAAAATCCAAGAAGATTGTATCACATTCTAGGAAAAAGAACATTGATATAAGATATCACTTTTTGAGGGACCATTTTCAAAATGTTTATATCACTCTTGAGTTTATCATCACAAAACATCAGTTATATAATATAATTACAAGTCCATTATATTATAATATAATGAACTATATGAAACATGAATTATGAATAATTAATTTTGGTTATGTGTAATTTTATATGACACAACTTTGGGTTACAAACCATTGGTTGACATACTATTAGGTGAAATTCCATTGGTTGACACGTCATTGGGTGGGAAGATGTTGGATGACACATTGTTGGGTGACACACAGTTGGGTGAAACACCGTTGGGTGACACAATGTTTGGTGGAACATAGCTGGGTGACACACCATTGTGCTTATCTCACCATTGTAGTTCTCTCACCATTGTGTTGTCTCACCATCGTGGTCGAAACACCATTTTAATTTACACACCATTTGTCATTCATGCCTTTGATGATATTTCTACTTCTAATGTATTTGAACAACCTGTTTACTTTTTCCGGTTTATGTTAATTTCTATAACCCAATATTTTCATTTTATCAAGTTTTAAATTCAATTTCAAAAATTATTACTATTTGTTGAAACCTAAATCCCAAATGATACAAAAATATAACTATGTTGATTTTTAACACACCTTGTTTCCATCACGATACTCTCAATCCTTGAGTGTCCACTCTTCTCACAACATTCACCTAAAATTACCTTTGACCAAGATTACCAGATTGAACTAATCAGCATCCCAAGTATAAATCACCCAAGAAAGTCTTTTATACACAATTTGGAATCAGATTAGAAGAAAAAAAAGTTGAACCATGTGTTTCCTCTCTAGTTTCACCAGTTAACCCTGAGCATGAAAACATAGTCATCCTAGTTTAATGGTAAATTATATAAATTTTGGTTGTTTTCAAGTATGTCACTTGTATTTAAATTTCTATAGAACCAAGGATAGCTATATTTGTTTCCTCAAATGAGAAACCTTTATATCCTAGGTTGGTGGATCTATTCCACCAGTATGTTGAGATTATATTTAATAATGAAGAAGATTTTTGGATGAGATCCCTAATAAATGCCCCAAAAGTTTTGTTTTCATCAAAACATTGGGTTGGGTGTCTAATTGTACCCCATAAAGGAATTTATGATGATTATCGAGGATTTTATTTTAAAGAAAATGTCTTTTTATATGAGTATTCTATTGACTAACATACTGGTAATGAATTAACCATAAGATCTATTGTCTCATAGTTAAATTGGGAGTATAGGTTGTTGTTTAGGTTCATACAACACATGATATACCCCTTGAAAGGTGGTTTTTACACCTTGATATACCAAGAATTTTACCATATTTTTATTATAAAATGAGGTCATAGAATAAATCTATGTATGTATCTTATAGTGCATAGGTCATAGATGATAAATCCAACATTGAGGTCTAACTCTTTGATCTATCCAATGAATTACATGGTTGAAAATTTCAAATTATTAGCTGAAATTTTGAGGATGACACATGTTACTCAAGATTTTAAAGAACAAGGAAGAAAATTTAACGATATGACTATTGTGTTGAGTAAATTTATGATGGATAAGGGTGATTTTAAGACTACAAAGGAATGTTGTTGTCAGATTTTAATGGATCTCATAATCTTAATGAATCTATTTCTGCATGTCCATGGTACTATAGTTATTACTCAGGGATCCATTCCTATTACCCCATAAGACTCTACTTGGATAAGAGATGTTGTGATCCTTCAATACCTCTGCCTTCTTAGTTTCATCCATTACCTCTTTAACCTTCACAAGCAATAGGGTAACTCAAATTGGTTATTTTTCTCAAGAAACAACCCTCACGAGCTATAGATGGAACACCCACAAGTGTTCCATCTATATTTCATGTAGCTCCTCCGGCATCTACAACTGCTGATCCTACCTATGATCCTACGTAATCTAGGAATAAACAAAAAGAACTGGTGGACCCCTATAAAAAATATTTAATTTTTTAATTGTCTTATAGAATATTTCTTCAATGTTACTTGGTTTGTAATAAAAAGTTTAACATTATTTTAATTGCCTTTGGTAACAATTATTCTTTTATTCCTCTTTGTTTTTACTTCTTTTACTATATTTTTTCTACCAGTATTTCCCTTTTTTATAATCCCAATAGGGGGAGAAGATACCTATATGGAATTTATTTCTGATCACATTCTTCGTATTCTGGGGATTTTTCATTTGATACTTTTTATTTTTTACATTTTTCCTTTGATACAAGATAATTATATTTTTTATCATTTTTTATATTTTATACCATATACACATACTATGAATGATAATTTCTGATTTATTTTTTTATCTTACCTTTGATATAATATTTTATATTTTTGATACCTTTTATGACGTGATTTCTGATCATTAATAAGGGGGAGATTGTTGACCTCATGGGTATATTGCAGATATCCATTATTTAGTGATCAAAACTTCATGATTATAATTATAATAATGAATTTAATGTTTTAGATAAGTATTTAAAATATTGAGATAGGTGATGAAATTGACTAAGTATGAGTCATCACCAGTTACTACTAAGGTTGAGTCACCATTGAGGTTGTGACACTATCAACCTATCACACCACCAAACAAGGACTCACCGACAAGATATCACACCATCACATATGGATAACCATTAACATGATTCACCATTTGGATTGAAATACTTCTATGTATAAGACACTATCATATGACACACCGCCAAAGAATAAAATCCTTAATGAATGAAACACCCTCAGTTTGTCCTACCATCAGAAAGAGGCACCATCAACCAAAAACAGCTAGTAATGAATTTTGGCTATGTACAGGAACCACTAAACTAAGACACTGATAGTGTCACACCACCAAGATGAGACACAATTATCCTAAGAAACCATCTTCCTGAGACACCACTAGAATGAGACACTTCCAGACTCAGATACACCACCAGTATTGGTTCACCATTCCAGGATTCACTGCCACTATTTCATACATAGATTTTAATTATAGATATTATTGAAACTAATACCAATATTATTTTAATAATTGTCTCTGAAATTATGGTTAAATTGAATTGAAAATAAATTCAGATATTCCTTTTGAGTAAGTAGATTATTTATATTCATGTGGATATTCATCCTACTGTTGCTAAAAAGAAATGATGTAGAATCCATCGCTCCATGTATATGAAAACAAATGAGAGCTCTATCTTACTGAACATGACCATTGAGATGAACCTAATTACAAGAACATAAAGATATTACACTTGATTGGGAAGAAAAATCACATCACTACATCTCAATGAATCATATAGTCATGAACAAGAGTCTGTGACTCTCTATTCTTCAGTTGAATTCAAGAGAACATAACTTAAGATGAATTTCCAATTAATCTCTTAGAGTCATGAACAACACTCTAATAGAGTGAGCATTTCTATCACTACACTTCTAGATTGATAAATTCTATTTACTTATTATTAAATATTTTTTAGTGTGTATGCTACTCTATTTTATCACATAGACATTGTCTCCTATGCTTAAATGGAATATACTTGATATCTTCTCAACCTTATTACACTTGTACTCTCATGAATAATAGTTGAATAGGTCATACATGACCTGTTATTTATTTATCCAAAGAGATTAGCGGTAGTGGTCATGTGTGAACTATTTAATTTATACGTCCACATATAACAATAGAATAGGTTGTGTGTAACCTAGATAGTTTGTCAATTATTGTAAAACCCAATACAGGTTTGGGATAAATTTTTGTTTTTTGTATAAACTTCTCAATGGTAGGTGATCACTATTTGGAGAGAACCATGTCTTCAACTTGACACTAAACTTGTTGTTTAAAATTTCCACTATGTATTCTTGTTAACATTATTTATTCTTTTAAAACATATATTATTTTAAACTATAAACAAAAACTAATACTTTGATAGTTAATCATTATTATTTTTTATACATTATTTTAATTATGTAAATTGATTTCTAAAGACTGTGGAATATTTTATATTCCTTTATATGGAACTAATAAATAATTGAAAATCCTTTGATTTATGATAACTTATATAGTTCTTCTATATTGATTAACTGGCCTATTTTAAATTAATTGCGGGATTCTGAATTAAAAAAATTTAACAGAAATTTTTATTTGGTACTCAATTCACCCCCCACCCGCTTTTGTGATACTCACTTGGACCATCATAATTCTTGTGTGGGTATTATGAATCAAATTAACTAGTGTGGTAAGAGATTTATGTTACAATATCATTTTTATCAATATTATTTATGATTATTATTTCAATAATGAAATATTATAATATATATCTATAAAAACACATGAATATTATTCTCTTTTGTATATTTCATTAGAATTCATTATTTTCCTTCATTTTCTCTCTCTTCATGTAGTCAATAGTTTAAAAATGTTTTTATGAAATATAGGTCCTTTTATCGAAAACCTTGTTCCATCCAAAACCATTTTTTATAAAAAAAATCTTTTTAACAATGTTAATATTATTTATAAAATAATTTTTTCTATTTTTCCAATTTTTTTAAAAAAAATAATGGAATCTTTACGTTTTTTCTAAAAAAATGCATGTTTAGATGTTATCGAAAATATGAAAGGATATTTTTAATGTGTGTAACATTAATAAAATTACCATATCAGGACCATTATTTTCATTTATGATTAGTTTATGATTTTAAA
Organism: Viscum album; assembly: GCA_963277665.1. Classification (NCBI taxonomy): domain Eukaryota; kingdom Viridiplantae; phylum Streptophyta; class Magnoliopsida; order Santalales; family Viscaceae; genus Viscum; species Viscum album. The sequence continues at coordinate 390,336,991 of OY728142.1, read as the reverse complement.
AGGTTATTTTCAAGAAAAATGATATTCAGAATGTATTTTTGTTTTTAAAAACTGTTTTTCAATGTGGAAATTTTATTTTCCTGAAAAACATCCTTGTGATATTTCAAAATGATATTCCTCCTAAGATAACACCATTTGATAGTACTTATAATTTACTATTGTGATGATCTAAGGTTAAAATTATTATTCTATATTTGGATGGTTTACTTATTTTATGAATAGATGTTTATGTTTCACATTTGATTCCCACTGGTTATGCTATGATAGATTTTTTTTATCAAACTCATTTCCATTCATGGGTTCTGATATGATGAATTTATTATGAAGACTATTTATTTTCATGGGTTCTGATATGATGAATGTTTTATGATATTGTGTCACACCTATGTATATTTTTAATTATGTGATAGTGGTAATGTTATAACCACGTAAGGGGGTTACATTATAACCAATTATGGGTGGGACCTATATCTCCCTCAAATGCATTGGGAAAATATGGGTAGCTCATGAGGAAATTTTTTATTTGAGGACCTAATTTTTTTTTTCAAAATGTTAAACATGAACCTAATTACATGTTCAAAATGTTATACATAAACCCGATTACATGATCAGAATATTATGTGTGAACCTGATTTCATGTTCACAATGTTAGTTTCTGAGATGTATTTCATGTCCATAATGTTATGTTTGGAACTATTTTTATGTCCATAAATATATTTGGTGGCCTAATTTAATTTCCATAAATTAATGAGTCTACCATTTTCTATTAAAACACGTTTTTCAGTGTCAAAATCTGATGTGTATGCTATAATTCACTGTCTTATGCTAGTATTTTATTCTTATGGACCATGTTCCTTGATTTATTTATGATTCATATCCTATGAACTTAAAATATTTATTTCATGACTCAATATTATGATCTTTTCTATAAAGGTTATGGATTATAAAAGTGATGAACATGTTATCATGCACATGTACCCGTTTTATTCTTACATATCTCTCTTTTTGTCCATATTGGAAATCTAATATTACTCTTTATTCTGTTTCATTTCCAAAAGTTATTATGAATTGTTTTTTAGTAGGATTACTAAAGGGGAATATATTTATCTGAGACCTTGAATATCTTTCAAGAATTATGTATTTTTTTCGAAGGTTCCAAAGGGACTAAAATATTATAGTCCTTAGGCATGTGTTTGTGTAATATAATGAATATTCATCTAAAAATATGTAATATCCATATATGAGAATCTTGAGGCTCTATAAGATTCATTCACTAACTTAAAATAGTATAGAATAATAGGATCACTCATAATGTGAAGAGTGATATCCCCGTCCCAAGAATTAATTTTTGGATTTATATAAGGATAACAAATACATGCCGTGTATATCATCAAACTCTACTAAAGAATGTATGATAATATTTTATTGAAGGTCTGTTCAAAAAATATTGATCGATGTGGAGTTATATACATGGGATGCAATAACTTTTTCATTTTGTATCATGGATATCATAACCCCCTTGTTTTGATGTGTTATTTGAATATATCAACTAAAATTTCAATAAATGAATGAATTTATAGAAATTGAATCAAAATGTAAGTTAAGTATTCTCAAATAAATAACAATTGTACATGTCTCTACATAATTATCAGGATCCACCTCAGCAGTAGTTATAGCTTATACCCTTCCTTCCTCTCTAGGAATTTGATGATGTTGTAATTTATTGTCTTTAGAAACCATTTCCTTAGGGAATATTTTTTCATAATTTTTTTTCCTTGTATTTAAATCACTATTCTATAGGTTGAGTGTTGATCTGAGACTATTTTTCTCTCTCTCTATTAGTTGGTTTCTTCATTTACCTTCAGTACTAATTATCCTGAGGCCCCTATTTTCCACATTTGACAAATAACATGGTTCCCTTTAGAAATCATATTTGAATAATTATTTTCATAGTTTTGAAATGCATGATGTTTTTATTTATATATATTGATACTCCCAATGTAAACTGTATTTTATGATTTTTTATCTATATCACTACAAGACCATTGAGAGTCTCTAATATCTATCTCAACCTTAAGGGAATAATTAACAATATATTCATAGTTTTAAAAGTTTCAAATCTATAAGTTTTTTTTAGATTTAGATTTCATCTACTAAAGGGTTCCATATTGATTTTAATTTTCATGACAATGTCAAAAAAAATTGTGGAATCCTTGTGTTGTTTGACTGATATGCCCTGATAGACTCATATAAATTTTTTCAGTTTGAGTAACTCCCTATCCATTTTAAGATATGGATTTCAGGGTAATGATTTATTAAAACATATTTTCATTAATCCTTCACATTCCATAGAATACATATCATCTTTGTACATCGTGTTATTAATCAGTTTCTTTTATTGATCAACTTCTCCTTCAAGATGTTAGATATCTGATATGAATTTCTCTTATATTAAGAATTCGAGAATAAAATATAAGTTCTAAATAGAGTTAATTAATTTTTCTTATTTTATGGGTTTATATAATCCACTATTGGTAGGAAGAATTATTCATATAAAGGAATATCCCTCAACATTATCCTTCATGGGAGACGGAGGATGTTCCACATGATTCAAGTATTATTAATATGATATGTCAACCAAGAAAATATTTCCATGAAGCTCCCATTCCCAATAATATATGGTTATACATATCATTGTGTAAATCATCACAACAACTATCACGTTATTTATTGGGATGGTTTTTCATATTTCCCACTATTAACAAAAATAATGGAAATATTGGATGTGAATACTCAAAATAACAATAATATAAAAGGGAAACTTTGAACATAGATGAAATAATTTATAAATTACACATAAAAAATAACTTATTATTCTCTATGTTTTCAATCTATTTTATCCATTATAATTTAACAATTAGATTTTCCAAGCTAGCAATTTTTTCAATTCTTTCATAATGGTTCTTAATGAGTTTGTACATTTTCAATGCACATACCCTAGGTGGGTAAAAATATGTATAAAAAATGGATTGTTTTTCATGGACTAGGTGAATATTAAAATCAAATCCCAATGATCCTTTTTTGGGGTTATTACCCCTTGGTATAACTAATCCAGAGCCACATCCCCTTGTAGTATCTAAACAAGGATGTAATTTCATGAAAACCATTCACTCTAAACTTCAAAAAAATTACAAAATATTCTCAAATACTTAGACATATCCCTAGGGTTCACAATAAATTATTCTCTCCCTAAGCCCACAAAATAACTAGACTATCCTATGAGATCTTAAATAGTGACCTATTCCTTTTACAAATATTTTTTATGATTTTTATCATAAATATCCATTAAATACAACCAAATGTTCAAAAGCCTTAGTGTATTTGGAATACTTGGAACATAAAATAATAATGTGAATCCAAAATAAGAATTCGTAATATTAATAACTATAATGAACCGCTAAATCCATTTGAGTTCCTAAAACTGTATTGGATACCCTAGATAAATCATAAATTAAATGGGTGAGGTATAAATCCTAGTAAAAGAATAAACATAATAGAGAGGTATAAAACATCTACCAAAATTCATAGTAAGATATCATAAAGAAAATTAGATCATGAATAATCATATGGTTTCTTAACTTGAATATCATATAATCACAAGATCATGGAATCATTGGAAGGTGGAAACCGCAAAAACCTGGATATCCCCAAAAGCTAAGGCTAACCACCATGACAAAATCACATTGTGGATAGAGTCACATAATATATTAGGTACACTGTAAAATCCCATACATAATGTCTTATTAGAAAAAAGAAATTATCCAATTCATCATAGTGTTATCTGGGTGCCCCCAATATAACTTTTTCATGCTTATGTGAGCTACAAAAGGGAATCAATCATAAAGAATAAACATATGGAATTTCAGAAATGAACTTATAAAATGTATTAACTCATCCAAGGATGGTAGAATAAGATTTTTTATATATTTATGCAATGTATATTCATAATTTTAATTCATTAAAAAACATCAAATAGATAAAGAGAAAAAGTTACTTAGAAATAGAAAGTCATAACTTTCAGTAATACAGTGGTTCCGAGAGATCCCATAACTTATGTTATAGAATTATCCTTCACATGAAATTAACATCCTAGATAATAAAATTATATTGATTAATTACATAATTAAATAACTTTTACCACTAAAATTTATATTATATAATATTATTATGTTTATTTATAACCATTTAAATGTGATATAAGGTTTAATTTTGTTGTTATAAGGGCATTGCTTTCATGGTTCCCTAGTCAGATCGCTTGAGAAAAATTATTGATGTTACTTTCAAAAATGACTCCAAAAAAAATTAAATTAAATTTTAATCATATAATTCCATAAATTTAATTTTCCTCAATTATCCCTTTATGTTCTAACTTAGTGATGATTATTTTAGTAAAAACATCAATGTTAATCAGTTAGTTTATTTAGGAGGATTTAACGACCATAAAAAACTAAATGAATTTCATTTTATTAAATGATTATTAAAATAATAAATAAATTGATATACATTATAAAATAATTATTATAATAACAGTTAACCATAGTAATTTTTTTAAAAGATTCCTTGAAGGTGGTGTATAAAAACGAATTGTGATGTTCATGGACGTTGTGAATGAACCATATTATAAACTGGTATTTGTTTTACAATGAAATGGACAATAGAAGATGGATACATCATTAAAAAAAATAACATTACCATATTTTTATAATTATTTGTTTAATATTTCATGTTTCATTATATTATAACGTCTAATATATAAGAAGAAAATAATTTTTAAGGAGATGGTTTTAGAATTTTGCCACTTGAATGTTGTCTTAATTAGAAACTCTTTGTAGAACATTGGGATTTGAGTTTAAGGAAGATTATGGATTATATGGATTTTGTTATATTTTTTAGTGGAGAATTTGGAATAAATTTCTTAATCTTCAAGTCTTAGTTGGTGTGAGGCGAAAGGGAGGTTAGTGGTGGTATATATAAATGGAGGAGAGGATTATTTCAGAATATTACATTCATTAGTTTATTATTTTGGTAGAAGACTATAAATATTATTTATTATTATAACTATATAAAGTAAATAGTTCATGTGTGTTCAAAATATTGGGTTTTTACATCATCCAAGACTTATAAATTCATATATTTCTATTATAACATCTAAAAATATATTTTACCATATTTCGTTATTCACAAAGAAATAATCTATTTTAGAAAGGTATATAAAATTTAACCTAAACATTTTTAAATTTTTATATTCCAAAAATGAATTTCATTTTATAAAAAAAAATTCAAAATATGATAATTTTAATTTTTAAATAAAATTCATAGGTATTAGAAAAATATTTGTGTTGATATAATTATCCATTTTCTTACCCATTGAAAAAATATTTATGGTCTCATAAAATTAAATTATCATTATAAGAAAAAATTAAAATTATTTATAAATATATTATATGAAGATAAAATTCCGTTTAAATTATTATACTTTTTATAAAATTAAAATTAATTTTTTTGTTTTATAAAAATTCAAACTATTACCATGTCATTTTTAAAACATTTACTTACTTCTACTGTGAAAGAAATATATCATATTTCCATATTACAAGATTCCTAAATTTTATTTTACACTTATATATGTGATTATATTATTCTAATGGTTAGGTCACTATTCCTAATGGTCAGATTACTATTCCAATGGTTAAGTTACTATTCCAATGGCCGAATTATTATTCTTATAGTCAAGTTACTATTAAAATGGTAATATTTGTAACAGCAGTATGGGTTCGATAATTTCTATAAATACCTCATATTTTATTTATTATTTATTCAATTATATGTCTCTCAAGGTTATACATTTTCATTTTCAAAACCCATATTGGATTACTAACATTCCACTTCATTTCTATAGTGTTGTTTGAGAGTGATTATTCTGGGGGATCTAGATGATCTAATTTTTTCTATTATTATTTTATAACATTACATTTTTTCCCCATTATAATACATTCAATTTTGTAGAAGTATTTATTCTTTAAAATTAATATTCCAATGCAGTTGGTTTTATCATATGGTATATGTGCATTATAAAATATTATATTATTAAATATGACATAATTATATATTTATAAGGGAAACCCCATTGATAATTCTAGGTCATTACAAATGGCCACTAGGTCGGAATTCTCATGTAAGTCTCTGGAAGGTTGAACTCCTCATCTATGATTCTACATTTCCTTGTTTGAAATCCTCTGTTTATAGGCCTCTAAGTTACAGCAATGATTATTAGGGTAAACATGCATTAAAACCCCCATAATTATATAAAAATGCATTTCCCAAAACTAATGACAATCCAAATTCCTGTGATGAATTGGCCGGTGGCTGAAAAAAAAGGTATTTTCACATTACATTAATATACCAGGCATGACCCATAAGTTACAATGTGAGTTATTAAATCTCTATATTTCAATGTATTTTTTTTCCAAATTCTCAACTTAAGGCTTCAAGTTCATGGACCGAATGATATTTTTCACTATCCTCTGTATGTTTATTGTCTTTATCGATGGTGTTCACGGTGCTTATAGTATAGATTAATTTTTTCTTTAATTTTTCACCATTAATTGGTCATAAGTATTTCAATTTCATGTCTCACCACTTATTATCATAGATCAAAGTGTCTACATCTTCCCAGATTTTCATATTTCACTTCAAATTATTTATGATATCAGAGAAAAGTTGGTCCTTCCATAAAAACATTGAATGAATGTAATTATGGAATCAATATAATATTAAATGAATAAATATGAATGGAAAAGAAATTTTGAAACTCATTATAATATAAATGAAAACTAGATTTATCATATTCTAACTAGTAGCATGAGTTTAAGGAGGTACTATGAGGGGACTATACCCCCTGTATTAGAGTGCACACTGATAAAATAAAGAACCAAGTATAATTCAAAACCATAATAATCAGATTTCATATATTTATTGACATCTAAAAAAATAATATGTGGTTCGGGAAACATACCTGAAATCATACAAGATTGATCTCCCATTAATAAAATCACATGTACAGGATGAAATGAACATTAGTAAATAAAAAATAAAATAATTTTTAGAGGTTCTATGATAATCCCTAAACCTCACATCACACAGAACTCCAACTCCCATTCAAGCTGCTCCATCACTACCATGAAATTTTAGGGCACAACCCACCCTAGACCTGCAATAAGTGAGGGCCTGATCAGGTACCCAAGTGTAGTGTCTCCCCACGAAGTGTGTGAGTATATAACTCAGTAGGGAATGAAAAACATAATCTTATAAAATACTATCAATTTAGTGATATGTGCATGTTACATGCATAAAATTGATTAATAAACTGTTGAAATAAATAATCAAAACCACCAACAATAACTAATTTTTTCCTAATTCCATAATATCATTTATAATTTCGTTTGAAGTAAACCAACCCATGTACTTTATACCAACTGATTTCCATCATTAGACTTTCTACCCTGATTTACCATACCTTCTTTAGCCAGTGTCATGTTTTCTCTAAGCTTGTCATGATGACCATGCCTCCCAATAATCGATCTAAGTCCCTCTTTTATATAGTGTAGTCTCAAGATTCTCCCCTATGGGATCCTTCAAAGGTCAGGGAAAGACCATATGTATCCTAGACCAAGGTAATACTCCAAAAAAAGTTCATGCTATAATACTGGAACAAACATTGAACAAAATATACAAATTCCCTGCTATAGTATCACATACCTCTCCAAGGGGTTTTTCTCAGCCATGGACACAGCCCAAAAGTATCATAATCCTCACCTATGTGAGTTTTCTCCACCATGTTTCACATATCAAAACACCACCACTGGGGTTTTTATATATATATTAGGAGAATAACCCATGGGTGTATACCAAGTAAATAATCAATAAATGATATAATATGGTTGGCCAAATTCATGAACCATCCATTTTCATTCATATCCCACAACACCAACTCAGAATTAGTCTATCATTTAGGTATCTACCATGGTCCCCTAGTTCACTATATGGATGAAGGCACTCCAATATGGTCTTCAATATTATCCCAAGTCACTCAGACCATAACTTATATCTTAGAGGATGTCACGCCCCTAAACAAGGTCCTACTCACATCACATCTTCATAATCCTCATAGGTAAACCTCACCAATGTTAGTATCGAGAGATGGATTAAGAAATATCTATATATCAAAGGTCACTCTTGTTGGTCATCTCAACTAAAACCTCTCTAATCTACCCATAAAATATCTACATGGTCCAAGCATGTCTCAAGGGTCCTCACCTGGCCTACTGGGGTAGTCTATCTCAGGTCAGTCGCACCCTCTCTTGAAAGTGCCTATGAATATATGTATCTTTTTCATCTAGGCCTCATCAACTGTTGGCCATAGATTCAATAAATTTCCCAAGGTTTTTAGTGGCCTTCCCGCTTTACTGATTTGAACCCATGTGTTTACATAATTTAAAAAAACTCAATTAAATTATCAGTTAATTTTATTTAACCTGGTATTTAAATTAACAATTCATTATAAACAAAACTAGTATGTACCTTAGGTGGCAAGACCAAATTTTACACACAATATAAATAAAATAAAATAAATCCATAGCTTATGTATCAGGATAACCTATAATATTTGATGATTTTTTAATTTATTTTATAATGGGATGGAAGCTCTGCCAGGGCCCATTGAGCCCCATCCATGCTTATATAAACTCCCAACGACCATCACTCATCCATGGAATGCCCTAAATTAAATAATAGTACATTTAATTTAATATATTATTATCATTTTTAATTAAATAATTATTTAAAAATAAATTAATTTATTTAATTTATGCACATAATAGTCAACACAAACTCACGAAGAAGCCTCATTGCCTTAGAACCACGACCATATGATCAAAATAAACCTACAACATATCCCAATATTTATCTAGATCCAAATCCCTAAAAAACATGAAAAAAATTGTTTTTAATTTAATTTAATTAATATAAAAAAATTATAAAAATAATCACAATTATATACCATCATGAAATGGCATGTGAAAAATGAATATTTATTCCCATGTTATCTTATTCCAAGATAGAGTATAATCCCCTTCATTCTCATCCAATTCCTGGATGCTCTAGTGGAATCAAAAATAAATCCCTATTTGGAAGAATGGGAATGTTAGATGGGGATAGGAAGGATTTGGTTCTAGATAAGTGATTGATGTCATAAAAGTATCTATCAATGAAATGAAAAGAAACTTTTTTATCAAGGGGAGATGAAGAAATGGTAGGAGGCCCTATAACCAGGATCACATATAGTGAGGGAGAAAGGGGGAATCCCCTTAAAAAACTCAAGGGGAAAATGTATCATCTTCCACCTAAAAAGACCCATTATAAAGTTGTTGTATCCTTAGTGTATGCCTGACCACTGATACGACCACTGACTAACATTTCTAGGGACACTGGCTAGCCAGTGGCACCTATAAGTGTTAATGACTAGATCACTGGTAGCTGGTGGCCTCCCATAGGTTTGATGAGGGTTTCAAAATAAATCTTTTACCACCCTATCCAACCTCCATTGCCTCATAAGCCCTTTGGAAACCTCTAAATCCTTATTCCTATTAAAAAAATCCACTTTCGGTCATCCAATATTTCAAAATACATTTCTAAACCCCAACTCCTAAAACAACTCATTCACTATTAGAAAATTAAGAATCCTCCTAAAACATCAACTATCACGTACAACCAGTATATTAAAATATCCCCAATATAACACTTATCATCCCTCGGAAGTCTTAGTAGTGATTCACGCACTGTTCTTAACCTTTTTTTATCATAAATTCTCAATTAAACTACCATGTTCCACTCTAAGATGCCCAATTCACTCCATGACCATATTTCCAACCTGAGGATCTCATCTTACAGAATCATGGTCCATCACATGAATTCCTTCCTAAAACATCGATATGGATATCAATAGTCTTTTTATAAACCAATACACCCATGAGTCAACATCCAATTGTTCACATGGCCTATATTTCATCCCACTATAAGGATTGGGTCATGAAATACATTTCTAAACCATGATTCATCCCCAACCATAGGGACTTATATTTAAATAATGTTTCATGTGGCACAACAGCCCACTCAATATTATTTCCAACATACCACACTAGAATATACATGATTGATCTAATCGATATCCAATTCCTCGCTTCATTCTTAATTCCAAAAAAAATGTATGAGCAACCATAATATAAGATACACATGAGCATGATGACTCTTCCTTGAGAAGCCTTGGATAAATCCTAGAATGTACCTATCATATACTGAATGAAATATCTGATATGTATAATTTCTATATATATGTTGGGTCAAATTTCAGATGTTTCTTAAATATTTTTTTGATAACTAGATTTCGTCCATAGATTGGAAATTATTGGAAATTTAAAATTTTGAAGGAAAATGTTGTTGAAATCTGCAATTGAAGATGATTCACATCATTAATGATCCATTCATAATTTGAAATTTGAGATATAGTAAATTATGAATTATATAAAGGTTCCTATTTCAAATCTCTAACATCATTAGAGCTATGAATCCTTAAAATGAAGAAAACTCACAATGTGAAAAAATTCTCCACATGGCCTATATTGAAGCCTCAAAAAATTTCATAGTTGAAGTACAATATTTGAAACAAGGAATAATTGAGCTATTAATAAATAAAATTTATATACACAACATTAAAAAAATTCACAATAAGAAATTATGTGATATCCCTACATTGGAAAAATATCATGCCAACTTAGGATGTGAATTACTATCACATCATGAATTATTTCCCCTATTATTATCCAGGTGCCTCAAACTTTTGAGGGAGAATTGTTTTCACATTTATTTCAACATTTTCTTTATTTTCTTACTATAATATGAAATAATTATACCTTTACACATACTATTATGCTTGTGAATGAGTTTTTTTCAATTCCAATTGTCATTTCATAGTGATTTCTCCCTTTTGAAGTAATTTTTTTTAGTTTAACAATTTTTCAACAAATATTTCTATTTTTAGGATATCTACTTCTAATATTCTTTTTTCACACATGAAATTCTACATTTTCATCATTCATGAATAATCTAATTTGGGTTAACAATTGAGATAATGGGATAATAAACTCAAATAAATGTTTAATATGAGCTTGTGTAACCTAATAAGTAAGAAATTTTATTAAGCAGTCCATCTTGTCCCATAATTTTCCATGAACCTGATCATGGATATTGTGAATGATGTAATGTTATCAAATTTGAAAAAAAATGAGTTATGAATAATGAAATAAGTTAATCTTTTTCTCTAATGCTTACACATAATTCACCAAGATTGTTAATTTTATCTCGACTAAATATTATATTTTTCATTAGGTAGAATCAATTAATTTTATCAAAAGTGATTTAATGAACATTAAAAACATTTTGGATGATTTTATTAGAATTACCTATGTTTTTATTAATGAAGTCTAAACATAAAAAACGTTGAAATTGATTCAATACCCATTATTTTTATTTTAATTTTAGTCAATATTTAATTCAATACATTCACCGAAATTTCTCTGAAGAGTTGACCCTGGGTACCAATACTGAGGTATCAAAATAGTTTTTCCTCTATGTTAAATTGACCTAATAATTCCCCTTTATTATGAGCCTTCATAGTAGTATTTGTTGGGTATAATTTAAATATATAATTTTTATCTATCATTTTGGAAGGTAGTAATGCCTATTGGCATGTCAAAATTTTGGAATCATTTCCAGGGATACATGTTGATTCTCAAGATAAAACTATATATTGCTTCACATCGTCTTTAATTTTTCATTCTTCCACATGTGTTCATATTTTTATTGTGATGGATTACCAGTGCATGATACAAGGTCCCAAGACTCATTCATGGGGACTCGAATCTTAATAATTACTCGAGTTTGTCCCTAAAATCGAAAGATACTTATCCTTATGAATGCATTTAAAATTTTTCAAACACAGTAAGCCCAATACTCAAAATCGCCCCAAACATTCTGCTCACTCAACAAGAATAAAATGTAACATTACAATTGTTTGCATAGAATACCATTATAGATAATAGATTTTCATCCATTGATGGTGTTGCAACTAGCATCATTATCCTTTCTATCTATGAAAGAACCATTGAAATAAAACCCAACATTATTCAAATGTTTCAAAATATGGGATAGTTTAGTGGAATATATAGTGTGGGACCACATGGAAACCTCTTTTATTTCTTTCATGAATGAAATAAATTTAGTCACCAAGAGGTAACCACTAAAATAATCAGAATTGGGGTGATTCTATTTTACATAAGAAACCAAGCCAATGACTGGCTAAAGATACAATCAATGAGAATCATTACCACATTGGAAGAACTAATTATAAAATATTTAGATAAATATGTTCCACATGTAATAAAATGGAAATTATGAAGCGAAATTCATATGTTCATCAAAATAGATTGTAAATATTTTTGTGAGGAATGGTAATTATTTAATGAAATATAATGAAAGTGTCAACGCCAAAATCATAATGTTTTGATTAAATCTCAAATTTTTTAATATATATTGAAACATGTTTAAAGAATCATGGTTGATACCCTATCTAGGGAGATATGATAATAAAAACACCATAAGATGGTCTGGGTTTTCTTTGATGATATTTCTTACAATTCTAATATATGGAAAAGTGTTCAAGAATTATCTAAATGAGTTATGATTCATTTATAATAAACTGCCCACCATTCTACTCAAATAAAAGATATTACCATGAATTTGGTATCATTTCTATTACCGAAATAAAAAGAACTATATCATGATCCAATCATGGAAATAAAATCATGTGAAATTTGTGGAGTACCAAACCCGTATTAAGAGATTCATTTGGGTTTGAATGAAAACTAACCTCAGGATTGTAGTTAATTGAGTTACAGTCAATCATCTCATCAATATCAACCACCATACAATTAATAAAGACTAATTCCACATCAGTTACTAGATAATAAATGGTAATTCCAACAAAGAACATTCCAGTATCACCAAGGATCTAACGGACATTATATACATCCCACTCAACTAAAATCCCCAAGAAAAATCTAACCATTTACATCACCTAGGGCTCTGAAATTTCAACCTCAATAATAGATCCAATATCCCCCCTCTAAGAGAGTCTAAATCTCCCCAACCATAGAAAACCAATATTGAGAATTTATGTCTTCATTAACTCAAAAATAATATCAATGGATGACCACTAAATAAAAAGATAATAAAAATTAGAAATATTTCATCTCAAAAATTTAATATTAGATCAAAAAAATTTCCAACTCTCGCAGAAAAACTATCTGGTATATTACATTGAAATACAAAGTAACGCACTTGAGATGAGGCCATGGTTGTCATCCTATGAAGTTGGTTTATGTTAAAACAAAAAACAAGTCAAAATGGAAAGACACAAGATGATTATATGTCTTTAATCCTAGAGGAGGAATTCTATGACATCACAGCTAAAGAATAGGAAGAAAAAAATTTACATAGAAAGGAAAATGAATGTATTTGTTAAAAAGATGCGAGAAAGGATGAGAAATAGGATCACAACCAAATCAAGTCACAAAATAAGAATAATATGTAGAACTATAATTATAGAGATTACCTCCTCTTATATATCTCTGAAGGATATGAAAAGATAAGATAGAGGGCCAATATAATAAGTTATTTTATGTTTTTAACAAAATACATATCAATATGCCCTTTATAGAGTTCATTTACCAGATATCATTGTATGATGGGTTTTTAAAATATTTCTCTCTAAAAAGAATAAAATGTAATACTTCTATGTTATATACCTTAGAAAATATTGTTTATTAATTTCTTAGTAGGAACATCCATGAAAAAATATAGATCATAGAAGTTTATCTATCTCATGCACCATGGGAACCTACAATTTCTATGGCATTATACAATATCAATTAATGTTTTGATTTAATACTAATAAAAATATTTTTATGATTAAGTATTGATGAAAGAAATCCACAAAGGGAAGAATTGGATCATATTTATAGATTAGTAAAAACAAACTCATGTAATTATTTATTATTTTTATTGATAGTTGGTTAATTTATTTTTCTAGATGACTTACTCATTCACTATATATAGGAGGAATGAGATGCTACCATCATTTTGGGAAGATCATTTCTTGAAACTGGGATGGTTCTAATCAAAATAAATTTAGTATGGATATTTTTCCATGTAGAGGAAGGGAAAGTTGAAATTGATTTTGAAAACGTAGCTAAAAAGGTTAGAATTTGACTGAATGTCAAGCCATTTTTATGGCTGAAAATTTTTCAAATGAAATAAAAATACATAAGATAAGAAAATGAATAAGATCATATTATGGACCATTTTAGTGAAATGTTATCTTAGAGAGATACATGGCCTCATGAGGAAGATAGAAACAATGATTAAAAAAACTATAATACATTGAACACCTGATAATAGACACCTACCCGGAGCTAATGCCATCAATTATCAAACCAGCAATGTTTGAACTGAAGCTAATATTGGGTACACCTAAGTATTACTTTTTTTAGGAATAGATTATACTTAAAGTCATCATATAATCATAATTAACTGATGAATAATATGAATAACCGTTAGAAGTCTTGAATAGAAGAAAACACTTGATAGCCTAGTGTTTCATAAACATCAATAGAATAAACCCCTCAATTTTCCGGCATCAAATAATACATGATAAAGGATTAAAAACAACCATCCAACCTAAAATTAAACTTTATGAACCTGTGAAATATATTTTTCAAAAGATGGTAGCAATGATACTTTATATTGAAATTATATTTTTTATTTATAATTGTGAGTGGGTGATATATCATAAAATAGTTCTAAAAAATCATGTTTGATGGTGGTAAAGAACAATGAGGAGAGGATGATACAAACTCAAAAAATCATGGGATGGAAATTTATATTTGATTATATAAATTTAAACATATCCATCAATAATGGTCACTATCCATTTCTATTTATAGTTCAAATAATGGATGGACTAGTCATGCATGAGTTTTGTTATTTTTTGAATGGCTATTCAATCTATTACCCACTATCGATTTGGCCAAAATATTAGTCAAATATAAAATTCACATTTCCATATAGAAATATTATCTCTATAAAGATATATTTTGGAATGTGTAATACACCATCAACATTCTCACGGTGTATCATACACATATTCCATGACATTGTAGAAGAATTTTTTGAAATATACATTGATGAATTTTTAGTATATGGGAGATAATTTGAAATCTATTTTCACAACATAGATATCATAGTTATGTGATGTAAGGAAAATTTACTAGTGATAAACTATGAATATTTTCGTTTTATGATGGAATGAGGCATCATTAAAGGTATAAAAATTTCGAATAATGGAATAGAATTTAATTCATATTAAATTAAATATAATTAATGAATTAAGAAACCCATAAATATGAACAAAATCAAGTGTTTCTTTGTCCATACCACATTTTATCAAATGTTTATAAAATAATTTTCTATGATGGATCAACCATTGAAAAATATTTTGAATAATGACCTGCTATTTGAGTTAATAAATAATTATAGAATGATTTTTGTATCTTAAAACACTATATGGTGAAATCCATAATTATCATATCACCTTATTGGGAAAAAACATTGATCTGATGTGTTTTGCAAGTACCATCAATGCATTTTGAGACAAAAAAAAATTCATAATTTTAAATCTATTTAGTTTTCTTGTCTTAATCTCAAAAATTCCAATTTAAATTACACAATTATATAAAAAGTGATTATTTCAATGGTGTTTATGTTTTCTAAATTCATTTGACACCTCATACTATCAAAATTCTTTTTGTATAATGACTATATAGCTTTGAAATGTCTCTTGAACAAAAAAACATGTTGATCCAAGACTAATCTGGAGGATTATTTTTTTACATGAGTTTTTTATTATGGTCAAGGATACAGAGGGTTGAGAGAATGTTGTGGTTGACTATCTGTTGAGAATTTAGTTATCAAATTTAATGAATATAGGGAGATGGAAATTATGTATAACTACCCAGAATATTCATTTATTTATGTAGATTTATAAGATCATCCAGGGTTTGGTGATGTCTCAAATAACCTCTCCACTAGAAAACATTATCCATAGTTCTCCTATCAATAAATAGGGAAGTTATTAGCTAATAAATATCACAATTATTTTTATGAACCACTTATTTTCAAGTAATTTTGTGATGGAATTATGTGATGATGTATACCAGAAGATTAAATGAACATCATGTTGTAATTTTTTCATACATAACCTACTAAAGGAAAACATGGTCCAAAACATACCATTTCAAATATACTCAAAAGAGGATTCATTTTTCCCACAAACCTTTCTTATGTGAAATAATTTTTTCAAATCCATGAATTTCAGAAATGTGTATGATATATTTTAATGAGGAATGAAATTCAAAAAAACTCATTTCGAGTTTTATGTGTTTGATGTTTGGGGAATTGAATTTATGGGAATGTTCAATAATTCTATTGGAAAAACATACATTTTAATGTGTGTTGAATATTTATTAAAATGGGTGGTGGTTGAATCTTCAATGCTAAATACAACTAAAGATGTAATGAAACATTTGAATAAAAACATATTTTCTTAGTTTAGAATTCCATAGATACTCATAAGTGGTCATGTAATACGTTTCTATAACCTCTTTACAAAGGGTATTTGTGATAAATATAGTTTATTTTTCAACACATTCAACCCTTACCACCTAAAAACTTGTGGGAAAGTAGATCCCTCAAATCATGAAATTACGTATAATCTAGAAAAAAATCAATTTTTGTAGAAAATGATGGAATGAAAAGTTTGATGATGCACTTTGAGAATACCGAATAACATTCAAAATTCCCATTATCATGACCTCATTCTGAATAGTTTATGGTAAACCTTTCAACTTATTGGTAGAATTGGACCATCGTTCATTTTGGGCCATCATGAAAATCAACATGGATAGAAAACACATACAGAATATAGATGTCAATTTCAACTGAATGAGATAAAAGGGTTGAAAATAGATCCATATGAAAATTAAAATATCAACAAACCTACGAAATGGAATTACCAATGGATGTATCAAATACATTCACATCAATATAAAAAGAACTCAGCTTTAACTCATGATTAAATTTTTTTCTAGGAAAATTGTTTTCTGAATGGTTGAGACAATTTGATGTGATAAATGTATTCCCTTATAGAGTGGTGGAAATCCAAATAGGAATGGAACAAACATTCAAATTCAATAAGAATAGGATGAAATAGTATATGTAAACATTACAAGAGGGGTGCATCATCTATCTAAAATTTGATATAAAATATATAATGAAGTGTTTAGATCATGAATTTAAATGAATAAATAACTATGATGCAGCCCAATTTGTTTAACATTAGTCTAATTAGTTTTAATAGTATATAATAATATAGAAAGGTGGGCCGATGGATGTTTCTTACTCTTAAATGAAAAATTAGTCGTATAGGACAATTCATGTTGTGGACATAACATTCTAATTATGAGTTTTCATGGGGATTTAATTTAAAAATAATAATTATATCAATGAACCATTAATAAGATGAATAGTTTGAAAAAATTAAATTTTATTTCATGAATCCTAATATCATGATGATTCTTCTTCTTCCCAACCACATCGTTAATCCAAATCCACTCCTTATTTCATATTCCAATTTTATTTTCACCATTTTTTCCAACATTAACTTATTTTCACATCTCCCCTAGTCTAATAAATTTCATTTAATGACCTTAATTCTCATCCATGGTGCGCACTAATCATTGTACTGAGTGACCATCTTCCAAAAACCTCACCAAAAATGCTCCCAACCCCAAAAAACTATCTTCTATGAAACATCAGACTAGGGTTCCCCCACTTCCACTGGTAAACCCATAATATTACCAATTTTTATCCTCTCAAAAATCTCATCTACTACATAAAATATAAGAGGTTGTTTCTACTACAACTATTCATCCCATTCTAATGTTTTCTGACCTATAATATTAGTTCGGTCTCTCACACATACTAGAAAAACTAGTGTGGAGTAATAAAAAACATGATCTATTAGTGCTGTAAAAGATTCATGTTTCTGAGGAACTCATAAAGACCTTAACAATGATACATCTATCACACATCATTGAGGTCTATTAAGATAAATTTCATGTGATTTTCCCAGAGTTCCTCTCTACCTTCGATCTGAATGTTATTCATGCCTCATTTTAATTGGGTTAATAGTATGGGGATCTTCCTCTGATGGATTTTTGTGTTTGACATAGCATTTACTTGTCAAATATTGTTTCTTTTTCTACCTATAATTCATTGATTTTGGACCCTAATAATCATGAAACAATGAGGAACTATAAATGAAATTTATCATGAATAATCATCTCATGCTATACATAAATGGTTCTGATCACCCAATTGAGTGGAAAACTATTGAGGGTGGTCTATCATGGCCTTCTCCATTCTTATCGTGCATGAGGATATTCCTATAGGGTTGTTCATAATTTAGAGGCCCAGCTTCATTCCACTATCGTTGTCTCCCAAATTGTTGACAGGGCCCGCTAGTTTTCACTCAACTATGAATAGAAGGTCTGAAAGGCATGTGAAATACTCATGGATGGAGGCTTTATCACACATCTAGTGAAACAGCTTTGGGTATTTCACTCTTCTCATCACCTTTCATCCTTGGTATCCACGGAGTCCATTTTTTGGGTCCAAAGGCATAAGATATGATTTCAATAAATGATTAGAAATTAGTATGAGTGGGATACCTATTATATGGACCAATTAGATGATAATGTAATTTCAAATTCCTCATTGACCGAAGTAGTCCTCCACCTTCCACCACCCCCATAGTTTCCCCCAATTCCCATTAAGTTCTACATCCTTACACCCCTAAGGATTGGTTACGTTACTATGGGGGGATCTATGTTGTTTTCTAGAGAATCATTAAATTTATGGAGAACATATTTTTTCTTTTTAAGACTTTGAAATATATCTAATAATATTTTTAGATCGAGTTGAAGAGATGATGTGTGATTTCAAGGCCCGTTGTTTGTAAGTTTAATTTTATAAAAATATTAAATATGTTTTATATCATGGATTTTTGGTTTTTCAAGAAAATAATTACAATTAAGAGGATTCTTAGATGGAGAATCAGAGACCACTGTTGAATTTATAATGTGTGTGTTACCATAGGCATGACATTATGTTGGTCGATGTGTAATGTTCAGATAAAGAGACTGTTGGTGGGTGTGTTAAATTAAAATAAATAATTGTTTTTATTTATTTTATTAAATAACCTAAACATAATTCTATCTATAAATATGATGTTATAGAGGATCTCCAGGGTTAGTGGTGTAGCCTTAGGATCACTGAGAGTTGGATCCACCATTCATCATTTCCATATTTAGATCGGGTGATGATTAACAACCGTATAAAGGTGAATTGAGGTGAAACGAACTCAACTGACCTTCATCCATCATTAATGAGTGTATTAATCACCAATGAATGATCTAAATCAATGTAGGACTCATCAATTGTGGATTCAACCCTTATTATTAAAAATATTGAGCATGAACATTTTTATTCCTTGGATATTTATCAAATTAGATCCTTCACATGTTCCTTTGTCAAATTAAATAGGTTATTTAATTACTTTACCCCATAATTCCAAGCATTTACACACAATTTTACCAGATCTAAATTTTTTTCTAGGAATGTTTTTCTAAAGAATATTTTACTCCTTTTCCTTGAGCTTTTCCACCATCATTATTTTCATTCTTCAACGTTGGACTATGAGGACCATGATTCTTCATTCCTAGGTGAGATAGATCATGATCACAATCTTGGATTTTTAGTAGATTCTCATACAATGATTATGATGATAATTTGGGGACTGATAAATATGGTTTGTAGGTGGTGGAGAAAAATTCATGGATCTATGATTTGAATCTAATATAGAAATGAAATAAGGACTTCGTTTCGATGGCGACATCAGGTGGGAGGGACGAAGATCTGATTTTCGACCACCAATGCAATGAAACAATTGACTGGAGGAGGTTTCTACAAATATAAACCATTAAAATGATGATATTTTTTTTGAGGAGAATCTATATCTAATACACACGGAACACATTTGCGATTCTACAAAAAAACCTACTACATTCCTTGTGGTCTGAAAAAAACATGGTATGTTGGCCCATGGTTGTGTAAGATATGGTTTTCAATTTCTTTAAAAACAAACACCGTATGGGACACAAACAGATTATGTGACCCAGTGATGGTCACACAGTGTGTACTCTAGGGATACATGGACATAGGAACAGATAAGAAAATGGGCATGAGAACATGGCTCATCCCTGGGTGGAGAAGACACATTGTGTAGTTTCCTTACATGTCATGTAGGGGAATATAGATTGTGATCAATGTACTAGAGTGTACATGGACTTGTAGTAGGGTGGGACCACACATTTTGTGGGTCCCCTTACACACTCAGTTCCCTCTATTTTAGGAATCCTCTACCTCTCATATCTCCTTTATTTGGAATCGGATTTCAGTACACGAGTATTCTATCTGAGGCATCTTTTAACGTAGAATGTTATGGTTACCTTAGTAGTAGATTTTTAGATAAAATATGAGATTTTATGAGTAAGAAAATTTTATAGGTGAAACTTGATAGGGACATAGGCAGTGAATATCAAAGTTGTACCCTCTTGCTCGGGTAGGGCATGGCTCATCAATCTATAAACCAATAGAGTAGAAAAATCTTGAGAATTTTGGGCATATGTCCTCTACAATTAGAGTGTAACCTTCTTGTTGAGTCATTGAATGTGTCTTATACCATTAGATTGGAACCCTCCTACAGATTCAGGTCA
Organism: Viscum album; assembly: GCA_963277665.1. NCBI lineage: Eukaryota > Viridiplantae > Streptophyta > Magnoliopsida > Santalales > Viscaceae > Viscum > Viscum album. The sequence goes on along the minus strand of OY728142.1, from coordinate 390,315,866 downwards.
TGAATCATCTATTATTATAGTGGAACCATCCTACAAATTCAAGGCATGGGACCTTAACCATTAGAGTGGAACACACTTATAGAGTCACGGAATGGGTCATCTACCATTATAGTTGAACCCTAATATGGTGTCAGGGTTTTGGTCCTCTACAATTTGAGTGGAACCCTATTACATAGTACTAAAAAGGGTCCTCTACCATTATAGTGGGACCCTCTTATCGGGGTAGAGTATGGGTCTTATACCATTAGATAAGAGACCTCCTACGAAGTTAGGCCATGGTTCATCTATCCTTAGAATGTATACCTTTTGTATATTCAACGCATGGGTTCTCTACCATTAGATTGTAACCCTCTTTCTAGGTCAAGGTATGGGACCTCTATCTAACAACTGGGTGGAACCATCCAATTGTATTAGGATGTGGGTACTCTACTTATAGATTATCCCCCCATTAAATGTGTGGGACTGTGTAATGGTGTGTCTCCACTTGGATTCTTATTCTGGATGAAATGTGAGATGATGGCCATAATTGATGGACCTCTTGGAACTGATGGGAGACACTTTACATGGGCAAGTTTGTGAGATGGATTTATCATTTCTCTCTCCTATGGGATTTATTTCTTATAATATATCCCATTTGATTTGTTTTTATTTCTATGTTTTAATGGGATGAGTTGTTTACCTATATATTTTCACTTACTCCCCCCTTTTATATTTTAGGTTTTCCTACTAAGAATATATATAATCACTTCTATATTGTATTTTCCATCATATGTTGTATCTTATGAAAAAAAATGAATAGGTTAGGAGTGATTATAGATGATCATAATGATATTCTGATGCATTAGACCATTTACGGTGGTTGGGGCTTAGAAATCTAGATCCTAGCTCTCTTTGTATTTGTATTTCATTTTTTATGTTAGGAAATATTTCCGATTGGGCTTTTATTTTTTTCTTTTTTCTTTTCAGATTATGATTCCATACTCTTGTATTCTATAGAGGTTTTACATATATGATTTATTCTACAGATGTTGCATATTCTATTATTATTTATATTCAATTATTCATAAATATGGTTCTGAGTGTTTGTACATGTACATTGTAAAAGACATACCATATTAGTTATGAAATTTGGTACTTGTAAACAGCCCCTTACCTATGGAGGTAGGCTAGGGGTATTTGTCGATTGAGACCCATTGGGTAATTTTGTGAATTATTGGTATCATAGGAATTCATTCATTAGGATAGTTTTTTTATTTTTCCATTATGATAATTTTGTTGGGACTTAGAGAAATTGTTTCATATTATTTTGAATGTGGATTCTAGGACATAGAACCCAGAGATGGTGTAGCGACCAATGTATCCATTCACCAGGACTCTAGCTACCTAATTTTCAACTTGGAATACCGAGATATTGGTTAAAGGGATGACCGGTAAATTCATTACATAGGACTGAGGTGTTGACTATCCTTCTTTAGTCAGATCCCCATTTTTATTTTCTCATATGATCGTCGTATGACTTGATTAAATATTTTGGATTCCTCTAAGAACATAACCATCTTGGTTACCTATTCTGGATTGTGACAATGATCCAATGAATGATGTGGCCTCTATTCAAAGGTAATATTGTTGGATTATTTCCCTATGTGGTAGGTATAATCTCCCCTTATAATTTATAATATGTTCCTAGAATAATAGGTAGAATATTTTCAATGTCTTAGAACACTACATGGGTTACAGCACCAGTGTCTATAGAGGTTTTGTGGTGATTCAAATTCCAAATAATCAGATGATTTTCGTGAGTCAGTGAATTGTGTTTTTAACTTATCTTGACACTAAATTATTAGTTTGTTGCATAGGTATCAATTATTTCCCCAATGTATTTTTTCAGTGGTAGAGTATCATCACACACATTCATGATAAGTTAAAACTCTTATAGACCGAATTCTACCTGTTGTTGCATGATGAGTATTTACACTCATTCTGTTATAAATTTAAATTTTTGAGTTTTGGAGTTTTAACAAGGAGGGGTTATATTTGTTCATCATTACATGAGTATCACTGACCTTACATGATACTCCTTCAACATGATTTGAGATGGATACTTTTAGGCATGGAATTTTGATCAGGTTCTCCATAGAGAACATTCTTCCACTGTCATATACCTGCATATTCCAAATTATATCGGAGTGTTCTTGCGGGTGCTAATGATAGAGAGATTACTATCCAAGGAAAACCATGAAGTTGGAGATAGTAGTGGTTGTCATGGGTATAATTCATTTACATCAACTAGTAGACACCAATTGGATGGATCTCAGTTTATGATATCTATTCAAGACCAGATATAGATAGATAGTCGTGTATCACAAGGACTATGTAGGGGACCATGGAATCCTATATTGGGCATATATTATATATGTGATGGGAGAGATCGCATGTTACGTGATTTTTTGACCTGATGTGAAGAGGAGTATAGGTAGATAGTATATGAACCACCATGGTAGAGACAAAACCATGATCATGGACCTCCCATGAAAGGGAAGGGTGCCCCATAGGGTTGGATTTTGCAGAGGTGTTGGTGGGGATCCAAGAGGATGTGTTTTGTGTGGTTGAATATGTTATGATCTCCTTCCACCACCCCCACCAGATGTCCAATATCTGGCTTAAGGGGCTGGCGGTCCATATCATTGACAACATTAGGCTGTGGAGGAATATGACTCTACAACTCATGATATGATTAGAGGTATAATATGTTTTTATTCTACATTATATTTTCTACTAGTAGATATAGGTGTAATTAATTTATTCATCACTTTACTATTAATGTGAGATATAGATCTCTTATTTGAGTCATTAGCCCAAAATATTTTCCTTGAGGTTCCTTTGGAGAATGCTTTTTTGATATCTTTGTCTTCTAGTAGTGTGAGATATCACTTGGTATAGAGAGTTTCTCATGGAATATTTTGGTCATCAGGATGAGACCTTATAACACCATCTTAGGAGTGGACTTATTCTATATGTCTTAATACTCTATTGACATTCACTATAGATGATTCATATTTTATTGCACTGATGGGATGGGATTCTCCTTTGTGGTGAGGGAGATCTCATGGAAGGATGAGTGGGTATTTCAGGTAGGAGGATATAACCTATCACACATAATTTTTTGAGAGAATCCATTGGTGTATAAGGCCTTTCATTCATATGAATTCATTCAATCATAGTGTATTATATGAAAAAAAATTGAGAATGTATTAGTATTACCTATGAGGTCGTAGATGGAGCATTTCATTGATTTTCCTCCCAAGACTACTCTGATCACTTCAATGGCACATCAGATAGCACCTACCAAGCATTGGGATCTATAGTTGTAGTTCATGGACAGTTGAGAGAATGGTTTTATCATACCTGGTGTGTCCCCCTGGGAAACAATAGTGTTGTTTGTGAAAATGGCAGATAGTTGCTTGCATATTTGTGTGGATTATCGTCACCAGAACTAGGACACGATATGGAAAAAGTATCCTTTATAAGTATTGATGACCTCTTGTATCAGTTGTGTGGAATGATATGGTTCTTAATGATAAATATCGGGTCTGACTACCACATGTTTAGACATTTTGAGGTTGATATTTTAATGCTAGATTTCTGATTTTTCTTTGGATGTTATGAGTTCTTCATGATGCATTTTGGTGTGATAAATTCCCCTACTCTATTAATATATTTGATGGACCAAATATTTCAGCTATACTTAAACCTAAATATTAATTTCTTTTCATCAACAACATACTAATATAATATGCCTCAAAGTAGAAGCATGTAGATCACTTGTGGATGCTCCTATATTTTCCTCGATATCACCAGATTTATGGAAATCCTGTGAAGTTCCATCTTTGGGTCCATGATTTTCACATTTTTTGCATGTAATTTTTTTATATGTATTAGTTGTGGACCTGGATAATATTGATACAGTTATTTCATGGTATCCACCTAGATAGTGTCAGATATGTGGATTTTTCATTGATTAAATGGGTACTATAAGAAGATTTTGGAAGACTTAACTTGTATTTCATCCCCATTGACTAGCATGATTCTGAAAGGGAAACCTTCTACATAGAATAACTAGTGTCGGAGAACCTTCAAAGATTTGAGGCTGATGTTGATGAGTGATCATGTTCTGAGACTACCGAATTAGCGTTTTGAGTACATATTATATTTTAATGCCTCTAAATCTAGTATTCATTTGATTATGATATAATGAATGGATGTAATCATATATGGTTTGAAGAAGTTAATTCCACAGGAGTAGAACTATGTGACTATAGACTAGATATTTTAGTGGTATTCGTTTCTCTGAGGATGTAGAGGCAATATATTTTGGGAGAGAACATTGTTATTTATGTATAACATTAATGTCTCATGTGTGTCTTCACACCGATAGTCCTGAACCTAAGATATATGTGCTAGTAAGAGTTCCTTTATGACTATTAATTTGATATATTTTATACTCCTAGGAAGGGAAAAGTGGTGGAAGTTTCCCTTAGTTTTATGTCAACATATCGCTTGGTGGTGGAGGCATCTAACTAGTTTGATTTGTTGCAATAAACCCTATTTGATGAGGAGGGTGAAAATTTTATTTAGTTAATGGTGTTGATTATTTAGATTCTCCATTTTGTGAGGAAGTCGTAGTTGGGATACATTGACTGCGAGGCCCTATTTGAACAAATATACAAAGAATATTCACCAGATGGATTTTCTAAAAGACATATCATGTCCTTTTCTAGGAATAGATGGTGGGATCAATCAAAATTTGATAGTATAGTATGAGTGAGTTTCATACATCTCTATTTGCTATATATCCTATAGTTTGGAAGACTTAATGATACTTCTAATTGATGTTTTGGTGACATTACATGACGTAGGTAATGTTCAAGTTCATCACTTGGTGCCTCACCTATTGGAATTTAATGGAGGGAACTATGTTTTGATAGGTTTGATATAGATACTTGTGGTACCTAGGTGTAAATGAGATAGAATATCCATGGAATTTGTAATTGGGATTCCACAGACTATGAAAGAAAATTATTTAATCTATGAAATATTTGATGAACTTAAAAATTTGGTACCCTTCCTTTCAATCAAGTAACATGACTTCGGTACATATTATGGGGCAGTTGTTCTAGTGGGAGATTATTCCCCTTCATGGGGTGATCTTCAGGATTTTTAACAAATATGATGTTCAATTTATTTCATGGTTGTGTAGAGGAAAACATGATAAATACAATACTTGGATGAGGATGAGTATAGAATTTCACCACTAGAAAAATGGGTAGACTGAACACACTATCCAGTTACTTAAGGATATGAAAAATCCATTCATGTTATACTTTGGAATTTTCTTGGAGGATCACATTTCATTGGTTGAGATTGAATATATAAATAGCTAACACTCAAATATATACATGAATCCTTTATATGATCTATTTTGGATACACAATAGGTTAACCTTATACTGAACCCAGATTGTTTAAACTTCTCTTTTCAGTCTAGGGATTGTCCATTTGATGATGGTGAAGGTCCAGGTGATCTGTGAGAGGATGAGGACAACTTATATAAAAAATAAATCTTATTAAAATTAACGTCATAGGACATTGGTGTTTGATCATGGACACCAGGGTTTCCCAAAATTCCCCCTTAATGAGAGTTTTGGAGATTCAATCTGGGAGGCATGTTACCCTCAATGTCCATCGAGTTTTTCAAGGTCATGTAGAGGGTTGGTAAGGTTAGTAACCACCTAACCATACCCCCAGAGTTTCATCGGGTTCATAGAGTCTTACATGGGTTGTAGAAGATGAGATATGATCATGATCCTAGAGATGTTATTAACTAGGGTGTTCTAAACATTGAGAATCGCGAAACATTCATAGATCACTTAGTGGTGATTGAGGATCATTATGAAAGGATCCTTCGTAGATGGAACATTCCTTTGGTTCTTGTCTTGTGGCTACATGAGAACATGAAATAGATCACTTGGGAGAAGGATATCCAGATACAAATCAGTAGCGCATGTTTTTGTTAGTTTTTTTCTTTTTGATGATGAAAATATTGAAAGAGAAAATAATATAGAGAGCCTATTTTTTCTTATAAGACTTTTAAATATATCAAGAAAAAATTTTAGAGCTCCAAAATTATACAGAAAGTGATTCTATGGTCTGGTGTCCCCAAAATTAATTTTCTAAATATATTAGGAAAAGATCTATCTATAAGAAAATCTTATAAAAATTAATTAAAAATGTATAAAATAAAACAATGTTAGTGGAAGAGGTATAATAAAGAATCCTTACCTCATCCATATTTCTTGTTTCGTAACCATAATTAGAAGGATCTTTCCCATATTCAAAATCAGATTCACGAGTGGTTTCCTACTCTGACTGTGATTTACATTGCTGGAGATTCCTAAGTATTTCTACCCCGCACCATTATTTCCAGGGGTGATCTTGACTTTTTAATCCATTGAAGATGATCTAGTAAGCACATTCCATGGAAGGATATAAAATTCCTTCCATGGTTTTCTTTTTAGAGGATCACTCCTTCCTCTAAAAACAACATCCTTAAAGGATTCACCACCACCTAAAGTCATAATATGGGTAGTGTCTAATACTACCTTTCGCTTCTATTTAGAAATTCCATCATCTCAAACGTTTCCCCAATTTCCAATTCCTGAGAAGAAAAATACATTATTAATTTCCTAATTGAAATTCCTATCTTTATGAATATCATATTGCATGGACACATCATCATGTCCTGAGAAGTCCATTTCGAGTCGTTGCACCCAGCATCCATGCCCTTCAGACTATAAAGAAGAGTTTTATGTTGTGGAACACTGAATTAGATCCTCATTTTAATACTCTTTCATATTTAGACCTTGTTGAGTGTATTCCCTAATATGGAACTCTTGAAAATCCATTCTAGTGGAGGGATCATCTCAGTCAGAGGCAGATAAATACATAGCATCAAAACTCTGTGTTTTCTACTTATCTTCTCAACTAGTCACACCCATAAAATTTTTCCATTCAATATCTAAGTAGTCATCCTCAGAAATAGTATCAATTTACATATTAACACCTTATATCATGATTTGATACTTACCACAATCAATTTAAAATCCCTTCAAGATAGATGTTCCTATGATTTATCCCTTCTTTCCCTTCATGTGATGCTCTGAGAAACCATGATTTTGTTTCATTGGTCCTTTCTCATCAATTTTATCATATCCTATTTGATCTCTCTTACCTTTTCCTTTTCTAAAAATATATTCATCATTCCCACTATTGGAGAAAGTTGAGAAAACAGTGGATCTCTTACATGTGTATAATGATCGTTCAATTATCCTAGAATTAGAAAAATAATAATGAAACATTTCATATTCTACCTGAGATTCATTTCATCATTATCTATAGATAATAGAACCCATTTGACAATAATGATATTAAATCCACTTCCTCAAGTTCCCTTTTAAAAATAAACAAACATAACATGGTTGATTTTCTTGTCCATCTTAATTGGGACACCAATGTCAAAACAAATATCAAACAAAATTTTTGGATGCCATAGAATCCATTTTAAATCAATAATTTTAACCCAAACTTGTGTAAAAGAGTTCATATTCTTATAAGGGTTCAATAAAAAGTTCCACTCCAAAAGCCTAAGGGTACTTTGTGTCAGAGAAACCAAGTCGAATCCCCATGACATTTTATTCAATTCAGCAAATGGGAATTGAATATTATAGAATCCATTCAAACTGAAATACATTTCTTGTTTGAGAATACCTTGAAAAAAAGGAAAATTGGTTTATCAAATCCTCCTATATCTATGTATTTTCACTATTCGATAGAACAACCTAACCAATTACAGAATGGTGACACATTTGAAGCCTCTCAGAGACCACATCCTATCTCTCCATCACCCAACTAGTATCACCATTTTTAAAAACACTACTAGAATTAGAATTTCTCAAAGAAGTTAATAATAATCGATTCATGAATATCAAAGATTTACCTTTATATCGATTTCATGAGGAAACCTCATTAAGAAAAGGATATATCATTATTCGTTGGCAGATTGAGATTGAGTGATGATCAACGACTAGATCAATGTAAATTGAGGAACATCAAATGTAATAGATCATCCTCCTTCATTGGAGAGCATGTTATTCACCAATGAATAATATGAACTGAGGTCACACTCTTCATTTTTTGATTCTCCCCTTATGATTAAAAATATTGAGTATGATCATTTATATTCCATTAATTTTCATAAAATTAAAACCTTCACATGAACCCTTATCAAATTAAATTGGTAATTTAATTTATTTACTCTATTATTTTATTTTTTATCAACATATTTTTCCCCAATAAAAATTTGTTGTTCAATAAAGCATGGTCAATGATTATTATATTATTGTTTCTTGGGTTTTTTCCTCTATCATTAATTGGTTTCTTCAAAATTTCTCTACAAGGACTATGTTTAGACATATTTGACCAAGATCAAGTGTGATTGGACACCCATATTTGTGTATGATTTACATAAAATGATCGATGGGATGATTTGAGGGTGGATAGTGCTGATTTTTGGGTGGTGGATATGGATACTTGTATCTAGGATCTATGTTTGAGACAGTGATAATGGGAGGTGTTCATGAAGGAAGCAACATTGTGCAAGAGGGCTGGTGATTTCATTTCTAGTGACAGGAGGTCTATAGTCAATGAACAGATGAGGTTTTCACTTATATAGTTAGGTAAAACAGAAGAATTTTTGGTAGATAATCTAGATCTAAGATGGAAATAGTGGATTATATTTTAAATTCAGAAAAAAGAACAACTTATCATATAGTCCAATGAATATATTGATGTTAGGCCCCTGAATGTGGCATCTAGGGTTTCTGAGTGAGTTAAATGTCATATTCCATGCTATATCCCCACATTCCTTGTAACCTGGTATTAGTGACATATCATGTACTCTTGGAGTACATGAACATAGGTAAGACCAATAAAATAGCCAAGAGAACATGGCTCAGTCCTAGGGGATGAGACATGTTGTGCCATCCCCCTAAATGCTATCTAGGTCTACATGGATAGTGAACCATGTACCGGTAAGGGCATAGTCTGACAGAAGGGCATGACCACACACTATTTATGTCCCCATACACAGCATATACCCTAATTTTTTCAGGAAGAATAAACCTCTTTTATCTCCATTGTTTGAACTGGGATATTGAACTATGAGTTGGCTATCCTATGATTTTTACCCATAAACCAAGATGGTAGAATTATTAGTGGATTTTTAGATACAATATGAGATGCTTGGAGTGTGATGCTTCTGTAGGTGACACATAATGATGGTAATGATCTAGTAGTATTATCATGGTGGAATACTCCTAAATGTATAAGCTAGGGGTCCTCTATCATTCTACAATTAGATTGAAACAATCATCCTGAGTCAAGGAATGGGATTGATTGGAACACTCCTGTGGATTCAGGGAATGATTCCTCTATGAATATAGTGAATCCCTCCTATAGAGTCAAGGAATAAGTCCTCTACCATTATATTGGAACCCTCCTATAGAATTTTTTCATGGTTAATAGATGATCAGAGTGGAAGAATCTTGCATTTTAAGGGAATGGGTCTTCAAAAATTAGAGTGGAACCCTCTTAAAGAGTCAAGGCATTGTTCCACTACTATTAGAGTGGAATCCATCTATAGATTCAGGGAATGTGTAATCTAATATTATAGTGTAACCCTCTAATGGAGTTAGGGTATGTGACCTATATAAATATTGTAGAACCCTCATATCGAGTCAGGGAATGGTCATCTACCATTACAGTGGAACCCTCATACAGAGTCATGACATGGTCCTCTAACATCGTAGGGGAACCCTCCTACGGGGTTATGGTATGGTTCCACTATCTAACTATTGAGTTAAACCATCCTATCATATCAGGGAATGATTACTATTCGTAGAAATTGTGTCCCCTCAAGTGTGAGACAAAGTGGCAAGTTGTGGATCCAATTAGATTCTTCTTGAAGAAGATTCATGAAATGATGGGAATATTTATGGAACATTTGGAACTGATGGAAGGATCTTTACCTGGGATAGGATGTGACCTAGAGATCCCATTTCCCTCCCATATGGGTTTATTTTATTATCATATATCCATGTTTATTGGTTTTATTTTCCTTCTTACTATGGGGTGAAATGTTTACTTATATTTTGTCTCATAGTGCCCCCCCTTGACCATGGGGGTGTCCTGTTAGGTATGTATATAATCATGCATCCATGGGATCCCCATACACAATCCCTATATTATGTAGAGGATTCACATGTCAGTGGTGATTACATAGGATCAAAGGGGTATCCTAGTGCATTAGACCACATATTGTGGTTTGGACTTGGAGATATGGAGTTGGTCTCTCTCAATATTTACATTTCTATTTTTTAGGTCATGACATATTTCTGGTTGGGTTTGTATTTTTTCAATATGGTTTTCAAATTACACTCTCAAAATCATTTATTCCCTAGTGTTTTGACATGCATGGTTTTTTATAGATGTTGGTTTTTTATTATTATTACTATACACTTCTACATGAAGATGGTTTTGTGTGTGCATAACGATACTTGGGAAAGTTCCTCCCATTCTAGTTATGACTTTCAAAAAATTTCACCAGCCCCTAGCATATAGAGGTGGTCATGGGGTATTTTTGGCTCCAGACCCATTATGTCCATTCATGACTACATTACCTTCCAGAAAATTTTCATTTCTTTTATAGAGCTTCTAGAGCTTCAATTTACCTCACTAAAACCTATTTAAACACCAACTCACACCATTTCATCTCCCCACCCTTCTCCCCCTACAATCTAGTTGGATTCTAGGTCTATATTTGTTCCTTACACACTCTAATCATCCACCCACCCAAACATGAATCCTTATAACATCACGGATACTACTTCCTAGTAGTATTTCCTTTATTGAACACGCTTTATGGCACAAGGACAATCAACGAGACTCCACTATATTTTTCTTCCATTGATTATGTTTCTATACATTCAAAACATGTTACATCCACTCCTCTTATCCACATCATTATCATATATATATAGAGTACCTAATCTTAATTTGTTCTTGGATTATCTTCTAGATTTTGATCTTCGTGCCCTGAGTTCCATTTTCACCATTGACACATTTGGGTTGTTGCAGCAACCCAACCATGGTGTTGTGGTATGTCGATAATCCTTAGAACATCCAGGACCCAATAACTCTTATAATCTGTTTACAAATTAAGTATGATTGATTCAAAATTTTTATGAAAAATAAAATTGAATAGCATTATTATTTCAATGAACCACTATAATAACATGAAAAAATAGAACAGAAAATAAATTATAGAAAATAACTCCTTTTATAACAAGATTTAAATCAGCATGATCTTACATTTATTTCAAGAACACCCGCAATGTCATATTTCTTATTACTATGAAAATAAAAGAAATAAATACCGAATAAATTAGTATAAAATATGACCATATAAACTATCTAAGGAGGATAGGCATGGTTTACAAGGTGGTTGTGATGCAAACCATCATGTAGAGTCAACATTGTCCACTCATTGTCAGACTCATGCACAGAGCCAAGACGGATATAGTTCTAATATTGAATGAAAAGTAATTAATCACATATAGAGCCAAGAATAATAAACTGAAACATAGATATGATAAAATAAAGTCAAGATCTAGAACCACATCTGGTCCATTGGCATCCAAGACTGAAGGTTGGTTCAATATCCACTAAATATTCACTAAAGTATAACTCCAGCTCTAGGATGTGGCACAAGTATAATGGAGGGAAGTGTGGGTGGTTAGAATACCTATGTTTCTCTTATTCCTTTTAGAGATTCCTTTTTTAACAGTAGATTCCCAAACAAGGAGTTCTCAATATGAAGTGAAAATTAAAACTAATAACTCCCTAAATCAGAATGAATTCAAATTCCTAGATCAACACATAGTATAATAATAATGGAATTTCAGTGAATATTTAGGTGGTGATGTCAGTTTAATGGGTTAAAAGCTGCATGAACAGTAGTGATGGTAGAGGTGGTTCTCTTAATAGAATGCAGATCAGCTTGAAGACAAGTGGTAACATTCCATCTTCTCAATATCAAAGTCCTGGATTAACGATGAGGAAAATAAGCACAACTGGGAGAAACCATAAATATCGGATCATTTATGATGAATGTTTCATATCAATATCTATAAAGGTAAGAAAAAAAATCACTCCAATAGAAATTAGTAGCATGAAAAAATAATAAAAAAGCATCCATGTTAGTAGTTTTTATATTGCTTCACCCCTATGAAATCATCAATCCCATAACATTAAAAATGAGTAAATAATTAGGAAAATGTTATAGTATTTTAACTGAAATATACACAAGTAAGACAAAATAACAAATCTACAGCTGGAAATTAAATGTATTACATAATTTTTTTCTTGTAACCTATGTTATTTAATTTTTATTAAGTTCATTAATTTATGATAGTGTATGAACTTAGGCACTGGTATGGCCTTAGTCAAAATATTAGCCAGATTATCCCCATGGGTAGCTTAGTGACACTCACTATCCTAGATTCTATAAAATACAAAAAACAATTGTGTCTAAATTCAATATAATTTAATCTACCTTGGAATACATAGTTCATAGATAGATAAAATTAATATTGGCTCTCATAATGGACCATTATAATATTAGTAGATAAATACAAATCATAAATCAAACCTTTGAACCATATTTCCTCATTAAAATCATCCTTCAATGATATATTCTCTACCTTGGTAGTGGAGAGGGAAACCACAGATTGAATGTTTAATTTCCAGGAGACTGGTCCTCCCTATACAATAAAAAACTAATGAGTGATTTTTGATTGTTGATATTTACAGCATAATAGGAGTCAATAATAAAAACAATTTCATCATTAGAAATATGGTTTAATTCATGTAGAATTCACATTGGTTTAGACATTGTTTTGTACCTTTGGTGACCCCTTAAATCATGCTACTGTGTATTAACAGGTTTCACCATAAAATAACACAATGTAAAAATTTAAAATGATATATTTGGTCTAGACATACCATAACAGACATATTACTTCCTACCACATTAACATATCTAATATTATTTATGATGTTAACCTCATCATCATTTTTCTGTGATTACTCTAAAGACAATATAAAATCTTGTCCTAAAAGAATATTTTCATGTGTAATGTGCTAAAAAGATATCTTTTTATTACCTTATTATCATAGTAAAATAGTGATAAGTACAATTTATGGGCCTTCTTATCTGTTATTATGTTCATACCCCATATCAGATTAGCATATCCTAAGTATTTCATTTAAAAGACATAGTTAAATTGTTTCTTAACAAAATTTATAGTAATAATATTTTTATAGATTAAAATAATGTCATCAATATATAGTAACATATAAACATATTCATGTTTAATAGTTTTATATTATACACATTGATCAAATTTACTTCTGAAAAAATTATTTCCAATTATAAAAGAGTCCAACCATTTATAAAACTTCCTAGAATATTGAATAATCCCATATAATTCATTCTAAATAAGGAAAACATGATTAGGTTTAAATAGATTTGAAAATAATTTAGGAGGATTCATAAAAATAGTATCATCAAGGGTACCATACAAAAACGTTTTTTTCACATCTAATTGTAGCACATGAATATCAAATTTGGAACTAAAAGAAAGAATAATACTTATCTAAGAATGTTTAGAAACAAGGGAGAATAAATCAATATAATCAATACCGTCACATTATAGGAAGCCTTTAAAAACTATTCATGATTTAAATTTTATTTTAGTTTTTCCAACATTGTTTTCATTAATGTTATAAATCCACTTAGAACCAATAATATTCTACTTATTAGGATTGGTAACAAAAAATAAAGAGTTATTATTATATATATTATTTATATATTCTTGTATAAAACCAATCCACATAGTGGATTCCTTTCATTTAATAGAATAAATATTCAATTTAGGATCATCATTAAATAAATCATGAGAAACAATAAATGTATTAGTAGCAATATCAGCATTATTGAAGTAGTATAGAGGCCAAATTACTCATCTCTATCTATCTTGAGCGAGTAAATAATTTTTTAGATTACGTGGTTCCTCTATTTCATAATCAAAATATGAATAATTATTTTGTTGAAAATGATTCTAGGGAATGGAAACATCATAATCAGTCCAATATTGGGATTGTTATTTTGATACAAATGTAATTTCAACACCTATTGGTGTCAAAGGATTAGGGAATTCTCCATCCCTAACAAAAGAATATACATATTATCTTTATTTGTCATTGGAATGACTATACTCAAGAAACACTACATCTTTACTAATTATGCACTTTTGATAATTTGTTTTAACTATCAATAGATGAAAACCCATAACACCCTCAAGATAACCCACAAATATACACTTAATAGCCCTAGGAGATAGCTTATCTGTTCGGTTATGAGTATAAGGTGTGGATCCAGAGCTCTTCTCCTATCATAATGTAATTGGTATAAAATGGGAATTAATTTCTATTGTAAACATTCATAGAGGCATCCTCGGTCCACAAGGAAGTGGATAGACTTGAGTGGGATAACATAAACCTAACCCTCTAATGAATAGTCCAATTCATCCATTCTTCTAATCAATTTTGTTGTGGTGTCTCCAAACTAGTCAGGTACCTCTATATTCCTTCATATTCATAGAATTTAATGAATTTAGTGAAGAAAATATTCAAAAATGTTATTATTTCTCAAGGATTTGAGTTTCTTACCAGTTCCCCTTTCTACCATATGTTTTCAAGTCCTAAAAGTCTAAAAAGTATCAAATTTATGTTTGATTATATGATTCGAGACATTACTAGAGTAATCATCAATAAAGGAAACTACTTATAAACCTAAGCTATGGGAGTTGACCATAGATTGACCCCAAATATCCAAGTGGACACACACAAGGGGTTCTTTAGTGTTATACATTGAACTACTAAAACTAACTCATCTTGATTTTCCATATACAAAGTCCTCATAGAATGGAAGGAAGATAGGAGTGACATTACTCAAAAGTCCATGTTTTAGAAGTTTGTACTGACCTTTGGTATTAATGTTTTGTATCCTTCTTTTACAAAGGGTGGTTCTGTCATGTTATGAATCACATGAGGTGTGTAACATACCTCTATATACCTTATCATCTATCATATAAAGGCTATTAATATTTTTTCCTTTTATGACAGAGTGGAATCTTGGGGATATCATGTGACTCCCAGTGTTTGATTTAATGGTGATTTCTTTATGGTCAAGGACTCATAGGGAGACAAGCTTTATTTTCAGTTTAGTTACCCACCTATCCCCCTCAAGAGTTTAAATAGTACAATCATGAATATATAATGGATCCATGTCTATTACCATAATTTGATAGATTCTATTATTTCCTTGATACCCTTTTTTAGATTTAACTTACATCAACTTTGTAAATAATTCCCTCTTAAGAGGAGTGAAGAATGAACAACCAAAATCAAGTATTCATTCAGTAGAGATAGAAATATCAAGAACATTTATCACATTGTCGGTGTAAAAATTATGCTCAAATAAAAAATAATTGTCATTAATATTTTCTCTATAGTAACCTTTCTTATTAGGGCAGTTCATCTTAATGTGACCAGGATATTTTAAAAGAAAACACTTAATTACTTTATTCTTAGACTAAAATCATTGATTCATGGAATGACCTTTTCCTTCGTCTTACCCCTAGACTCACTTCCACTCTGGGATTCTATTATATCACTAATGTTAAAACCCTATAACATAGGCTTAATAATACCCATCCTTTAATGGTATTTGGATAGTATAGTAGATTTAAATTCTTTGAGAGTGAGGGTGACTTTTACATATATCATAAACCCTTTAACAGAATTTAAGGTATCAACTAATGAAGTTAATGTTATTGTGCCTTCATCATAATCATTTAATTTAATGTCAACATTGTCAAGGTCTAACCCAACATTGTTAGACTCATCAATTTGTATCCTAAATAGATTTCTAGGACTCATTTTGAAAGTATATATTCTCAATATTTTTTATAATCTACCAACAATAGACTTAGTAATGTAAAAATATTCCAGTCTAGATAATATACAAATAGGAGAAGACTCGTATGAAACTTCTATAAGGAAATTATCTCCTAAACCTCAAATTATTAAACTATGATCTTTCCTAAGAGTTTCTTTTAGAACATCTACATATGTTATAGTAGGCTACCTATATATAGAAAGGGTAATAAATTTCTTTTTTGTTCCACTAAGGGAATCAATTATGTCATAATGATCCAGAAGATATTTCATTTCAATATTTCGTAGAGTAACATAATTTTAACAATAAAATTTATCAATTTCAAAATTTATAGAGAAGATAATATATATTTTAGTAGGATCAAATACCAATTTTGGGGTAATACATTAACCCATGGAATATAAAGAATCCCCTGAATCATATAATCAGGTAAGAAAATCAGTATGATCAATTTAAAATGATAATGATAAGAAAAAAATAACATACTTTTTCAGACCACTATAATAATAAGAATAGAAAGAACAGAAATTAATGAACAGAAAATAACTCCAGATATAACATGATTTGAATCATCATGATTTTATGTGCATGTTGAGAACACCGCCTTGGTAAGTTGTTTATTACTTTGGAAATTAAAGTAACAAATAAATACTCTTATTCTAAATAATATGACCAAGGAAACTATCTAAGAAGGCCGGACATGTGCAACTAGGTGGAAATGATGAAAACCATCACATAAAGTCCACAACATCTAATGATAGATACACTCACACACACACCCAATAAGGATAATGTTCCAATAATGATAGAAAAATAATATATTTCATACAAATCCAACAATCATAAATTGAAACCTAGTTACGACAAAAGGAAGTAAAGATCTTGAACCTTCTCTCATGCGTAGGCTTCCTTGTTCCATGGTCAATTCGATGCCCACTGAATCTATACTATATTTGTACTCATGTTCTAGGAGTTATCACAAAGAGGATAGAAGGGGGAATACTGGTCGTTAGAATACCTCTATTTCCCTACTTGTTCCTTGAGATCCTTTCCTTTTCATAGTAGAAGCTTAGACTAGGATATCTCCAAATGAAGCGGAAAAATGATCACAAATATCACCCAATAATAATGAATTGAATTTCCAAGATCAATGCATAGAAAAAATAAAATAAAATTTTAGTGAATCATATGGGGGAAAATTCAGGTATGTGGGACGAAAACTACATGGATGGAAGAGATGGAACATGCATTTCTTCTCATAGAAGGAATCTCAGCTGGCAGGACATGTGGCCACATATCATTGGTACAAATGTAAAAACCCATATAAAGAAAATGGAAAATATGCACAACTAAGAGTATCCACAACCATTGGATCATCTGAGATCAACGGTCAAAATGAAGAGCTACATTGGTAAGGAAAATAGTCTCTCCAACACAAATTATTAGCATGGTAAATGAAAAAAAAATATCCCTATAAGTAGTGTCTGTTCAAATACACGCCCATGCAATCATCAATCCCATGACATAAAATATGAGTAAATCAAAAGGAAAAATTAAAGGATTTAAATTTAAATATACATTGTGGGAATAAAACAACATAAAGGGAAGGTATAACAACCACTACCCATAAGGATGATTATATTTTTCTATTTTTTCAACATTTTTACCCATCCCATTATTATACTATATTTGAGTAATTTTTATATATCGATTATTTTAGACACATTGTTTACATCTTATACTTTCTAATGGAAATGATATCTGTTTTTTATAGTTCTTCATGGATTTATTTTTACTCACTTTTTATTAAGCATAGTTTACACCATTCCTAAATCAAAAAACAAATATGTTTTGATGGTATCTTTTCATCCAAAATGATAATTGGGAATTCATAATGAGTATTTTCCCTAATCTATGTTTTGTGATGGAACCCAAAGAGCTAGTTTAATGATATTGGTTCCAGGGAAGTACTTTCCTAGGGTGCCTATCACCTAACCATAACCCCTGAAGCATTATATAGAGTTTGAGGATAACACCACTAGTTTGGGAAATATTACATGTTATTTTAAGATGATGGACATCACCAATAGACCTTATTACATCCATCTAACTGAAGACATTTAAATTCATTATGGATGGAAGGAGACCCATAGTTATTCATTTATTGTGTTTTTCTATTATATTGTTTTTCTTTTCATAGTTCAGTTATGATCTCATTTTCTAGAATCCACATAGACCATTAAAATAATAAAATGGAATAAAAAACGGATGTTATATTTCATCTAACACATATGCTTAAATATGTTATGTATTTATTTATTTTATTTAAGATCATTATTGTTCTATTGCGGTCTTTTGTATATTTATTTTGATCTGGTACTCATCATTAGACATGATCCAAACATTCTTCAATCCCGCTTCACTCATTTATGGATCTCTCATTTTCCATTTAATTTTTATTCCATCCATTATTTGTTAATAATTTCTAGTCATTTCCCCTTTCATGAATCCAAACAGTGGGGACACTATTTAATTTTAATTATCTGGGGCATCTCTTTAGCTATATTTGTTTTCATTTTGATTGTTACTTATTCTCATTGGCCTAGGAGACATTTTTCATTGATTAGATTATTTAAAATAAAAAATTCATTACAACCATGTAAATAAAGGCTAAAATCTTAAATGAAAATTATTAAAAATAAATTTTTATACTGCCTATATTTATATCAGGATTTCTGAGTAGGGAATTTTATTTTTGATTCTAATTTTCTGAGGTTGTTCATTGCCTATCCTATTACCAAGTATCTATAAGTTGAGTGATTGACTTTTTATTTATTTACTCTATTCCCTATAGGATACTAGATATATTTTCTACATAATTTTCTATCTATATTTATGAGTAGTACATGGGGAATATAATTCTAAAGGAACTTTCATTGATATCTTTTCTAAGTCAGGACTAAAAAAATCACTTTTTATATAACTATGGTATATTTTTTATGAGTCCCTTATCCCAAGACCTGGTTTTATATTTATCCTACATATCCCATAAAATACATGGATGGACTATTAGGGAACAGCTGCATTACAAACCAATCTTATCCCTTCCTACCTGACCCATTTTTGTTTTCTTAATATTCAATTGAATAAATGTGGGGGTTATTTATGATGAAAATGGGATGTTGTTTCTTGAGATGAATATGGATAATGTTTCAATGGGATTTTGTGGTATGGAATGGGATTTGATTCATTGTATTTCAATTCATATCTCTCTATTTTTTTCTAAAAATATTTAAAAAATTAATTAATTAATTAATTAATAAAATATAAAAAAACCCACAAAAATAGAGGGTATTCATTAATTGTGATTAAATTGCTTACGATCCTTTGTTTTGATATTGGGAGTGGGGATATGTTGCTTTTTAGAGAAGTGTTCATTAAACTTATATTCTTATTATTTTCATTCTATTTTAGAGTTAATCCCCTTATTTTTTGATTAATAATTATTAAACAATAATTAATACTTACCCTCATCTTCATAGTCATTTGATCCATGATGTTTTTCCCTCGTTATTAATGATCATATTTTTATGTATGGGTTGGAGAAAGTAGATTCTATGAAAGGTAATATTTATTAGAATGTATTCAAGGTACGATATTAAATTTGATTTTTATTTTACCCTGGGTGAAGTGGGAAATTTTATATTAAGATAATTCACAACATGGACATGGTAACCTAATGACCATTGAATAAATAATAATCAAATAATTGAGGGATTAAAATGAAACACCTGACTATGAGTAATGATTTTTTTCAATAGTGGACATTGAGGTCTAATACGTTTTTAATAATACGTGGTTTTATTTTCATTCTTGTTAATGATTGATTCATATTAGAAATCATTGTCCTTGTGATCATTGTTCAGATGTTTATTGGTTTAGGACAAAAAATTATTCAAATGAGTTGGGATTTGATATGTTTAATTTTAATATACATTTTGGTAAAAATTTTATATGATTTTAACATAATTTATGTTGTGATTCCTTTTTTTGTGATTGTGTTTTACAGATTATTGGAAATCGAATAGTTTGATTATAATGATGATAAAATATAGAATTTCATATGATTCACATCATGAAAAATACATTTATGGCATGAAAATTCTATGAAAAATTATAATTTTTTTATTGGTTCCGAAATAAATCTATGAACTTCATTTTCAAAACGAATCCCAAAAACTAAGAAAACCAATGACATGAATAAAATTAACCATGTGACCATATCATCCTTTGTCCACCGACCAAACTTCATTAAAGCATCCAAATATTTAGTTTCTGTAGTTAATGTGGTAAATCACGGAATACCAAAGCAATTTGGAATTGAATTTTACATTCAAGACATAAAAAAAGAGTTCATGAAGTGAAACACTGTGATAACCTTTCATTGGAATGATATCATACCAACTCATGATGTGAATTATTAATTACATCGTGAATCATTTTTTTCTCTTTTTATCTAGGAACCTCAAACTTTTGGGGGAGAACTATTTTCATTTTATTTCAACCTTTTATTTATTCTCCCAATGTACACTAAATGTTTTAGACATTCCCATATTCCATCGTGCTCTTGGGTGAGTTTTATTCAATTATAATTATCATTGTAGGGAATGTAATGAACTGGACCTGACTACCATCCTACAAATCAGCTAACCCGTCACAAGGCCTGATGGGCATTCTTAATCCCCACAGGCCAGTAAAAATTTCCTGGAAATAATAATAACTCATTTGGTGATAGATTTTATGTTCATATATTGGATCAAGATAACTGAGATGGGGGATAGGGATAACAGTTGAATCTTTTTTCTTTTAATACAAAAGATTCTAACTTTTTTTTGAAAACATTCTTATCCATTGAATCATGTTCGAGTTATGAACCTATCAAAAAATTATCAACCATACATTTCATATAAATAAAATATAAATATATAGAAACACATGATATTTATAAGGTTTGATACAAATAACAACTCCATTCCATGTTGGATATTTCCACGAACATTGATTCGTTTTCTATCTTCTTTATGAAATCCAATGACAGAAGATGCAAAATGTTCTACAACATAGTTATAAAATTTTCTAAAATATATGGTTATACCCCAAAATATACTATTTATATCTACTTTCCCATAGCTATTTATACACCCCAATAAACATTCCATTTCAATAACTGGTAAGAAACCTTAGCTACAAAATTATTTCTTCTTCTTCTCTGGTCCACATGAACAATTTCCTCACTTCCTCTACAAGTAAGCTAGAATTAACTCACCTACAAACAAACTTCAATAAAATCAACACTTCTCTTAAAAAAAAGTTAGTAATTAAACTACCTCTATATATTCATCAATTATAAATATGATTACTATTTCAGAAAAAATCTACTTGGACAAAATACATAGAAAAATTCATTCAAATTATCCTCCTTCAAAAAACCATTGTTTGATCATCTCTATCTAGTATTATTCCTATGATTCTGCTTCTTCCCTTCCTAGTTCAACTAATTAAATAACTCTATTAGAAACTAAAAACTTCATAATTTTATGGAACTCTACATAATGGGAATTTTATCTAATGGATCTCTCCCTGGTAAATCTCACATTTAGGTATCTCACTATAACTATTCATTCTCTAGTTGAACTTGATCTGGTGGACTCACTCTGAGGGGTTCTTCTCTAATGCTCTTACATATAACATGAATCAAAACATAGTTGGGATCTCAATAACTTCAGCAAAAAATGTCAGAGTATCATATCTCCAAACATAAAAATAGTTTATAAGTAATAATATACTTCTACCACTATTTATCAACATCCCAAAACAGAAAAGGTAGGAAAATCCATTCTTCATCCCAATAAATGAAATTGATAAATATCTATGTTTTTTTCATTTTAGATTCATGTATAACAATTTAATCTTTTCAAATAAATTCAGATCCCTATCGAATCTTCTAGAATCTTATTAGATATTCAAACTTCTTTGAGTTTAAAAAAAATCTCCAATATAATTTTGTTCAATCTGATATTTTTTTGTATGGTGAATTTTATTGTTATTGTTTCCTCAAAGCCAGTACTATGCAATTTCTTATAGAAAATTCTTATAATTGACTTGATCATGAAAAGATCATATGATGGATCTTCAGAACAATGAAATTTGTAGCCTTTTCCTATAACTATATTAAAACATATTATATCATCAGTTTCTCTTAACCTGCTGAATAACGGAAAAAAATAAAATGTTTTATTTATTTGATTCTTTAATACAATTGAAAATTGTTGACTATGTTATTTAAAAAACTTCAATATAAACTCAACACATATCAAATTTTTAATATCTTCCTCATTACAATATAAATCTTCATATATTTTATCAGAATTATCATATGATATAGATTACAATGGTAAACTCCCCCATTAACTTAACTTCATTAAAATTAATTGGTGTTATCAATTCATCAGTTAGTTCAGATCTAGGTCATGATCTAATGGATTTGTCTGAGGAGCTCATTTGATTCACTGGTCTCAACAACTTAATAAATCTCATCTTCCTTATATAGAACATGGTATATGATATCTTAATGATTCAAAAAATTTATAAAATCGATCAATATCATAATCCTTTCTAATGGATCGATGATGTATCCTCTCTGACGGGCTGGTTTTTGATTCTTTTGGTTAGGATTATCTATAATAGATAATTTATTTATTTGATTGGTGCATCAGATTAATCTGACCATCTAATGGATCGGTCGATCCGCAATTATTCAAAACCTATGAATTTTTCAAGATTAATCTCCCAACATTCATACAATATCTATGTCTAATGATTCTTACATTGATGATCTGTAATAAGAAGTCTGTGACATCATATTCTCTTATATTCTACAAAATCCTTCTTGTATCATGAATTATTCATTATTTATGAAACTTTGATTGATAATCAAATAATAATATGATTTACATTGACTGATACAAAATTTTAATGATCAGTGTTTGTATGTTTTTTTAGAATTGTGTTTCCATTTGTTTTTTTCACCTAGTCCTCAATATTCGATGCAACGTCTATTTTAGTTCAATGGGGTTAGTCCAAAAAACAAAACACCACATTTTCTCAACATCAAATAGATTTCATTCATTGATGAATAATACAACCAAAACAAAACATGAACATAAAAATCTCTCTATTTGGGTTTGTTTTCGTTACCCACTTCAAAAAAAATAGTAATTGAAGACAACCTCTACATCTATAAGTTCAATCTATTCCCCCCTTACTTTTCTTCGCCCCATTCCTTTTTATACTCTCTTATATGGAATCCAATTAAAACGTTCCACTCATTAATATTATTCTCTATCTAATAGTATTGATATTATTCTTGAATAAAACATATGTATCACATGAGTATCTTAAAAAATACAATTTTAATAAAAAACTCTAAGACTGTATGGGAAAACCCGATGTAGAAACAAATTGTGTATAGTTAAGTTGATCAATGTTGTCCCTAACACAACTTTCATGTAATAAATTAGTCGTGATTCTATTGGAATTATCATATATATGGAACTATAAAAAAATTTAAGATAAAAATAGCCTCCACACATAGCAATAAAATATATTAGAAACATTATGTGTAAAAACAAAATATTCTAAATATTTAACATTCATAACCTCACAAAATTATTTTGTAAGAAGATTTAGTGATTGAATTCTAATAGTCCTTAATTTTACTCCTACAAATGCCTAAAATTTATTAAAAATATAAAAAAATTGGGAATAAAGAGGATCCTTAGTAGTTTATCATTAGAAAAATTATGACTAAGAGACTTATATTAATCTTCAATTTCTCTTTTTGATCTTGAATTTTTCATTGGATTATTTTTCTTCCTTCTATTCATCCTTATTTTATTTTATAAATGTTTCTTCTCATCTGTATAATCATTAGATGATGTTGTCAAATTCCCTTAAATTTTAGTAAACATTCTTATAATGAGTTTATAAAAAATTCTTTATTCCTTCCTCATATTCTGAAAAGATAGTCATATAAATCTTTTAAACATGTCCATCTTTCTCACATATCATGTGTCTTTAATAAACCTTCAAATAAAAATCCATTTATATATTTCTATGCTATTTTCTCTCATCTTTTGAGTAATTTTTCTTCCCCATTCATTCAGATGATTTTTTACTTATTATAACATTATAGCCATATAAACGTTTACATTCCAAATAATTAAACTCTATTTATTTTCAAACACAACATGATAAATTGTCTCAACTTTATTAAAGTACTTAAATTTATTTATCTTTTTATTTTTCATTATTGAGGCTTCAACATTATTAACCTTTTGTGTTTCCTTTATTGGTTCTATCAACGTATTATAAAATTTTGGACTTCATATCAAACCATAGATCCCTCTTGACTCATACCAATTTCCTGGTAGAGACATATTGTACTATCATGAATAAGATCTATGTTCATAAATTCCACATCAATAACAACGACCTCTAGATAATGACTTTTGAAACTGATTGTAAAATTTATGAGAGAATTATTATTATTCCTTCTTCATAAACAATGGACCACTTTTCATAGAGAGATAATGTACTAAAGAATTCAATTCTTTCATGGTGAGATATGTTTTCTCACTAATCATATTATATAGACCTTTCGTTTCACCATCCTTAGATGGTTCACATTCAAAGCTAACGACTTTAGTAAAGTTTTCACTCATCATTATTATCTCACTTTGTGTGGTAAAAAGTATTGATTTTATTTCTGAAAACATATTTTTTCTACTTAACAAAACTATTTTTCTGAACATCTATCATCTTTTCATATTCATCTATCTTCAACTTGTTCTTCTTACATTCATCAATAAGTGTACGTTCTATAATTTTGAGACTCTCATTAAAATATGTTTTTTCTAGACCACATTTATTTTTATTTTATGCTCACCTATTATTATATAATGTTATTTAATGAAATAAAGATTTTTCCTATTTATTCCACTAATCACCATTCTCAAATGATATGTATTTAATATCATTGTTTAATTTAATTCTTTCATTCCTGATTTGACTATTCTTATCAATTTCTTTATCCAACTTCTCATTGGGAATCGAATCTATTTCAATTATCTCTTCACAATTATTGTCACTACTTTCTGAAATACTTAAATTTATAACATTAATGATGAAGTTAACATGATGATCGGATTAGTCACTAGAAGAGGAATCATCATTATTTCTACTACTCATATAACTTTTCTTCTTTTTTTCATAAATGTGTTTTTTCTTATGATTCTTTAACTTTTTATTCCAAGACTTCTTATCCTCTTATTTGGACTTGAACTCTTCAACTTTATTTTGGGATATTTTTTTAGAAACATATTTTCCATTTATAATTATTTCATTTGAGATATTTTTTAACAGTTACATTTCTATTGACCTGATTATATTTTCTTAGAAATAAGGTCATTGATCTTGTTTAAATATTCATATTCTTCTTAGACCTCTAAATCACTTTATATTTCGTCAACATATTTCCCTTTTTTTACATTTTATTAATTCATTGTAGACAATTTCATTCACATCCCTTTTCTTGAAATTTTATTCCTTCATCTCATATTCAAAAATAATATCATGAAGTGCCTCAATAGATAAATCTTAATAATATTCTAAAGACAAGACATTGGCATAAAATCTATATAGAATTTTTTTCATTACATTATTAACAATTTTATAATCATCCATCATCTAACCAAAACATTTGATTTTAGTCAAAACCTCATTAACTCCTATAAATTAATCATCCAGTATTTTATCAATACCAATGCACTTATCAGAAAATATACTCTTATAGTTTTTCAAATTCAATTACATAACTATCAAATTCCCTTCATAGATACTTCTCAATTTATCCTACATTTTCTTATCTG
This sequence comes from Viscum album, assembly GCA_963277665.1. NCBI lineage: Eukaryota > Viridiplantae > Streptophyta > Magnoliopsida > Santalales > Viscaceae > Viscum > Viscum album. The sequence goes on along the minus strand of OY728142.1, from coordinate 390,289,683 downwards.
TTGAAACCCCCATAATCATTTCATAGTCATTTTTTAGTGTCATCAACTTATAATAAAGATATTATTTATCAACTTCTAAACACCATTTATCAATAGTTGTCATATCAAGTTCATTAATGTAATGAAATCCCATTGTTACTGCATCCCTAACTTCATGTTCTTGAGAATGAATATAGGGTAACGTCTTATTCTTCTAACTATGATAGTTTATTAGATCAAAAACAGGAACACAACTATTATTCACTGAATTGATATTCTCCACTATCATATATGTATATTTCATAGGTAACCAATTCTCTCATACTAATTTAACTTCCCAGTTAAAATCGAGGGAAAAGAGAGGAGGTAGGTTGATTCAGTGGTATGTTTTACTTTTTATAATAAAATTTATTTACCTATTTATTGAGAAATTTGTTATTCTTTGAAAATTTTCATATTAATTAATATCTAAAAAAGTATTCTAACTTATCTTTCGTATGAAAAGAAAAATATAAATATATATAAGCACATGATAATTAAAGGGTTTGGTACAAAAATCAACTAATTTCCATGTTGTATGGTCCCACTAACATGGATTCCATAACTATATTCTTTCTAAAATTTAAAGGAACAAGTAGAAAATAGTTGTAAAACCTAGTAATAAACTTTTCACGTAGATTTGGTTATACACCTCAACTATCCATTAATATCCACCTTTTGACAGCTAGTTATTAACTCTAGAAAATAAGCCTTTCAGTAACTAGTAAGAACCCACAACTGCTAGATTCTTTCTTTTTCTTTTCTAATCCTCTTTGGAATGTTATTCAATTCTTCTGTAATTAAGTTTCATGAAATATTACAATGTACAGTATTCATGAACTTAAAAAATTATCTAAAGAATTGTTTTTCTTGAATATTTTTCTAGATGTTCAAAAAATATAAATATGCAGAATATTTCATGAGATTATATCTAGAAATGTTTCTTAAAAAAAATTATGATAAGCCTACATCATGTATCATCATTAAGATGGTCATTGCATAGTTTAACCATCCATATTTTATTATTCTCTTCCAGCTTCAACTGAGTAATGAAATAAACATGAAACTCACAACTTCTTCATTCCTTATAACTCTATATGATGTGACTTTTCTCTGATGGATATCATCATAGTAGATATCACTCTTGGGGATATCATTTTGAATGTGATTTATCATATGTAACTTTCTCTGGTGGACTCACTCTAATGGGATTTAGTCCGATGTTCTAAAAAAAACCTAAAACAAAACTCATTTGGGATCTCAATACCTATCAAAAAAATATTAGATTACATGCTCTCCACACACATGAATAATGTATAAGTATGAATTTACTTCAACGTTTATTTTTAGAAATCATATAATAGAAAACGTAGGGAAAACAAATTTTCTTCCCACTTATTGAAATTCATAATTCTTTGAGATTAATTTTAATTTGATCTTACTGTATAACTACTTTTAATCGTTTCAAAATTTATGGATCCTTCCTGAAAATTTTAGAATCATCTCACAAATTCATATTTCACTGAGTTTTGAAAAAATTCTCTTGTCCGATTATGTTGAGTATCATCTTTCATTATATAGTGGCTCTGATTGTTCTTTCTTCTTCATTGTCAGTCCAATGGACTTTCATACACAAAATCTGTCTGATGTACATGCTCATGAAAATGTCGATTGATGGATCTTCAGAACCTCAACAACTTCACAAATTTTAGTTGAATCAATTTTAACATAGTGTATCATCACTTTTATCTTGACCAACAAAATAATGAAAACAATCTAATTATTTTTTTCTCATATGATTCAAGTCAATTTACAATGGTCGAATACTTTATTACAACTACATTTGACTTCCTTTATCGGAAACCACTTCAGTAGCAACTCAAAACTTCTCATATTTTCAATCAATTCGGCATTACCGTGGAACTCTTCATACAATTTCTCATACAAACCATAAGATAATGATTTTAATGATAAACTACCCCAATATATTTTCTTTGGTAAAATTATTTATTATAATAAACTCTTTTTTGGATCAACACATATTCCAGGTCTGATGGATTGGTCTCAAGATGTAAAGTTCCATGTTTTTTAACTTGGTTAAAATATGATGGTTTTATTTTTTTATTTATTTATCAACGTGTTAGTTTTTAAACTATGATCTGGAAAATAATTTCAAGTGTTTGAAAACTTAAAGTTGTTGTTTTTGGTCTTTTTCAAATACCTGATAATTTTCACGAGTTTCCTAAGGAGACTCAGGAGCACCAGATCCAGAATAGTCCATTTTAATGGATCTACATGGGCGAAACATGGTTTCGGTATAAGACATGTAGTTTACCCAGTTTAATAATATAATTATTTTAATTAAATAATATTAAAATGGGGTATTTGTGTTTAAATGAAATAACTGTTAGTAATAATAATATTTTTTTATTATTATTATGGATTTTATTAATTATTTTAATGTTAAAATATGTTCAATCGAATAATTAATGTGGTGTAACAGTTCCGTGAAATTTAAGAGTGTTTTTTGTGGTTTACCATGAAATTTTTAATTAAATTAGGAGTTTCAAAATTAATTAAGAAGATTCATAAATGAATTTGATGAAATTAAATAAAAATCAATTGTGAGTTTTATTTCAGGTCTTCAGTTAGAAAAATATAGGGGGATATCTTCTCTTATTCCTCTCATGTGAGGCGTGACATAGAAGGTGCATAGTCCTCCTCTACACAACCTTATCTTGTTCAAACCCTAGTCGCCCAAGTCCTCTTTCAGGCTGCCTACTCGATGTGAGACCTTTTTTGAAGCCCCTAAATCCATGACTTCCTCCCTTAGACAGACCCCCTCCAGCAGCACGCTTTGACCCTGGGTAGAACTGCTATATCGGACAACCATCCACTTCCCAGGTCCTCTATTGAAGGTGTTTTCTCCCATTCTTACATGGATTTAGTCTGATTATTCATAGCTGGATATTCTATGATGTTCTTCTTACTCACATTGGAGATTTTGTGTGTTTTTTGTAACCGATTTGGTTTTTCCTATTTTATTGTTTGATAGAAATATCATCTTTTGATATTCTTCCTTAATTAAGGTGTGAAAATGGTGTTTTGGGGTCCTTTGTTCCATAATACATCATCCCCAGCCTAGGGAGAGGTCGATGAACTCATATTGTTTCATTTCCTTTATTTTGGGTAAGTCTTATAAACTGTTATTATGTTTCGAATCATTCAATTAATGGTTTGATAATGTTTATGACTTCCTCGTACATAGATAGAGGTGTGTTGTTCATTTCTGCAATGATTCTGGGTACCTGTTTAATATATTGAAAATTTTTATCTGTTTAGAAAATTTTCACATATAAATTTATATGTATATATCTATATAAATATATATATGATGGTGTGTGTGTGTGCCTGTGATTGATGACCAGTTATGGATTGTTTGTCAACAAAAATCAATGTGTTGAATGTTAAAATGATTCTACCCTGAGGTAGGGTCCCAAATCATTATCTCATTATTCAAGAATTCATATTTACTTCTTTAAATAAATTAATAATTTGTGTTTCCCTTGATTACAGAACAACTTTGTTTTCTTAAAATGAAGATTAATGAAATATTATTGGTTAGTGGTAACGTCATATCATACATTCTTGTGGTTTTGGTTTTACATATGTCTTCTTGATAATTCTAATATATGATGGTTTGATGCATTGTTTTTGAGGTTATTTAATAATTCTTCCCACATGAGATAAATGATGACCTGACTATATATTGGTTTTAAACATGTATTGAGGAATTTGTTAAAGTGATACAATTAAATGATTAAATGATGTTTGGATTTTGGATAAGTTAATATTATTAATTTTTATATTAATTATGTTCTTTATATGATAATTAATTGAGGGTTTATTTATGAGTAATTAATTAGATTAATTTTTTATAATTAATTATAAACTAATAATGTGATTGAGGCTAGAATATTAAAAAAATATCAAATGATTAATTATGGGATATTGATTTACCTGAATGAGATAATTGATCCAGGGGTTAATTGTGATATATTATTTTCGATAAATATATATATATTGATGGATTAATGACATGAATTTTCAATGATAATTTGGATAATTAATTTGTAATTAATTATGGGAAGTTGAATTTTAATGAGGTAATTATTTCTATAAATTAATTTTGAGATGTGATTCATATTTTGAATGAATTGAATATGAATTATTGTAAATAATAAAGGTTTTTTTACCTTGACTAAGGGACACCCCATGGGTACATTTCCCTCTTTGAGTTGTTTAATGTCCATTAGGCCACGGAATACTTTTTATGCGTGTTTATTTTCCCTACCTTATGTTTTTTAGGATGGAGTTGTTAAAATATATGACATTCAATGTGATATGGTTGCTAAATATTGTAGCCTTGTTTACCTTGTTGGGATTCAGATGTTTCTGACAAGCATGTTAAATTATGAAGTCCTGGAAGACTCACTACATGACTGGACATTTTTAGATGTGAAAATTAATTGGGTGAATCACTTTTTATTGGACTAACCTAGGAGATATTCACTATGTTTGTGGGATAGGCCCTTCCGTAGAATGTTTTCTAAATTTGGTGAATCGCTGCTTTTACTTGATGGACCTGGGATAAAATCACTATATTTAGTGGAGGTACTCAAATTTTGGTATTGATTAGGATAATCACTATTTTTAGTGGATGGGATCAGACATAGTATATAAAAGAATAAATTGAATACCTTATGTCATGTTATCCATGCCAAAGTAGAAGCTTGGATTTAGTTTTCACTTTGTTTTCTTAGATAGTATTTAGAGACATCTGTTGTGAGTGAATTATAAATGGGGTGTCAATATTAGTTCGGATATGGAGAGTTATATAATATAATGATGCTTTGATATGTGATAATTTACTATAAATGTGTGATAACGTTTGTGTATTCTTGAAAATTTTATAGTGCAGCTTCAGACACCAGCTGAGGGCTGAAGCATGTACTTGGGTTTTTAGTTACGTTGTAATGCTTACATTATTTATTTATTCTCTTACAATATTTATATTATTTATTGAATGTATGGATTTTGGGTAGATACTAGAGGTCCCGGCCTTGTGATATTTATATCTCACACCCTACTCGGGCCACCATTTAACTAGGGTACCCGAGTACCTTCTATATGGTTTCAAGATTGTGATGTCTTCATATACTTGGGAGATTGGAGTAGAGGATAGAGTGGAATCTCTGGAATCTCAAGGAGATCAACATCAGGGATTTGAGTCATTGTATATTTATATCTTTATTGATATTTAAATCATGGTGTATTTTTTATTTCTTTTACAGTTGTACCATAATAACATACTTGCATTGTATAAAACTAGCATTGGCTATTTTTTATACAATATTTTTAAAATTATTTCTTCCATGGATTTTTCGTTATCCACACTCCATCTGTCATTTGTTGATATTGTACACTATTTTTACTCTTATAAGAGTGTATAGTCTCCCCCACTGACTATCCATAGTCTCTCGTTGCTAGTCAAAAACATCTGGCATACGAAGAGGCGCACTTGAGGTCATGTGGAAACTGTTCCAGCAACCGGTTTAAGGGAGAGTCGGGTCAGATGTTACAAAGGATTTAAGACCCTACCTAAATGTGGAAAAAAATTTATATTCAGCACTTTGAAATACATCGACAACTAATACAAAACTGGTTATCAATCGTACATGTACACACCTTCATATGTATGTTTGTGTGTGTGTGTGTGTGTGTTTATGTGCACATTGTCTACACTAATCCAAAAAACTCAATATATTAACCAGGTACCCAGAATCATTGTAGGAACAACCAACACACCTCAAACTAGGTAGCAGGAACTCATATACATTATCAAACCCTTAATTGAATGATTTGAAAGACTAAAATGGTGTATAAGACTTACTCGAAATAATGGTGGTGAAACAATCTTAGTTAATCAACCTCTCCCTTGGCATAAAATCCAAGATTAAGGAACAAAGGACCCCAAAACACTTTTTTCACACCTTAATGAATGAAGAACATAAAAACATGGTATTTTCGTTAAACCCTAAAATCATCCAAACCAAATCGGGTACCGAAAACTAACCAAATATCCAAAGCGATGCAGAAGAACATCACATAAGATCTTACCTTGTATAATGGGACTAAACCCATGGAATAATCATAATAAAACATGATGGACAGAAGACCTGAGAAGGGAGAGGTCGTGCGCTATAGCAGTTCGGCCCGGGGTTGAAGTGTGCTGCTGTGGGGGGGTTCGACCGAGGTAGGAGGTGATGACATGAGGTGCTTCATACAAGGTATCATGTAGAGGAGGAATCCAAAAATAAGACTCATGAGGCTAGGGTATGGGGAGGAAAAGGTCGTGCGTAGGAGGCTTAAACACCTGCCACGTCGCGCCTCACATGAGAGGAAAAATAGAGAATTCAATGCTTTATTTTTATAAACTAAGACCTAAAATAAAACACATAATTAATTAATATTTAATTTATTCAAATAAATTTATAATTCTTCTTCATTAATTTTAAAACTCATCCTTTAATTAAATTTTTCTTAGTAAACCCCAAAAAACTCTCATTAAGTTAAAAAACAGTTACACCCCATTAATTATTCAATTAAACATCTATTAACATAAAAATAATTTACTAAAAGCCATAATAATAATAATACCATTTTTATTGTTATTATCACATTCATTAATTTTAAAAAAATCACCCATTTTAATATTATTTGATTAAAATAAATTAATTATTAAACTAGATAAACTGCATGGATTAGACTGCAACTATGTGCAGACCTTGCAGATCCATTAAAGTTGACTTTATTGGATCCAGTGCTCTCAAGTAACCTTGGAAAAACAGGGAAAATTATCAAGTATTCAACCAAGTCCAAAATTGACACCTTTAAGTGTTCCAATACTCAAAAATAAATTCCATAGCTCAGTTTAAAAACTGACCCATCGATAAACAAAAAAATCGATAACCCTCGTATTTTAACCCGGTTCAATAACATGGTACTTTAAAATCTACCCACCTCAAAAACATCTCCTCCCCATGAAGTCATTGGTAACTACTACCATAGAATCTGACCTACCTAGGTCAAAATGTTTCATTTGAAAGGAAAATTATTTTTTCAAATGCTAAACACACTTTTAATCAAAACATAACTCCAACAACTTAATTATTTAAAAAAAATCCATGTCATATTTTACCATTTAAACACTAAAATGAATCTTAAATCCGTATCCATTACAATTACCACATCAACAAAAATTTTCAAAACATGATTAACCAATAGAAACAGGTTTCTTCTTCTTTCCTCGAAATATATCATGGACCCAAAAACAAATACTCACCCTTAAACTATCAAGGTCCCATTAAACTATTCAATTATCAACTGAATGTACACCAAATCCTTTACTTGACCTCCTATGACATTCCCAAATTAAGACTTATCATGGCTATTTAAAAAACTAAATTTCTCCAACATTAATGAAGGAATAGCCCAAAAAACCACATATCCATTTACAACTCAGATAAAAACCACTCATCAATCCCAAAAAAATTTAAAAATTTATCCCAGTGTAAGACCAACTATAAATTACTATCTCCATGATGAGATAAATATAGGGGACATGCTTGTCTTATTTAAATTATAACACTAAGATCAAACCCGGATCTCTAAAATATCAGTCATACTCTCAATGGTTGACTCTTTACAAAAAAAAATCTCATCTTCTCTATGTGATGCATCATCAGTCAAACCTCAATGCATATATCACTCGAGGAATCTGTGTTCATTCAAACCAACTATGAATGCTATTCCTAATTATGATGTTTCTAAATGGGTGCTCATACTATCAACCTCATCACATCCATCCTTCTAAGAAATCTCCAACACATTTACTGAAACTGATGCAACACTACCCACATTATGATTGTCTATGTCGTCACAAAAAAAGATCAACCACTCCCTAGTGAACTATTTCAGAACACATTAAATGAGTTTGTGTCATCCCTCAAACCATGACAAAAACATAAAAACATCTCTCATGAATAAGGTAATTTAAAACGATCCATGTGTCAAAACACCTGAGTCATAAAAAGTCCTCCTGAGTAGTGGGATAAAACTGATTATTAAACACTCAGGTTACTCTGCTTCATAGATGACCTACAACTGTACTAAATAGCACAATAATATTTATAGCAGACTCATGTTTAAACACATTAATATTATCCTAGGAAAAACCATAACTAGTCTTCAATTTCTAATTAGAAGAAAGGGTCAAATTGCCAACCCTGAAGTTGACCATGTCATAGGCATGTCTATCATGCTGAACCAAGCATTCCTCGATGCTCAATCACAAATTAAAAGTCAAGGTACAATTACCACCCATCTAAACAAGGATTTATCTTTTATAGTGAAAATTTCTACAAGGTACAACAGGACCCAAATTTTACCAATTTTAACAGTTAAATGCAGAAACAATGAATTTCAAGCTCTAAGGGTGATACCTAATATGGGTTATCCACTTATGATGCATACACATCAAACCTATGTCTTTATTATGAAAAATTGTTAAATTACAAGGCTCAAGGATCCCCTTTTCATTTTTTCTATTAAATTTTAATTCATTTCTACTTTTAAACATTTTAATGAATTTCAACCAACCCACAATATCTTTTTCAAAACAATTCTCTTGGTTTTCAATGAACACACCATGGGAAAAATATTCCAGATATTTCAAACCTTATTTTTAATCATATAACATTAAGTGTTATTCAAACATTAATTGAAAATTTAGAATCAAAATTCCATTAAAAAAGGTCACCTTCGAGGGTCCAATATATTCAATCTGGGTTCTTCCAAAAGCAACCCACAACAGTTCAAATCAATCAAAACATAGTAGTATTACATTTATAACCATTTTAAAACATAAAATTGTTATATAAGGTTCATTCACATGTTTTACCATCTACCAATAGATAAGGCACCCATACACATTACCACTGGAATTTGGATACCATTTATGATATCCACTTTCTATGTAACATTTTATCTTTATCTGCCCTTTTAAATTGTTTGAATACACACAATACCATTTTCCCAGTTATAAGGCACCCATGCACCAAAAAGCTAATACTGTCTCCCATTATAAATGAGAAAAATCAAATTTCCACTCAAGAAACCATTTACACATCAAAACATCTATAGAATGTTATTATAAGCAAAAACACAACAATATGTTATTACACAGAAGCATGGAACAATTATAAAACATGCTAATCACATAGGAATAATGGAATATAAACACCCAAGTAAGTTAGATATATCACCAAAACATGCTAAAAATTTTGTGCTAAATAATTAAAGGGCATGTAACATATTCAAGGAACACAATCCATATTAGCTTGCATCCTATTAGTGCAACTACATGGCATGGAATATATGCATTGCATGTGAATCTCTAAGTGCCTAATTTGATTCATGTGTTGTAACTTCTATTTCATATCATGCCAATACAATTTTTCTTAAAAATATATCAAAATCAATAAGTAATGGAAAATAAAACAATCACTCAAGGTGAAATATTATCAACTGTACCCTCATATACTACAAACATCAATTCCCATCTATAATCATGTGGAAATTTCTCATACATGGGGTGATCATTCCCAAGAAAAACTATTAACATAAGTGATGAAACATTCATAGACTCATATCTCCAACCCTAAAATAATAAGACAAAGGAAATGAACGAAAACATAAATTCTCTAATACCACTTTGTAATGTCCAACCCGACTCACCCCTGAACCAGTTGTGAGACCGGTCACCACATGACATCAAGCACTTCTCCTAGTATTCCTGATGCTACCTAATAGGACCAAGGTTCTAAGGATAGTTTGGGGAGAGTAAATACTCTTATTAGAGTAAAAATAGTGTACTATATAAGTAAATTTGGGAAGCATTGTGAATAATTATAAAGCATCAGAAGAAATATTTTTATAAATGTTGTATTAAAAAATGGCCAATGTTAATGTTATACAATGCATGCATGTTACGATGGTAAAACTATGAATGTTATAAACAATACGTCTTGATTTAAATATCAGTAAATAAATTAATAAATAATGAGTCAATTGCCCCTAGGGAAATCTCCTCAAGCATCCTGAGATTCAACTTAGTCTTATACTACTATCTCTAAAGTTTATGAAAACAACACAATCCTTCAACCAAATAGAATATACTCAGGTACAATAGTGGAACAGTTTCCCATGAAGGTCGGGATATAAAAATATCAGTATGCTGAGACTACTAGTGTTAACACCAAATATAAAAATTTAATAAATAATTTAAATAGTGTGAAGGCATGCATAAATAAATAAAGCAGTACAATGTAACTAAATACCCAAGTACCTACTTCAGCCCTAAACTGGTTTCTAGACATGAATTATACATTTTTCATGCATACACAATAGTAATCACACATTCATTTTCATTTTTCAATTATTCATACCTTGTAAAATTATATAAGTCTCAAGATTCTTCCTAAGCCTAAAATCCCCTTTATAAGTCACTCACAACAGATGTCTCTAAAGAGAATCAATGAAATCAATGTAAAGACTGATTCCAAACTAATGCTTTGTCTTGTATAATGCATCGTGTTCTATTTATCTTAGTATCTCATTTACTATGTTTGAGCCCATCCACTAAAAATACTGATTCTCCCAAACAATACAAAAATATGATCATGCCTACTAAATATTGTTATTTTCTCCTAGTTTTGTCCACTATAAATACCGATTCACCCAATTCATGAACATTTCTGAGTAAGACCCATCCACCAACCATAGTGATTCTCTCTTTGGTCCGTCCACTAAATATTGATTCACCCAATTCATTTTGATGTCTGAACCCATCCACTCAAGTAGTGATTCATCTAGGATTTTAACAATTAACATTCTTTTTAAAAACATCTCTAGTCAAACAATATGAACAAGGTTCATATATTTAGATACCATCTCACAGGGAATGTCATATAATTAATCAACACTATCCTAAACAACATAAGGTTTGAAAAAACTCACATCAAATGGAATTCTTGGCCCAATTGGCCTTAAATAGTCAACATAGGGAAACAAACAGATGTGGTGTCCCTTAATCAAAGAAAAAAACATTTGTTATTTACAAGAATTCATATTAAATTTATTTAAAATATGGACCACGTCATATAATTAATTTACAGAATTAATTATCCCATTTTAATTTCACATCCCATAATTAATTTCCAAAATTAATTATCCAAATTATCACTGCAAAATCACTTCATCAATCCATCATTAAATATATCAACTTATTCAAAACAAAGAATCACAATTAATCACATGATCAATTATCTCATTCAGCTAAATCAATATATCATAATTAATCCTTTGATTAATTTTTTTAATATTCCAGTCTCAAGAAAATAATTAATTCATAATTAAATATCTCAAAATTAATCAAATTAATTACTCCTAATTAATACCTTGATTAATTATCAGCTCATTCACATAATTAATATAAAATTTAATTATATTCACTTAGCCAAAATCCAATCATATTTTAATTATTTAATAGGTTCACTTTAACCAATTCAGCAATACATGCTTAAAACAAATATATGGTAATTTCCTCATTTATCTAATGTCGGTATCATTATTTAATAACATCCAAAACCTTGTATAACCTAATAAAAATCGATACTAGAAAGAAGAATTCTGAAAAACCCAAACCACAAGCAAGCGTGATATGATGTTACCACTAACCAACTATTTATCTTTGACCAACATTTTATTAAAACATAGTAGTTCCATAATCAATGGAAACATGAATCCTCAATTTATTTAAATAGGAATTATTAAATAAAAAGATAATGATTTTCGACCCTACCTTTGGGTGGAACAAATTTAATATTCATCACTTTGATTTATGATGACAACCAATCCCAAAATACTCATCAGTCGCACGTGGACACACCTTTATAAATATATATATTTATATATTTATATGTTCATGTTGTCTACACTAATAAAAAAATTCAATTTATTAAATAGGTACCCAGAATCAATCCAAAAATGACCAACACACCTCTAAGTAAGTACAAAGAACTCATATACATTATTAAAACATCAATTGAATGATTCAAAACATAACAACTATTTATAAGACTGACCTGAAACCAAGGTGGTGAAACAATCTGATCTCATCCACCTCATCCATAGAGGTTGACTCAAAATTATGGAACAAAAGACCCAAAAACACTATTTTCACACCTCAATGAAGGAAGAAGATCAAAATAGGGTAATTCCATCAAACCCTAAAAGCTTCCAAACAATATCAGGTACTAAAAATGAACCGAATCTCTAAATAGATGAAGAAGAACATCATAAAAGATACTACCATGAATAGTTGGACTAAATCCATGGAATAATTAGAAGTAATTATTTTGGACAGAGGACTTAGGATGGGGGCGGTCATGCGCTACAGCATTTCTAACAGGGGTCGAGGCATGCTACTGCAGTGGGTCCAACTGAAGGATGAAGCCACAACATGAGGTACTTCATCCAAGGTCTCACATAGAGGAGGAATCCAATAAGAGTAATTGTGTGTTTAGGGTTTTAAGATGAGATGGCCGTTAGGAGAAGGCATGCGCACCTGCTACATCGCGCCTCACATGAGAGGAATAAAGGGGATTTCCCCCTTTTCTTGTCAAACATAATACCTTAAATAAAACCCACAATTATTTTTTATTTAAATTACTCAGACCCATTTTTGACGTTTCATCATTAATTTTGACACTCATCATTTAATAAAACATTTCATGGTAAACCCCAAATGAATTATCCTATATTTCACAGAACAGTTACACCCCATTAATTATTCAATTAAACATCATTTGACATCAAAATAATTTATTAAAATCCATAATAATATATATTACTATATAATTATTATTATTAACATATTCATTCATTTAAACACAAATATCCCATTTTAATCTAATTTAATTTAGAAAAATAAAATATTAAACTAGGTAAACTTCCTCGATTGGACTGAAATCATGCGCAGACTGTGAAGATCCATTAAAGTGGAATTTCCTAGATCTTGTGCACTTGAGTCTCCACATGACAATAGTGAAAATTAATGGGTATTCGACCAAATCCAAAAACGACACCTTTAACTGTTCCAACACTAGGAATTATGTTCCAGAGCTCATTTTAATAACAGAACTATCGATAAACCAAAAAAATTCAAAACCCATTATATTTTAACACAGTTAAAAAAAATACTTTACAGAAGAGCTGATTTGATTCATTGATCACAAAAACATAACATCACTTGTCTACATATGATATAACTTTTCATCTGATGTATTAACGATAACAAATTTTTTTAAAATGTATTAGTATCAGAATCCCTTCTGATAGATCAGTGAAATACTGTGTCCAATGGACCACTATCCTCTTCTTATGTTTAGATTTTATATAACTAATAATGTATTTGGTTGATTGTTTCATCTAATTAAACATTGCATGTAATGGATTGGTTGATCAGTACTTTTTCAAAACCTATAACTTCATAAAGATAAAAATATCACATTTCAAAAAACATTTGCATCTAGTGATTCCTACACTGATGATCTACGACATAAAGAATCCATCTTCACATAACCATATCATCCACAAACTATCTCTTATATACAAAAATCTACATGATTTACTAAACATTGAATGATCAGAAAATAATTATGAGATTTAGTTTGATTGAAACCTATATCTATACATCTATGTATGGATTTCTGTGTCCAGAACGAAATTTCCCTTTGTTGATTCATCCAATCTTCTGTGTCTAATGCAACTTCCTTGTTAGTCTGATGGGGTCAGTCTGGAAACCAAAACTTCACTTTTCTTAAATTCAAACATATTTTTTAAATTGAAAAATTATTCAACCAAAACACAACATAGTCTTATAAATCTCTCCATTTGCTTTTTTCATTAATACCCACATCAATAAAATACTCACATAAAATAACCTCAACATTAGTAAGTACAATATCATGATCCCCCATACATTTAATCTCCCCACTCATTTTTATTATATCCTTAATTTAAAATAAAATTCAACGGGGCCACTCTTGAATATTCTTCTTTGTTTCAAAGCCTTGAAATTCTTCATCATGAGAACATTAGTATCACAAGAGCTTCTTTAATATTTGTTAATTACAAAATAACTTTATGTCTACATGGGATAACCCAGTATAGAAAACAAGAGTGCATAGTAAAGTTGATTAATATTGTCTATAGAACAACCTTCATGTAATACCATTATCATAATTGTTTTCCCATTCTCATATTTGGGGAAATATAAGAAAATTTGATAAGATAAAAATTACCGTCACCCATTCCAACAAAAATATCATAAATTTAAAGTCTAAATACACAATTTTCTAAAAAATATATCTTTCATAACCTCATTAAATTCTTTTAAAAGAACAGTAAAAGATTTAATTCACAACTTCCACAATTCTAATACTTCAATTTTCAACATTTTTTTATAAATATGAAAATGTTTTGGGAATAAGGAGGAGCCTCAGTAGTTTCACAAAAGAGACACTTAAATTGAGATTATTATCTCATTCTTGACTTTTCCTTCTTCTTCATTAATTTTTCATATGATGGGTTTTATTTCTTCTGTTCATCCTTATTAGAATATGTATCATGTTTCTTCTCTTTTGAAGAAAATTTTGTTGAATTTTCCATCTTATTCTCATTTTTAGTAACCTTATTTTATAATGACATTGTAATAACTTCTAAATGCCTTCCTCTTTTCTGTAAAATTATCACACACCTCTTAATAACATGCACATCATGCTCACATATCTTGAATCTTTTCTGAACCTTCAAATCACAATCTATTGATATATTTTTATCTGCTTTTATCTCATCTTGATAGTCCTTTTTCTTCCCCTTTTATTAATGTTATTTTCTTCTTTTTTAACTTTATATTCATGACATGTTTTTATGAATAAATAACCAGGAATTATTTGTTTTTAGACATAGTATGTTTACTATTCTAAACATTCATTAAGTACTCAATGTTCTTGATATTTTTCTTTCTCGTTATTGAGGCTTCAAAATTCATCACCATCTGAGTTTTGATTTTCAGTTATAACAATTTATTATAAAATTTTGGTCTTCTTTACTTACCTTATCTCCCACTTAACTCATACATGTTTCCTGTTTGAGAAATATTTTTCTGACAATAATAAGATATATGTTCAAATATTTTATAGCAACAACAATGACATATAAATCATTATTTTTTATTGTTATAGTAAAATTTCTCAAAAAAACTTTTTTTTGATCTTTATAAATCGTGCACCACTTTAATTAGGGAGAGATATTACTAAATATTTTCATTATTTATTAGTGACTGATTTTTTCTCACTGATATTCTTCTATAGACCACTATTTTATTTATATTTAGAAGCTTCACAATCAACATCATCTACCTTTGTGAGGTACCGTCACATCTTTCCAATCAAACATTATGTTTCAATAAGAATTGATTGTGATTCTAACAACTGATTTTTTATTATGAAAACTATTTTTCAAAATATCTAACTTCTATTCAGATTCAACAATCTTTAACTTCTCCTACTTAAATTCGTAAATGAATATAGATTTTGTCATGTTGAGATTCCCATTTTTAGTTTATTTTTCTTCACCAATTTTTAGTTTTCTTTTGAGCTCATCAGTCTTTATTTTATATGATCTAATAAACTTGATATTATTCTCCTCTTTCTTCATCTCATCCCCATTATCAAAATATATGTTTCTAATGTATTTATTAATATTACTTCATTCTATATTTATTTTTGTATTATGTTCAATTAAGTTTTTCCAAGCTCTATTTTATAATCCATTTAATTTCTATTATCTTTTCACAATTATCATTAATATTAGATGAAATACTTTTATTTCTATCTTTAGCAATTATGATTACTTGATAATCAGATTTATCATTGGATGTTGAATCATTTTTCATTCTTCGATTCAGATAATATTTATTCTTATTTTCGTAAGGATGTTTTTCCTTATTCTTCTTACACATCTGTTTCTGAGGAATATTATCCCATTATTCAGACTCATACTCTTCAATTTTATTCCAAGGAAAATTTTGTTCAAAATTTCCTTTCCCCTCAAAATTACAAAAAATGAGAGAGTTTTTACCTTTGAACTTCTAATTTCCTTGAATGTATTTTTTTGAAATGAGGTAAATGATATTGTTTAAATATTTAGTTATATTCTCCACCTTTGAATCAATTGATATTTCTTAAACATATTTTTATTTTTTTCCATTTTAACAAATATTTGAAAGACATTTCATTCTCATCTCATTTCCTTTATAAATTTGTTTTATTAGTCTCATATGCGATAATAATATTCTAAATCTCGTCAAGAGATAAATATTACGAATATTATAATTATAATACATTAGCATCAAATTTAACTAGAATTTTTTTATTAGTTTCTTTTCAATTGGGGAATCTTACTGCTTCTCCCCAGAACCACTAATGTTACTGAAAACCACATTTAATCTTGTAAATTAATCATCATTTCATTCTTCATTAGCAATTTTCATAACATCAAATCTTCTTCAACATATTTTTTACTTGGTTCCCTTAATTTGTTCATTCCCTTTATAGCTACATTTAAACTTATCCCACATTTTCTTAGCTATTGTAAACCCTATAATATTTTCATAGTCATTTTTGGTTAAAGGAAACAACATAGAATTCATATATTTTCTATAAGCTTCTAAACATATTCTATCAATAGATTTCATACAAACATCAATAAATGGGGAAATCCCACTATTATTTCATCTCTAACATTATGATTGGGAGAACAAAAATATGGTAACATCCTTTTATTCCAACTATTATAGTTCATGCGATCAAAAATAGAAAAACACCTACTGATCACTGAATTAAAATTCCCTATTTTCAAATATGGATATTTCAAAGACAACCTATGTTATAATACTACTTTATGTTCATATTTAGGATCGTGACCACTAAGATGGGAGATAGGGGAAATCTGTTATACCTTTTCCTTTTAAAAAGATTGTTTCATAACCTTTTTTATTTGAAAATTATATTAACCATTGAAACTCTTTAGAGTTTTGATCATATCAAAAAAGGATCTCGACCATACCTTTCACTTGAAAAAATCTTATGATGGAGTAGTTCGTGATATTTACTATGTTCTTTATAATCACATACTCTTTGCCATGTTGGATAGTCCCACCAACATATATTCCTTTATAATATTATATTTGAAATATAATGGCATAAATTTAAAAGGGTTCTAAAACCCTATTATAAACTTTTCTACTATAGTTGGTTATACCCCCTACTGTCTTTTTCATATCCCCTTTCCCAAAACTATCTTTACACCCAAAAAACAAGCTTTTTCAGTAACTGGTAAGAACCCATAGCTATAATATTCCTTCTTTTACTTTTCTAATCCACTAATAAGAGTTATTTTCTTCCTCTATATGTAATACGGATCAACATAAACTGTGTAAGATATTTAATAACTTAAAAAATTATCTTAAGAACATGTTGGTCATGAAATTTCTTCCAAATATTCAAAAAATCTCAACATTCTCAATCTTTCACAAAAAAAATATCTAGAAAACATACATAGAAAAATTCAGTCTGATCATTCTCTGTGTGGTAACCTCTATAATATATCCTCCATTCAATCTACTCCACCTGATTTTTTTTTCTTCCCTTCCTACTTCAACTGATTAAAGAACATGATAGGAATCTCACAACATCTTTTTTTCTAAAGGATCTCCATTTTATGAGACCTTTATTTCAAGGATCTCACCCTAGTATATCTCACTTTGGTTGATCTTACACCAATATTTATATCTCCCATAGAACATTATCAAGTGGAACTTTCCCCATTGGACATATTCAAATGGGAGTTACTCTAATGCTCTCAACATCAACAAGAAACAAAACTCGATTAGGATATCAATACCTTTCAAAAAACTGTCATATTATTTTCTCTCCACACAGGCTAATATTGAATAAGAACAAATGTAATGACCCAATATTTTGAATAATTTTTGTTTCTTATTTTTTTGTATTATTTAATTTTATAATAAACAAAACTATATCCTATAATTAATTATGTGAGTATAATTAAACTAATACCATTGGATTTCAACTATTATATGACAGTTGGTTTATATGACCATTGGAAACTAAACTATTAATGTTATTATTATTTTTTATAAATAAGAGTGATCTTGGTTAATTAATATAGAAAGAGGATTTCATGGCCTCATCTAGTAGACTCGGGCCATACGAAGCCCATCTGTTAGAGCATGAGAAGGAGGTTGCATCACTAGGCATTGCACTAGACCAAGCCCAAGCTAAGCTTCAACATGTGAAGATTGAATGAAATATCCTACGGGATATGTTCAAGAAAACTAAAATAACCACTTAGGAAATGTTGTCCGAGCTGCCCCAAGATTCTATAACAATTGCACATGTTACTAGTAGGTCCTATACAAGTGTTATAATGGGATATGAAATGGGGTCTTTGTTACTTTGTGTAATAATTTTGTATAAATAAAATTTTTATTTATTATTAGGGTAAAATTTCTGAATTTCAAATGTTAAAATAAAAATAGGATGAATATATAGAAGTTCCATTTTTGGGGTGAATTTTGGAAAAAAGATATTTTAAAATATTTTTATATACATTAAATAATTAATAATGTAAATTTATTTTCAAAAAATGGTTATATACAGCTGTGATCAGTAAAAAAATTAGAGTATAATAAGATCAACTAAATATTTAGTTAATAGTAAAATATGAATAGTAATATTACTCTTATGAATAGTAATGTGACCAATGGAATAGTAACCTCACTTAAAAATGTATAAATATAATTTAGGAATCATGAATGGTAAGGTGATATAATAGAATATGTGAAAAACTGTTTCAAAAATTTTTAGCTATGTATTAAAATTTTCATCGGGTAAATAGTGTTTTTACTTAAAAATTAAATATCTCATAAGTAGAAAATTATAATTATATATTGGGGTTCATTTTTGAATTCGGTGAAATGATATTAGGTTAGGGTGAATTTAAGATATTTTTATAAAATGTTTTGTTTTTCAGTGACTACTGAAAATACAGTTTTGAGTTTCAGTGTGTTTAATAACATAAATAGTGATTTAATCATGATGTAATAATTCTGGTCTAATTTTTAATTGTATGAAATGTTATTAGGTGTCTCAAGTGGCCAATACCATGGGATAATATCAAGGGAAAGCGCATGGTTTTGTAAATACCACCAATGAGGTGTCCCTTGGAAATTAATAAAATATTCCACCACATTTGCTATAAATACCAACACATTCCTTCATTACATTCATTAAAAAATCCTCCTCAATGATGGGTGGGTATTTTTACATCCCAAGGAGTCCTCCCAAGGTTCCCTCAATCCCCCAAGGACCCAGACTTTGTGTTTTTTTTGTTACTCTTTAGGGTAAGGGAACCATTCACCCTCCTCTTTTAGTCATGAATTTCTTTATGATGTGTCTTATGATTTCCATTTTATTTTGTTAGGGGATGTTATTATATGTCCTTATTTTTGGAAATTTTCATTCCAAATTATTAGATACCATTTCCACTCTCATCAACTTATTTTTCTTAATTTTATGTGATGTTGTTTGGCTACCGAAATTTTCCAAAAAGAAATCACTTCTTCTCTTTTCGTTCATATTTCCTTTTCATGTGGTATTTCATGAAAACATGCATACCATGAACTTATATCTTTTTTATTCTGTACCCATAATGTATTATGAGTTATTTATGAGTGGGATACCCTTGTCCCCTCTCTTTTCAATGTTTTCAAAAACCATTTTGTCTAGCTTTTATGCTGTTGAATTTTCATCTCAAAATATCTCCCTTTTTATCATAAAATTATCCTTTTATATTTATGTAACTTCCCAAACAAATATCATTTCTATGGGTATTCATGAAGACAAAAAATTATGTATTAGATTCAATAATTTATATACGTGAAACCATCATTACATTTCCACGGGATATAAATGACTTAATGAATATGTTTTTAGCACTCTTAAAATGGCACGATTTTGAAATGATACCCATTTTTGTAACTCATTATGTTTTATTTATGAAATGTATGATTATTATCTACATATCTCACATGAAAATAATGAAATATTAATGGTTCCCCCTAATAGATCTCCAATGTATTGGGTAAATAATTTAATCTCTTGAGATGACAAGTATCACAATACCTTAGTGACAACCCTAGTAATTTTTATGACACCTTGGGGACGAGCCCTGATGATAAGTTCTTGAATGTCTAAATAAAATATTGTAGCAACATATTAAATTTATTATTCATGTTATTTTTATTATGATATGCCTATTCTTCTATTTCTCATGTCTTTATTATTTTCATCATGTTTTTATTGATATCACAAGTAAACTGATTCCCTTGTTTACCCTTATTGGGAATTCTGCTCAGCCTTTACTTTGATGTTTGTCTCCAGGTAATGAGATACATTAATTTTACTTATGAAGAACTTTTCATGAATATTTTCAAGAATATTAATAGAATTTTCTATGTCTTCATGTATTATGTTTGTGATTTACAAGACTATTCTTTAAAGAACCTCTATTTGTAAAATGTAATGAAAAGTTATGTAATAAAAAGGCAAGAAGCAATGGTTGTAATCAAAGGATAGGGTAGTTATTGATTAAAATTTGTCTATTAAAACATTAATAAAAATCCTATTGAAATGTTTAAATATTGGAATTCATCCTGGTATTTTGGTGAAATATTAAGTAAGTGGTTTCCGAACAAATAAATCGTTGTCTGGATACAAACAAGTGGATTTGCATGTAGAATTGATGTATCTAAGAGTGAAAACACCAACAGGGAGTTTCTGTCTAAACCCAGGGTAACCTGGAACATAAAAATGGGCCATACATCACTATTTTTTTGACACTAACAAGGGATATTTTTTTTTAATCTCATGTTTTTTATGAATCATTATAAAGGATTTATAGAGAAATGTAATTGTTTACGTATAATGTTTTAAGACATGAAATCCATTATAGTTAAAAGATTCGTAAATAAAATAATCTTATAACTAAGGTTTTAGTCTTTTAGAAGATGGTGGGAAATAGGAGGAATTGTGGAAATGGTGACCGCAATAGACCATGCGTTGGCGGCCCTCCAATGGAAGACGGAATGGAAACTTTCATGACAATAATGAACCATCTGACTCAAGTTATGGGAAATAACTTGAATCAAGATGAGAGAATGATTTCCCTATAAAGGGAATAATATTTTGTTGATTCATTTATGTGTCAATGACCACCAAACATTAGTTTATCTATTGACCCATAGATTGATCAATAGTGGATAAGCTTTATTGAGAAGATCTTATCT
Organism: Viscum album; assembly: GCA_963277665.1. Taxonomy (NCBI): domain Eukaryota; kingdom Viridiplantae; phylum Streptophyta; class Magnoliopsida; order Santalales; family Viscaceae; genus Viscum; species Viscum album. Next base: position 390,268,049 of record OY728142.1, on the reverse strand, counting down.
ATTATCTGCTATTAAAAACAAAAGACGATCACTCTATATGTTTTCTTCTTAGAGAGAGAAGTTGATCAGTGGTGGGATATTGTTAAAAACATGAGTCCAATTGTATAGTTTTAAGCTATAGAGTGGTATGATTTCATAGGGATATTCATTAATAAGTATTTACCAGGTTTTATGAGAACAAGAATGGAGAAGGAGTTTCTCAAGTTGAAGAATAAGGAGAACGGTTCTGTTGAAATATATGATATGAACATCACAATATATTCCTGTTACACCTCAATCTTTTTCATGGATCCAAATGTTAAGGATTATAGATTCCTCTGTGGACTAAAACCTCATAAATGGAAGTATCTAGCCAACCAATACTATGAAATTTATGAAGAGATCATGTGGAGGGTGATGGAAGTAGAACTGGATTTTTGTGTGATGTAGTGGTCTCAAAAATAAACTGAAAATAAGAGATAAATAAAGCCAAAAATAGGGAGTACTATCGATTAGGGAAGAGGAGGAAAGAATTTTCAAAATCCCATGTGTAATAAATGTGGGAAGAAGCATTCAGGGAACTTCCTTCTCACTATCAGGAAGTGCTACAAGTGTGGAAGAGATTTCCATATTGCCCAGAATTTTCATAGTGAGATGAAGCCTCAAATTCACAACAATAATGACAAGGGGAAGATGGTACATGCCCTACCTGATGTCCAACGCTATAAGTGTAGACAACTTGTTATCTTTTCCAATCACTGTCTAAATCCGAGGGTAGGAGATTGGAACCACTATCAGCATCAACAATGGAAAAGAAAGCAAGGTCATGCTTTTTCTATCACAATGGATGAAGTTGAAGTGAAAAATCATGTGGGGGTAGATAATCAGGTTTTTATATCAAATATATAATTTAATTTGTTTGATTCAGGTTCTACAGATTTCTTTATTTCCTATAAGTATACAAAGTATTTAGAATCATCCATGGAATTTCTAAAAGTTGAGTTATCAGTCAAGACTCCTGGTGGGATTGTCCATGCATCATTAGTGTTTAGAAACACTAGAATTTAATTTATTAATCACGATATTATCGAAAATCTAATACACATTTCCATGCTAGAATTTGACATTATACTTGGGATGGACTGTCTCTCAAATTATAATGCTATGATTAAAAATCAGAAGCATCAAAATCTCAGTAGACTTTAATAGAAAAAACAAAAAATTATCTTCCAAAAAGTGAAATCTCTACCTCATGTTTGTCTAGAATAACCTCTTATATCCTACTTTATGGATTTTATCGGTGAAGAAGAAGATGGAAATGAGAGTATAAGGATAGAAAATATCCCCATCATCCTGGAATATATTGATGTGTTTCCTCAAGAGTTACCCGGACCTCCCCTATAAAGAGAGGTAGAGTTATCTATTAAACTCGTACCTGGATCTCATCCAATGTCAAACACCCCATATATGATAAAAAATTTGGAGCTAGAGGAATTAAAGAAACAACACCAAGATCTTTTGGAGAAGGGTTTTATCTGACTGAGTGTGTCTTCTTGGGGAGCACCTATTCCATTTGTGAAGAAGAAGGATCGATCAATGCAGCAATGAATTGATTATAGAGAACTGAATGGGATCACTATAATGAATAAATACCATCTTCTTAGAATTTATGAATTATTTGACCAACTTAATGGGGCTTAATTCTTCTCTTAGATTGATCTTCGATCTGTTTATCATCAATTTGGGGTGAAGAAGGATGATATTTAATAAAATGCCTTATGATTAAGATATAAGGATTATGATTTTGTTGTTATGCCCTTCGTACTGACTAATTCACCAGCTATTTTAATGGATTTGATGAATGGTGTTTTTAAGGAATTCCTAGATAAATTTTTGGTAGATTAATTTATGATATTCCGATATATTCAAAAAGTCACAAGGAGCCTAAAGATCATCTAAGAGTCTTTTTTGAAAATTCTACGAAAGGGAAGGATTTTTGGAAAGTTCACAAAATTTGAATTGTGGTTACTATGTAGATTTATTGGGGCACATTGTAACCAATTAATGAATCTTAGTTGACCCTACAAAGATAATGGTTATAAATGAGTGGCCTCACCCTGTAATAATAACTGATATTCATTATTTCAATTGATTAACAAGATATTATAAGAGTTCTATGAAAAATATTCTATAACTTTCTAATTAATTAACCTAGTGAACTAAAAAAGCGGCCCAGTTCATCTGGACAATGGAGTGTGCAGAAAGTTACCAGGATTTGAAGAGATTGGTAACTGCATCCCTGCAATCTCTGCCCTCAAATGGAGAAGGATTCATTATTTTTAGTGATGCATCTCTGAAAGGGAATGGGGGAATCCTCATGAAAAATGAAAAATTCATTACTTATGTGTATTGATATTTGAAGACTCATGAGAAGAACTATCCTAGGAAATATCTATAGTTGTATGGGGTTGTTCTTTCTCTGATGATATGGAGGCAGTTTCTTTACGGGGACAAATGTAATATATACAAAGACATTCAATGTTTAGAAGTATATTTTCACCCAAAAGGAATTGAACTTGAGACAAAGTAAAAGTTTGTAACTTCTTAAATAAAATCATTGTTCAATTCAATATCATCCTGAAAGAGATAACAAAGTCACTGATGCATTAAGCAGGAAAGACCAAATTGTCCAATCCATGAAGAGGATTCAAAGACATCATTTGATGAATGACCTAGTAAATCTGGATATGGAAATTATTAGGAAAGAAACATCATCAAACGTAACCCAAATTATTTCTCAACCATCATTACTAGAGAATATCAAGAAGGATCAAAAAGAATATCCTTTGTTATCGGTGAATTTAAAGGATTTGAAATATGGAAAGTGTCCTAAGTTCAATATTGGTAAAGATGGTGTACAAAAATTTCAAACAAGACTATGTCTTCCATCTATTCTGGAAATAAATAAGGATCTGATGGATGAATCTCATAGATATACTTTCTTTATACATCTGGGATGGATGAAAATGTATAGGGACCTTCTAGATCTTTACCGGTGGGATAATATGAAAAGGTTGATTGCTGACTACACTTCAATGTGCCCAGTTATTCATCAAGTGAAGGAAAAGAACCAACTTCCTAAAGGGGTATTTCAACCACTACCAATACCAGTGTGGATGTGGGAAAATATCATTATAGACTTTTTCCTTGGTCTTCTAAAAACTTCTAATGGAAACAATGCAATATGGGTTATTGTGGAACATAACACCATGACTGCTTATTTTATCTCTATTCGGGAATATTTCTCTCTTGACCAACATTCGTAGATTTACATTAAAGAAGTAGGAAGGATGCATGGAGGTAAAATTTCTATTGTATCTGATCATGATCCAAGGATTACATCAAATTTATAGAGAAGTCTTCAACATGCTCTATGTAATGAATTGAATTTCAGTACAACCTATCACCCACAAACTGATGTCCAATCTGAATGTACTATTCCAACACTTGTGGATATTCTAAGAAATTTTTTGATGATTTTTAAAGGTGTATGGGATAAAAATATCCCATTAGTTGAGTTCTATTATGATAACAGCTTCCACTCGAGAATTCAAATGGAACACTATGAAGCTCTATATCGAATGTAATGTAAAATTCCTACTTTTTTGGATAAATCTAGTGAGAGAAATCTTATTGGGCCTAATCTTATGTAATATATGATAGAAAAGTACATGTTAGCCAACAACACATTAAGATTGCATAGAGTCGACAAAAGAGATATGTCGACAACCGTTGAGGGGACTTGAAGATTGATATTAGTAAAAATTTGTTCTTTAAATCTCACCATAGAATAGATACATGAGGTTTAGTAGGAAATGGAAGGTCAACCATAGGTACATGTCCCCTATGAAATCCTTGATCATGTAGTATCAGTGGCCTATAATCTTGTACTTCTTCCAAATCTAGAACATGATCATGATTTCTTCAATGTATCCCTCCTGAGGAAGTAAATACCTAACCCTTCACATATACTAAATCTAGAGGTGGTACAACTTAAAGATTACCCCCCTTATGAGTATAAGTGGATGGAGATCTTGGATCATAGAGACAAGGTTCTACGCAACAAGACTACCTTCCTTGTTAAGGTGTTGAGGAGAAACAAAAAATGTGGAGAATCCACATGGGAACACGTGGAGTCTACGTGGTATGAGTACCCACACCTTTTCCCTTCGGAGTGTATGAGGTGAAATTTCAAGGATGAAATTTCTTAAGGGGGTGAAGAATATATAGACCAAATATTTTGAATAATATTCTTTCCTATTTCTATGTATTATTTTATATTATACTCAACAAAACTATATCCTATAATTAATGAAGTGAGTATAATTAAATTAATACCACCATGTTTTGACTAGTATATAATATTTGGTCAATATGTTCATTGGAAAATAAAATCATAATGTTATTATTAATGTTTACAGATATAAGTGATCATGGTTAATTAATATAGAAAGAGGATTTAATGTCCACATCCCGTATACTTGGGCCATATGAAGCCCATTTGTCAGAGCATGGGAGGTGGAAACATCACTAGGCTTTGTGCTCAACCAGGCCCAAGTAAACCTTCAACATGTGAATCTTGAATGTAATATCATATGGGAGAAGATCAAGATGATAGAAATCCCCACTTGGGAAATGTTGTCCGAGCCTCCCCAAGAATCTATCAACATTACACACATTGCTCTTAGATCCTATGTAGAATTTATAAAGGCCTATGTAACGAGGCCATAGTTACTTTGCATAATCCTTTTGTATATATAAAAGTATTATTTATTATTATGGTAATATTTTTGAATATAAAATGGTAAAATACATACAAAATGAATTTATAAAAGTTAATATTTTTGAGGAATTTTTGAAAAAATGTATTTTAAAACATTTTTTATACATTAACTAATTAATAATATGAAATGATTTTCAAAAACATCCCTTTTAAATTATTTATCAGTATGAAATTTAGATTCTAATAAGATCTACTTAATTTTTAGTGTATATTAATGTATAAATAGTAATATTACCATTATGAATAGTAATGTGACCAATGGAATAGTAACCTCACTTAAGAAAGTATAAATATAATTTAGGAATCTTGAATGTTAATGTGATATAATATCATATGTAAATAACTGTTTCATAAATTATTAGTTAAGTATTAGTATTTTTATTGAGTAAATAGTGTTTTTAATTAAAAATTGAATATCTCATAACTGGAAAAATATTTTTATAAAATGGAGTTCATCTTTGAATTCAGAGCATCGATATCAGGTTTGGTTGAATTTATTATATTTTTATAAAAGGTTTTGTTTTTCCGTGAATATTGAAAATACAGTTTGTAGTTTTAGTGTGTTTAATGTCATCATAAGTGATTTAATCATGATGTGATAATTCTGGTTGACTTAAGATTAGTATGATATGTTATGCAGTGTCCCAAGTGGCCAATACCATTGGAATATACCATCGGCAAGCCCATGGTTTTGCAAATACCACCGATGAGGTGTCCCTTCGAAATTAATAACATATTACCTCACATTTACTATAAATACCAACCCATTACTTCATTATATTCATTCCAAAATCCTACATGAAGAAGCTCTAGTATTTTTACCTCACAAATAGACCTTACAGGGTTCCCTCAATCTCCCAAAGTCTCAAGCTTCGTGTTTTTTATGTAACTCTTCCATGTAAGGGAATATATTACCGTTCGCTTTTAGTCCTGACTTCTATTATGATATGTCTCCTAGTTTCCTATTTATTATGGTGGGTTATGTTCAACTATGTACATATTTCTATCCATTCTATTTTCAAATTTTGATAAAACCTTTCAACTATCATCAACTTATTTTTCTTAATTTTTAGAGATGACATTAGGCTGCTAAAATTTTCGCAAAAGAAATGGAATCTTCTCTTTTCTTTCATGTTTCCTTTTCATGTGGTATGTCATTAAAACATCCATACCCTGATATTATTTCATTTTTATTCCTTACACTTATTTTATTATGACTTATTTATATGTGGGTGACCCTTTCCCCTCACTTTTCAATATTTTCTAAAACCATGTTGTATAACCGTTATGCTGCAGAATTTTCATCTCAAAATCTCTCCATTTTTCTCAAGAAATTATATTATTCTATTTATGTGAATGAACAAAACAATTTCATTTCAATGTTTACTCATGGTGACACAAAAATGATATATTTTTTTCTAGAATTTAAGTACATTAAACCCTCATTCTTTTTCCATGGGTTAAAAATGAGAAAACCAATATTTATTAAGAACTCTTAAAACATCCCAAATTTAAAGTGAAACCCATTTGTTTTTAATATCTATTTGTTATTTATGAAATATATGATAATTATTTATCTGTATCACATGAAAATATAGACACATTATGTTTGTCCCCTGATAGCGCTCCAATGCATTGGGTAAAGAATTTAATATCTAGAGATGACAAGTTTCACAATACCTTGGTGAATAACCCTGGATATTTTTATAACACCTTGGGGATGGAACATGGTGATAGGTTCATGAATGTCTAAATTAAATTTTTTATCCACATATTAATGTTATTATTCATGTTATTGTTATTATGATATGACTATTCTTCCATTTCTTATGTCTTTATTTTTTTCATCAAGTTCTTCTTGAAATCACAATTAAATTGATTCCCTTGTTTACCCTTAATGGGAATTCTTCTCACCCTTACCTTTTATGTATGTCTCTAGGTTATGAGATGTAGTAAATATACAAAGTATGAAATTTTAAATAAGGTTTTCAAGGGGATTAAAATATTTATTAAAATTTTCATGTATTATGTTTCTGATTTGCACGAAACTAGACATTAAAGATCCTCTATTTGTAAAATGTAATGAAAATATATTTAAAAAAATGTGGGATTCCATAATGATTTTAATTCTCCCTATATTTATATGCATCCTAGAACAGAAAATGTGGGAAATCCAATTCTTATTCCCACTCAACTAAATTCAAAAATCTCTAAGTTTCATTTTCATTTGAGATTCATGTCTAATTGTTTCAACTCTTCAAACAATTTCTGGACTCTTCTTGAATTTTCTTTAATATTTTCACTTATCAATACTGGAAATTTGTTTATAAATCCTTATTCAATAATCTTGAATCTACTCAAAAAATCAAATTGGTTCTACTTTTGAAACAACTTTCTATTATGATTATGTTGTTTTTGATCTTTCATTGTATGGTGACTTTGATTTTTCTTTTTTGAATCATAGTCAATTTGATAGACTTTATTATGGAATATGTGTTTGATGGAATTTCTCATAAAAATATCATATATTGGATCATCACAACATCAAAATCTTCATCCTTTTCTTTTAACTTAATTTAAATATATTTTATACTCACATTTCCCTTGACACAATGAATAATGAATACAAACAAATCATTAATTTCTTCAATGTTTTAGGTCAATTGAAAATTGTTGACAACAATATTACAAATACATTAGAATTTAGTCTCCAAAAACCACATTAGTAGAAACTCAACACATCTCATATTGTCAATAAATTCCTCATTATGATATCTCTCTTAATTAATTTTATTATAATAATCATAGTATTCAGATTACAATGGTAAACTCTCTCTCGGTATTTGATTTGATAAAATGAATATGTGTCGTCAATTATCTTATTAGATCAGTACTGAATCTTGATTCGATGGATTGATCTCTAGAGATCATTTAATTCATCTGTCCCAATAACATAACAACTGTGGTATACCTATGATATAACATTGCATATAATGTATTAATGATACCTATAATTTTAAAAATAGTTTAGTATCAAAATACATTCAGATGGATTGGTGACATACTCTATCTGATGGTTTGGTGTCAGCTTTTTATGATCAGATTCTCAATAACTGATAAATTATCTGCTTGATTGGTTTATTAGATTAATCATATTGTCTGATGGATTGGATGATAAACACTTTCTCAAAACCTATAACTTCATCAAGATCAAAATAAAATATTTCAGAAAATTTATACAACTGGTGATTCTTACACCAATGATTTTTGACCATAAGATGAAAAATTAATATTCTCATCTATTCCAAAAATTCATTCTAGTTTGATGAAATATTTTTGATATATTAATATGTGAATGATCGAAACTTTATCGTTAGATTTACATTGACTACAACTGAATTTTGATCATCTACATCCATATTTTTGTTTCCAGAATTATGTTTCCATTTGATTCTTCTTCTGGTGTTCTACATTCATTGAAACTTATTGGTCAGTCTGATAGGGTTTGTCTAAAAATAAAAACTCCACCTTTTATCAACATCAACTGTATTTCATTTATTGACATAAAATAAAACCAAAACACAATATTTTTCTAACATGTTTTTCAAAAATTAGAGATATAATACTTGGATAAAAAATATATGAGATAAAAAAATATAAGAGCCCAAAAAATAAAAAACATGACCAATAAGTCAAAACCAAATACCAAGATTCATACTATTTTCGCATAAATCAATAACATCCATGAAGAAGAGATAAAAAAAGTAGAAAAAAACTAACGAAAAATTAAAACTACCACAAACCAACCAACTCAAGCCAATCCCAAAACCAAAATCTCAAAAACTCAAGTTTCCCACCACAACCCAACTCACCACTTGTTGGCCATGATAAACAAGAAGGATCCAACTATGAACATGGAATTGAAAATTTTATTGGCATGATCTAAAGATCCATATATGTCACCACAACACAAAAAAACAGTAAAACATTTTTTATAAGAAAATTCATTAATACTAGTTTGAAAAATAATCTAGAACGTATGATTTCATATATATAACTTTATGGAAATCAAAACAAATTCATAAACCACTTGGAAAACATACCACTTTGTTTTATAAAACTAAATACGTATGGTTTTAAACCAAATCCACCATCTAAAACCATTACGAAACCACATCCACCTTTAACATTTCTAAAAATAAGATATTTTTTATTTAATTGAAAAAATAACATTAAAATAATTAACTTATCGATTCCATGTTAAAAATGAACAATCATTTTGAAATCCACCTTAAATAAAGCGCCCATGATTATTTAAATTTCAAAATAGGATTTTTTTCTACAATAATCTTTTGAAACTCATTTTCAATGGAAACAACCAAAATGAGATAGATCACACAACACAATAAGGCGCAACACAATATTACAAGTTATTTAAAAATGAATAAAAAACAAGGGGGTATAATTTCCATGAAATTCGGTAAAATTTTATAAACTAGTACTAAATCAAACTCCCCTTAATCAATAAATTATCAAGAAAATGTGTGTGTCATGGTCCCACCCATGGTCTCTAATATTCCAATAATATTACCATATAAGGGTATAACAAATTAAATTATCTATCAATACGCGCTAAGTCCAAAACGTAATTAAATTTTCCCACACAAGAATTATTAAGATGATAGAACCCCACTTATACCTTGTTCCAAGATTACTGGTTGGGTACAAGTGGTTTATGAACTAACTAGATTAAAAAATTATATCTTCTAATTATTACCTAGTTAACCATGGCCAATAGAAGGAAGTGATTCATAGTAAAAATGATCTAAATCTACCCACATTGCACGACCATATCTACCATCACCCCTAACACTGAATAATGAAAATACCCATCCACATAATATTCACTCAAGGTATAATAAGCACATTCCTACCGAAGGGGAATAAAAATTCATTATATAGTGATAAAAAATCCACATAATTGGTAATGAAGAAATGGTTACAAAATGGGTGTCTAACACCATTTAAAAACCAAAGTTATAAGGGGTAAATGATTATAAAACAGAGATCATAACTCCAATACCTTCCCCCTTTTCATAAAGAACCTTTCCAAATAACTCTTATAAAATAACGTAAATCACCAATGCATTTAAAAAATTTCAATGTCACCCTCACATGAGGGCCTACTTCTTTGAAAAACCAAAATAAGTCCAATGAGTCCATCAATTTCTATAAAAACATTTAAAGATATAATTTGAAATTTTCAAAAAGGGAAAATTGCACTAACATTTCATGTCACCATTTGATATCCTTCAAAAGACCCCCTTTTAAGAAAATTTGAGGTCAACACCTCACCTTCAAGAAAAATTCCATTTAAACCCACGTTTTCATTAATTGAAAAATAAAAAATTGTAAAAATATTCTTTTCCTCATGAAAACCATTTCTAAAATCCATACGGACATCTCCAAAAAATTAGATTAACTAAAAATTTCGTTTCACGCATTAAAACATTTATTTAACATGGATAATTGTTTATTCCACGCTAAAAAACAAAGAAAAGGCTTAAAATTACCAAAGAGATATAACATATAATCATCATTTAATTAAAATTAAAATTTTAAAGCATAATCACATTATTATTCCAAATTGTAAAAAATTAGTAGTAACACCTACCTCAAAGTGTTAAGGATCAACCTAAAATCCCATGAAACAAGTCCCCATCAAGGGAGACCGCATCCATGTGGATAAAAGCATTGTTTAAAAAAAACTAAAAACAACAATATCAATCATTTGATCAATATGGAACCCTAAAATTTAGCCACATGTGATTTAGGGTTCATAGGGGAAGAAAAAGCCAATATAAGAGATATAGGGAAGGAAGAAAGTGGGAAATAGAGTAAGAACTCACCTCAAATATTCTTGGAAAACACTAATGGAAGCCAAGAATCCTAGGGGAGGATGAAAATGGAGGTCATACAAAGTACATTAGGGTCATCTTATGTGAGGGAAGAGAAATGGGTGTGTGAACTCTTAAAAATAAAAAGGATTAAAATGGTAAAACCTCATTTTTTAAATACATAGATAGGGTGAATAGTTTGGACAGATTTTTTTCCAAATGTTGCGCCAACCATATGTTAGAAATTTCCTAGGACAGAAAAAACCTTGTATGGTTAATCCTAAGATGATGCACAATTTGGCCAAATTTTTTTCCTCACTCCCAAACCACTCAAATCAATACAAGACCTCTTGGGGTTCCCCTAATAGTTTGTGAAACTATTTGAATGCTATGAAAATGACTTCTGAAAATTAAAGATCCAACTATAAGTATACAGAAATATTTACCAAACTATGCACATTTATTAGACCACACTATAAAAATAACAAGTAACTTACATGGTTTATCCAAGTTTTCTCAAGGCTTATAATTAACCATGTGCATATCTTGTTGAAAACCCTTTCATTGTTAAAAAATCTCAGAAGGCTCCTCATGAAGAGAGGTAACCTAGTTTCCCTCTAACCATGAATCTTAATCATGCATAGTAGGAAATGGTCATAAATTTCAAATTTCCAAATCCAAACTCCATGGAAACATAACCCATACCACCACTTCTCAAAATAACATGAAAAGAAAAAAACTGTTACATGTAAGTGTCACCTTATGCTTTCTCTCTTTTCAAAAAGGTTTTTTTTAGTTTTTTTTCCTTTGAATATTTCTTTATTCGGGATATATAATTATGATATTATTCTATCGAAAATGAAAAAAAAATCCATTTTCACCATGAAAATATAATCCTCTTATGGTTAGGAATTGATAGTAGGGGAGAGACAACTTAAATGAACCATTAATCGGAGCATCTGTAACCAAATCTATATGAATTTAAATTAAGAAATCAATCACATCACATGATTTTTCATGAACCTTATCCAGATAATTTTGAAGGATGAAATATAATATAATCTAATTAAATCATGTTATAAAATATTACAACAATTAATTTTCTACTCCAAGATTAATTCCTAAATCACCTTGATTGATAACTACTTTAATACCAATGAATGGTTGTGGATTTTGGACAAAATAAATATTTTGATAAAAGGAAAGTGTAAAAACATTGAAAAAAATAATAGTTGATTTTATTTGCATTATATAGGATTATATTAATGTAATCCCTTGAATAAAAATCTATGAAATTTATTATGAACACTTTATAAATTATTTTTAGTTTATTAAATTCTTAATTTAGTCGATTCACCCAATTTTGTATGAAGAGTTGACCTTGGGTAACTAAACCAAGGTATCACCAACCACTTTCACCTCTCTATGGAATTGAAATCATATTATCACTATCCTATGAATCTTAATATTATTTTTAGTTAGTATTAATTTAAATATCTAATCTTTATAACTCTCATGAAGAAGTAGCGATGTATCGCGAATGTGTTCTTACATAATGTGTTTTTTTGCACATTGCATCACATTACATGAACAACCACTAGTAAAAAATCCCATGAACAACCTACCATTACAATATCAAGATTCCACCATGGGTACATCAATATAATACTCGATATTGACTCCCTGTCTCCCAATGTTACCCCATGATCAATCAAAACTTTCTCACCAAAGATTGGACTAGTTTCCAATGAAATTCCCTAGTTCGTACCTTAACCAACAAAAATAGACATCATGATCTACAGTATCATAGGAATTAATGCGCTTAGATATGGTTATGTTTTTATCAACTGAATATAATCCTATTCTCGATGTTGAAACTAAAACTCTATAATATTATACAAATTTTTTCACTTAATATTCACCACGGAATCTTGTTGTATTCAGATCTATCTATTCACCATCATCCAAAAGCCCAAAAATCATCCAATGACTGATATCATATCATAAGGACCCATATAACCTGAGGGAAACCTCTCTCTTGGCTAATATCACACTAACCAGCATATGAATTTCCTTATCATCACACAACTAAACTATCCTCGCAATCATTGTGGTCCATTCCCTATCTGTCCCTAAATAAATTGATAGGTGTAGCCATGCTCACAGATAACAAAGAACTAATATGAATCACCATATTAATACATGTTCCTAGATTAGAAAAAAATTAACCATGAATACTAATATAATATAACTCATAATGAACATCTTCACCATTCATCAACCATTGGTGTACAACCCCTCATGTGATCCAACTTTCCGTATTCCAAGACCACCACATTGACAGACTTTGTCACTGAAGTGAATGTGTGTCGCTATTTACAAGACATGATCACAAAATTCATGGAATATTATGCCCATAATAACCTAATATATTTTCATTAGTCATTGGACAACTCATGACCATGCCTAATTCAAGAATATAAAGGATCCAAATGTCAACATTGTGAATAAAATCAATTTCCATCCAAAGGAAATGGTTGTACACTCCCATACAACCCGATTAAAAAACCCGAATCACACTCCCATTGTATGAATCATATAAATACCTGGATATCTTCCCTAATTCAGCAACTATTACGAATCTTACATTTTGGATTCTCCCAAAAAATTCATTCTAGAAGCTATCATTAAAAAAGATCCTAACCTCACACCTATAACAAAGTCATCACCAAATAAATATTAACGATTCTCCTGATGCAGAACATATCCATCCAATTAGGGAAACCTTGGGAACTCCTCTTAAAATTAGGAACTATAAAAGTTCCATACTTACTCACATGACCACAATCTAACTGGAACCATTCTTAGACGATAAACATCTACCCATGCTCTCACCATGTAAAAAATAATTATATTAAGAAAACCTTTAGGAACCGAAACCATACGAACCATCAAGACCTAATAGGATACAAAAGAACTCAAGGTGGGTTCTCATGAAATAAAGGAATTATCATGCATATGATGGAAACCCATGGGATTATCCCACGCATCGGTCTTAAAGAATATCAAATAACCATACATATTTTTCTAAAGGACTCAAAATCCCAGGATAAACCATCTCATGTGTTTCCCTTGATCGCACAATTTACCAACACTCTAAGGTATGAGCTAAAACCAGTGGTATCTAGTTCTCCCACATAGCCTATAATCTAGGTCTCATAGAAAGTCACTTTTCAATTGAAACTAGTCAATGTTCCCATATCAAACAACACCTAGAAACTCATGTTCCAAAATTTTCACCAAAGGATCTTAATATATATAAACATCAGTAGTTTCATGTCGAACGTTTTTCCAACAATGAACTAATTCTCCTGAGGATCTGCATACCTGACTACCCTTGGAGAATCATTCCCCCACCATTCATCTCTATAATAATCAATTTCATAATCAAAGGTTATTTATACCAAGTGAAACCACAATCTGTACCTCGGTTATGTATAACTTTATTTTTATATATCTATAAAAACAACATATTTGTCATTAATAGAACATTAAATAACCAAACCTGAATGAAAACCACCCATAGGGGTTCTACTACTAAGGTAGAATGTGCCTCTGCTGAACTACAAGGGTCATTTCATGTCTCGTGCACCAACATACTCTACCATCATCCTCCTCATCAAGAATATAACTACGGATCCACATTAATTTACATAAAAATAATTATACAGGAATTATAGTCTATATGATTGGAATGTCGCAATTTACATATACATGGAAACATCGTATGATCTGTTCTAACACTTTAAACTTCTAAACCTCTCATCAGTGATATAAATTTCACACTATAAAGACCCTATATGTCATGTGAAATCCTACATGCCAATAATTATGCAAGAGATTCCACTTTCTACTATGGTATAAGCGACAAATCCAAAACTAGTATCTTCCCAACTAGATAAGATAAAAAATATATATAAGTCATAAATATAAATGTCTTGTGCATAACACGAGGAGAGAATCATATACAATAGTAACATATCATAATAAGAACACTCATCCCATCACTAGAAACCTATAATTCCTACCGAAATAGGCATTCATGATACACCGTCCTAATATCCATCATATGTTCCAACACAAATTTATAAATTCCAGCTTCAATATCTCAAATAGTATGACAAAAGAAAAATAATGATCTGATACTTCTACAGTAGACCACTAATTGATGCCTAAAAAATGGTCACCACTTACCATAAGTGTTCTTACTTGTATGGTAGAGGTTTTAGACTATAATCAGGGGTTTAAGGAGGTAATATGGAGAGATTTTACCTCAATATCATATTTCAAAATAATAAAATAAATATGCAAGTAACATACACAAACATAGTCATTAGAATATATAGATAGATAAGCATCCAACAATAATAAGATGAGGTGCAGGAAACATACCTATAGTCATACCAGCTCAATTTACCAATAGTTTAGACATATATACAAAAATAAATGAATGAAAATAATATAAAACTGAAATAATAAAGTTGATGGGTCCATAAAAGTCATCAACCCTCACCTCACCCTAAACTCCAACTCCCATTGGATCTACTGCATATCAATCATTAAATCCCAAACCACATTCTAACATGGACCTACAATAAGTTAGGGGATTCTTCAGTGTCCAAGTTTAGTGACTGGTTGAGAAACACATTAGTACATATTTTAGTAGGTAAGCACCAATGAAGTATTTTTCTAAACAAAAAATATATTGATATGTTCATGTGACTTGCTCAGAATCAATAAATAAACAGAAAAAATAAAAAAAAATCCCACAATAACTTATTTGACTTGATGCTGGAATGTATCTGATCACATTATGTGTATTGGGCCAACCCATATACCATATACCATCTTGTGTCAATCCTTAGGTTTGTGACACCAATCATCTATACATTTTTTATCCAATTTAAACATGTATCTAATAAAATCACAATGACATCACCTCCTAATAACATCCTTAGGTCTCCTTGGTATATAGTATATTATCGAGAACCTATCCTATTGGAGTTTTCTCATCCCTGATATAGGCTAGAGGTATCTGAGACCATAAAGTACAACTAAAAACTTCAACCTAGTTTCCCGATCAACTTCAGGATCAAAATACATGGAAACATCACTATATTCTCATAGACTTATACTATGATATATTTCTTATCCAAGGGAATAACCTACAAGTGTCATGGACATTCCCTATGGTAGCTTTATCAACTAGGTATCACATATCAGGACAGCACCCCTATATAATTTTCCATGCATAAGAAGTGACCACCCCAAAGCAGTATACCAGCTCAAATAAAAACATACCAAATTATATGGTTAGCTAAATGCATAAACACTTTATTTTTATACATATCCCAGTACAACCACTCAAATTTGGTCTTTCATTAGGGTTCCGACCATAGTCTCTTAGGTCAACATATGGATGAAGGAACCCCACTATTTTCCACAAAACTATCCCAATTAACTAATGTCATAACTTATATCTCTTAGGATAGCATGATCATTAGTAAGGTTATAGTCACAACACAACCTCATAGGTCTCATCGGAAAGCCTCATTAATGTTAGTCTCTTGAGAAGTCTTAAGGACCCTTTCTATGTCTAGGGTCACTTCATGTCAGTGAGCTTACCCAACCCATTTCTAATCAACCCATATTTGGTCCACCTAGTTTAGACATGTTTTAAGGGTCCTTTCCCAGCAATCTCAGGTCACATTTTACCCTCTCATGGAGATGTGTAGGGGTTTGGGTATCCACTTGTTATAATCCAAATTAATTGGTAGTCAAGGCATCCAGTCATTTCCAAATATCTTTAGTGGCCTAATATATTTACTAATTTTACACCAATTATTTACATAAGTTAAAAAATCAAAATTAAATTAATATTTAAAATAAATTCTGCCAACAGTTTAAATAAACAATTCATTTTTATTGAAATGGACCAGTACCCTAAGAGGAATGATCACACATTATATTCATCACAAACAACATGAAACAAATCCATATGTTTTCAATATGATCCAACTACCTTATTCTATTCTTTTTTAATTTATTTTATCAAGGTTTGGAAACTCTACCAAGGATCATAATGCCCTATCCAAGCTCATATGAACTTGTTCCAACCATCACCCATCCTCATAATACCATAACTCAAATGAAAATACCTTTAATATAAATAATTATAATTATTTATAATTAATGGTCAAATTCCAAATTAATTTATAATCTTAATTTAACCATGATTATTCACTAAAAACTCATTAGGAATCCTTGTGACCCCATAATCGTAACCAAATACTCACCAAAAACCATTACCATATCCACATCACCATTAAGGTAAAAACCATGAACATGGTATTCCAAAACTATTTTCAATTTAATTTAATAAAGACAAAAAACATATCAAAATCACCATGAAAACATACCTCCAAGAAATGATGTCTGTGAACATGAAGGCATAGTCTTGGGATTTCTTTTTACTTGGTAGAGAAAAATCCCCTTCATGCTTGGTTGATTCCACAATAATCTGGTAGAATAATCATTAAATAATTAGAAAAAATGTGGTAAAATTAGACAAAGAGGATAAGGATGAGGATTGTGAGAAGATACAAACTTTATACATAGGATTCACCATGGAAATTAAAAGTAAAACACCAAGTGATCAAGGGGAGAGAGGAATGAAGGAGAGGAATCATGTCAGTCGTACGTAACACCAAATAGGGATAAAGGGTACTTCCCTATAAGAACCCAATGGGGGAAATGATTAATACCCCCCCCCCCCCTCAACATAAAATCCCTAATAGCTATTAAGTGGATCCTACATGGATGAATATGTCATAATCTTGGAAAATGGTGAGCTGTTGGACTCCCACTAGCTGGCCGATGGATGAAATCTATAGACTAGGGCACCCAGACCTACCTCTAAAACACCCCAACCCTCTCCCTACCTCCAATGCTATTCTCATCATCCAAAACACCCCATTTGGGTTTCCAAAACATTGAAATACACTCCTCAAACTCGATTCTTAAAATGACACATCCACTAATTGAAAATTCAGATACCTTGTAAAATTCCAACATGTTTATACACTTATGATATTACATGTGATCTAAAAAAAAATTCTACTCTTTTTTAGATAGATATTTTTAAAGGGTGGATGGTAGTCCCCACCAAGTTAATGAGAATATCTTATTGGATATTTAATATAATACAATTTGGATGATAGATATCTCATGGTTTTTGTGAGGATATCCTAATCCTCAAGAAACTGAGGATGGGTTGTAGTCTCAGACCCATGTTGCCATCCAATTTTGGATCTCATCAACTATACTACAATTATTTCTTTTCCCACCATCATAGCATAGTGATTTTTTATTGGATTTTGTTTTTCATGAACTACTGATGGGACTTATCTATTGTGGTTTTAGTTTGATCCAATGATTAGGTATAATTTTTATCATTTGTAGGTTATATCCTCTTTAGGGTAGTGGAATAGTAGTTGATTCACTTTTTTGGGGGACTCTGTGTCCAGATATTAGAGGAGGATCTAATGCAACTAGATTCAAATGAGTTGATCCTTCAATCGAGAGGGGGATATATATATATATTAGCTTCGATTGATGATTTTGGTCCTACACTCCTCCCATGAGTGATAAAAAAATTTAGATAAAATCAATTTACTAGTCTAGTGTAATTGTAAATCCTTAGATTACAGACGTGAGGTATTTCAAAAAGGGGGGATCATGCCGCACACTTTCCATGAATGAAAAGTTGATTTTACTTATTGTTCACATTGATTAATGATGTGTACATCCTATGTAGAGAGCACCCTAATTGGGTGTGTCCCTCGACATGGTAAGATCATCAAAATGTTATTGAAGTTTCATACTACATGAAATATATTACTATGAGGGGGAAAGGTGAATACCTTGTGTGGTTATGAATTTTCTTGCTCTATAAATAACTTTTATAGGGTATAAAGCTGACCGAGTGGGTTCATATGAATGGATAAAACCATCAACATCAAATTATGGTAGATATGTTCAACTAATAAAAATTGTGTGATGTAAAACTATTGGTAGAGGATGTTGTGGTGTCTGATATACTTACCAATAGCATTAATTAATGAGTAATGACCACACAACCATTCTATATTCTATAGAGGATGCATGTTTATTGGAGAACTAGATACAAAATAGGTATTATCATAGGTGTTGTGTAAAAGATTATAAAGAAGGATATCATTACTTTTGTACCTTTAACTTGAAATGATGGAGCATGTTCCATTGGTTGGTGATAGAAGTGGGGATTACATGGATAACAAAACTCGTGTAACCATGTTTAATTTAATGTGTCAGCATTAAATCTAGTAAATTCCCATGGATACGATGTAGATTGGATAGATTTGTCCGCTCCAAAATCCATTTGGAACGCTCTTTAAAGGCGGGGACCAAGGAGACCCCACTATAGTAGACCTTTTCGATAAAATTAACTCAAATTGATATGGATTTTGGGTTAAGCGACATAGAAGGACTTTCACATTGTGATATTATGTATCTTATTAGTTTTTTTTCATTAAAATAGATAGGTTTTGATATCCTTGTAAATGAAAGACTATGTTTCATTTATATATAGGTGTGTGTCGAGCTCACTTAGATGTCAATACTCTATAGAAAAAGGATGTGTGTGTGATGGTGGAATGTTCCCATATTAGATTTTTTAGTGCATCCTTATTTTTAGAAATAGGTGTATCCTTTTCAGGTACGAAAAAAGATAAATGTTGGGAAGATGAAGTTAGCAATGTTTTTTCCTATCAAGTCTCATTACTATAAAAAAATTTATTTAATGCTAGCCTTTATCATCAATTTTTATAGGACTAATAATGAAGGAATTTACCGAAATTTTTAGCTCTAATAAAGGTGGATTTAATTGGTAATTTTAATTTATCACTGATAGAGGGTACCATTTATCAGTGATTTTTTATTAGCAATGTAGTGATATTTGTTCTAAAAAATATCATTAAAAATCATATATTAAATTTAAAATATATTTATATTGATATAAATATAATATATGGATAAAAATACAATATATTTTATTAGATATGAATTATAGAAGTATAAATATGCATTTATACTTAATATATATGATTTTTAGTTGATATATATTATTAAATAATTGAAAAATAATATAAATTGATTATATTTTAGTTTTTTCCAGTAATTGTCATTTAATAACAACCGGATGGAATAAAATCCAATAAATTATTAAAAAGATGAAGATAGGTTGGAAACATGACATAAAATTCAAACAGACATAACTTTTGATCCTTGTATCAATTTGGTCTTTACCACATATCAAATCAAATTCTACTAAGAGATCTACACCATGAAGACTTAGGAGACCAAATTCGTTATTTTTTCATTGTAAAAAAGTCATGAAAGACCTCTAAATACAGTTTTATTTGGGATACCATAATTATCATAGGATATGTCACGCCCAGTACCTAGATTGGTCAATTCTGTCCTACCAGGATGATTATCCGTATATGGACCAACATGCTTAGTAGAAGAATTCTTATATTTTCCTATATTCGACCATGAAAAATCACTCATTGACTCCCTAACATGGGAAACCATTGAGTGGAGAGTGTATTTTACTTTCACATCAATTTATAGTTTGAAAAAATCTTTAAAATTCCCCTAAAGCCTGTTATTTGGTAACAAGGTTTAGGTTTTTTCGACCCCACAACTGTCCTGGGGCCAACCCACCACTAGAACACCGCACACCCCCACCTAAATTCTACTGTGAAATGACTCGAACCTACACCAGTTCCATTTCCAGGTATTGGCCAGTAATTATATATATATATATATATATATCATATGGAATAAATTATTAAAATTTTCACATTATAAAAATATATGGATATATATATATATATAGAAATTTATATATTATGTTTATATATAAATTTATATTTATATTCCAATATATGTACATCAATATTAATATACAATATATTTATATAATTATAATTATATATACATCACACACACACAAACATATACAGTGTAAGAAAATAGGGGTTTTGTTGTGGTTTTTAAAACCACCGTAGAATATTCTGAAAAAAAAAATTGTGGTGGTTCTTAAAATTGCCAATAATTATTTTTAAAAACATATTACAGTGGTTTTAAAAGTCTTCCAATGATTTATATTTTTTTTAAAATTAAATTTACTTTTAAGGATGGTTTATAGAAATCACTGCTGGATTAATGGGAAAAATATTAAATATTAAATATTAAATTATCATTTGTTAATAAAAATTATGATGTATTATTTATATTCATTTTTTATTTATTATTAAGACTATAAATTACTTATAAAGTTTTAATTAATAATTGTATATAATTATTAGTTAACACTTATCTGAATCATTGTTTATGATGAAAATCAGAATTCTCCATCAAATTATTATAACTTTTGATTTGAGTGTCCATTTTAGCTTTACAACTAGTCAAATCAAAACTTATGAAATGAAAACAAATCATATTAGATAATAATTTGGTAATTACTAATAAAATAAAATTTATTATGGTTTTTATAAAAGTAGAAAAATAAACATGAGGTTCAATGAATCATAACATATGATCTCGATGTCTATTTGAGCTCTACCATATATCAAATAGAAGTACGTTATAAGTTGTACATCAAGGTGGCTAGGGGGACCCTGTTAACTATTTTTTGGAGGTCAAAAGAGGTCATGAAGGCCTCCAAAACTGAGTTTTTTCAGATATCCAGATTTTTGAACATTCGCTGGGTTTCATTTTCATTTATGATTGACTTCCTTTTATTTTTAAGTTTTATATGATTTTATTCCATGGATTTACATTAATATTTATTCGATGGTGCTGTAGTTATTGTGGGTTTTTCTTTTATGGTGATTTGTTTTCTATTATATATATACATATATTTTTATGCATTATTGTATATTTATTTATAATTTATATACATTTATCATTATTTATTTTAAATTATATATAAATGTTTCTATGAGAGGATATTTATCTATAATTATGAATATTTTTTTATATTTGCATATTTGTGTGTGTGTTCTTGTTTATATATATTTATATAAATTTCATTATAAATATATTTATTTATATATATTTATTTCCATTTTTTATATATTATATATTGTTGTCTTCCTTATTATTTATTATGTATTCGTTTATTACTTATTTATTTATTACATATTTTTTATATTTTCATTTATAATTTATAATTTATAATTTATAATTTATAATTTATTATTAATTTATTTTTAAATTATTATTAAATATATTTTTTGAATTTATTATATAGTATTACATAATATGTATTATTTATTATTAATTTTTTTTCTTTATTTATTTATATTATTAATATATTGTTAATGTATAATTTATTTATTATATATTTATCTAATTATTACTTATCATTTATCTATTTTTCATTTTCAACTTATTTAGTATTTATTATACTAATTTCTAATATATTTACTTCTTATTTATTAAATATATATTTATTCATAATTTCTTTATTAATTTTCATTTTTTGTTTATTATTTATAAATTTTTTATAGATTCATTATTAATTAATTAATAATTTATTATTTAAATATTATTATTATTATTATTTATTTCTTATTTATTATGTAATAATTATTTTTTATTAATTATAAACATTGGATTAATTTATTATCGATTTATTATAAGTTTATTATTTAAGTATTATTTATTAGTAATTTATTATTTACTATTATTTATTATTTGTGATATATGATTTACTTTTCAATTATGCAGTATTTATCTTTTATTTATCGTCTATTTAATATTTATTTATTCTTTGTTCTTTGTTCTTTGTTTTCATTTATTTATTATTTAAAATTTATTATTTATTTATTATTTATTTATTATTATTTATTGATTTTTTATTGAATTTTTTTTTTAATTTTTTTATTTAGTTATATATTGAATATTTATTACTTTTTTTAATAGTTCTTTATTTATTATTTAATTATTATTTAATTATTATTTAATTATTACTTATTCTTTTTTTATTTATTTTTTATTTATTTTTATATTTATATAATTAATTATTTATTCTTTATGGATTATTTAATTTTTTATTATAATTTATTTAATTAGTTTTTAATCATTTAATAATTATTATCATTTTTAGTTTCTAATAATTTATTTATTTTTAATATTTATTATTGATTGTTGTATTATTAATTATTAACTATTTATTTAAAAAAATTAATTAATTTATTAATTTAGTAATTATTTTTTATTTTTTAATTGATTTATTTATTATTTACTATTTATTAGTTCTGTATTTCTTATTTATCAGTTATTATTACCTATTTTTAATTTATTTTTTATATATTTATTATTCATGATCATTTTTTATTATTTTATATTATTTATTATTATTTATTATTATTTATTATTATTATTTATTAATTTATTTATTAAATGTTCATTATTCAAAATTTAAAACATATTATTTATTTAAAATTTAATTATTATTTATTTATTATTTAGATAATTTTTATTTAATTTTTAATTATTATTTCATTATTATTTATTTTTTAATTTTTTTATAATTTATTTATTATTAATTTATTATGTATTATTCATTTATTATTTATTTATTATGTATTATTAATTTATTATGTATTATTCATTTATTAATTATTTGTTATTTATTCAATATTTATTGTTTTTTAAAATAATTATTTTTTTATTGGTATATATATAAGTATTTTGCATACTCTACAATCACCACATGAAGAGCTTTCTAGTGTTGTAATATATTTGTAGAATAACATTGTGTTTAGTGGTTCAAATCTCTCACAACACATATATATGCTAGATTTATGCATGGCATGTAAGGAAATTGAATGTATGATGGGATAAATAAGAAATAAATAAGAAATAATAATAAATAAATTATTTATTTATGAATTTAAATATCAAATTTAATAATAATAAAAACAAGAATAATGTCTCCAAATGAAACGATGCTGAAAAAAGCATTGCAAAAAAACACCATATAATTATTTCAGACACGCAAATACACATTGCTTTTATAATCTGTCGTGCATTATTTTAGCAGCGGTTTAATAATCCAATATATACCAAAAACCCCAATGGGAATGCCTTTTCTCTTGTTGTGATATTTTATAAATTGTTTACCTTCTTATTTTAATTATCACAAAATTATGATTATAATGATCTTATTAAATTTCCCATGTTCTGTAATAATATCACATTCTAAGATAGTTGATGATATTAACTAAGGATGAGAAACCATTAAGACTTACACTGCCAATATAAAAATATTGCTAAGTCTGAGACACCAGCAGATGACATACCATATGGATATCACATTATTAGGATGTCATTCCACCAAACCCTAAATTTGGATTTTTACGAGATACCACTGGAGTAGTCACAGTCATCTATGACACCGCTAGCCATGTAGAATTTTGGCTATGTAAATTACACTGCTAGTGTCAGGCTTCCAGAAAAACACACCGCCAGATTATGAGACACCTTCGGTAAGACACTACCAGATGAATCCACCACCACAAATTTTCTTACCATACTTATTTTGAATTATTACTAATTGCTATATTGTAAAAGTAAATTTCATTTATTATTTTAATGATTATCTCATAAATGTTCGATAAAGTACATCCATGTGAATATCATACATTCAGTACGAGGAAGCAGAGACCATCCATCTATTTCTCTTACTACTTCTGAGAATAGTGTATTATACTCCCTTGTGCAAAGTAGAGATGCTGACATAGAAAGTAACTAATGCTAAAACAGATAGAGAGATCAAATTTACTGAATACATCATTAAATGAATAGCTGAAATACTTCATCTTGTGAACATTCAATTGTGGAGGAAAACAAACCTTCTCAACCACAACTTTTTCTAGTCAAGAATATGAGTCTTCGACACTCTATTCTCTAATAGAATTTTAAGAGATACCAACTCAAGCATCACTACAAATCACATCAAGTGTCACAAAATGCATTTCAAAAGACCAATAATTTATAAACATTACACTCACATATTTCTCTATTATGTTTCTTATTATTACATTTGAAATCGTACATGATATACTTTGTTTTTATGTGCACAACATCTCAAGTACTGAACATGAAGATACTCATATATCTTATTATATTTTCTAAATTCTACTCCTGTGGATAATGGTGGTAATGGTCCTTGTGTGATCAATTGATTTTCAACTCCCACGTATAACTATGGAATAGGTCATGTGTAACATGGACAGTTAATGACTATTGTGAAACTCGATCTAGGTTGAGGATCATCTTGTTTATTTTATATTATCTTCCAGGTTGCGGGTGATCACCAAATGGAGAGGACTATGTATTGACATGAGATTGAACCTCATATATTCAATCTTATCGATGTGGGGATTAATTATTTTTATACTATTAACCCTTAAAATATTAAAACTATTTTTCACTTTAAAAAAATACATATTTTTATTGTTTTTCTCAATTTGTGATCATTCAATTTTTTTTATAAAGTAATTTGATTTCAAATTCTTGAATCATATTATATATATTATACATTTGCGACCTAATCAATCATTATAGAAATATTTAAAAAGATTTTGATCTATATCATTCTACATTCTTTGGTAAAATGGCCCATTTTAGATTATTTGGGGGATTTAAAATTTATCCCATATAAATAGAATTTTTTATTGGGTACTCAAATCACCCCTATTGAGATAATAACATAGAAAACATTTTGTATCAAAGGAATTATTTCTAGGGTTTTATGTTTTTCAATTTATTTTTTACTGTGATTTTAGTATAGATTTGGAGATATTAATTTCTTTCATTTTTAAACTCAGTTCTACAAAATATATAATCATCAGGAAGTGTGTACTGCTAACAAACCATCCTTTTTCAACGGTACAAATTATTCTCAATAGAGGATTGAGATGAAAATTCATATATAAATCATGGGATTCGTCATTTGGTCTACTATTTACGATTAATATGTTATTACTCATATTATTAGAAGAATATGGGATGATGATACTAAGCTTTCATATAATAATAATTATAAAGGAATGAATGATTTTTATTGTTCATTAGAAGATGGGAAGTTAAATTGAATATTGTCATGTATAATGACATTTGAAATTTGGGATATTTTATCTATTTCCCATTAGGGAACTTCAAATGTTAAAGAGGTGATACTTAATAATTTTTCTATTATGTATAATAATTTTATGATAAAGCCTGATAAACTCATATATTACATGAATCTAATTTTTAATGAGATTTTAAACACAATGAGATCACAATGAAAACTAGTATCTGATATGGATCTGATTATAAAACTATTATGATGTCTACCCAAAAGATATAGAGGAACATCAATTTCAACCAGAGAATCATGAGACATATGTATACAGTATGTGAAGGAGTTTATTGGAAAATTGATGTTGTACAAGTAATAATTAAAGGTAAAACATGAATAATATGGGGATGAAAAATGAAATATTGTAACGTTCAAGACAATTTCCCATAGAAAACAAAAAGAAAAAAAGTCGGATGCTCAGGATTTATGTTCAAGTGATAAAGAATCTCTTCCTGGTAGTGATAAGGGGATGGCTCACCTTGCAAGATGATTTAATTTGTTATATAGGAAGAAAAAATTCTTCAAAAAATAAAAGTATAAAGGAATGTATAATAAGATAGGAAATTTGTATAAATAATTGAAGAAAGGTGCTGATTCAAAAGATGTTTTTTTCAAATGAATTTAAAAGAAAAGGACACATAAAATCTAACTATCCAAAGTAGAAGTAAAAAAAGAAATATGAGTAAAAGGTCATAAGATACAACTATAATATAAAGGCCACATGGGGTTCTTTTGACGTTAGCTCATGTGATTTGGATTCTTCACCTGATGTGAATCTAGATAGATAAAATATGTGATTTATGACCAAAGTTGGTGAGGTGACATCTTTTCCTAAAATTTCTAATATTCTGCCTATACATAATTCTAATGATTTTGACAACGAAGAAAATGTTAATGAAAATATATCAAATATTTTAGTATTATAACACTGAAAAGTGCCAGAGTATACATTTAGTGAGTTAAAGGATAAGTATAAAGTCATAAAAGACAACTTTATTTATCTATAATTAGAAAATCTGAACTATCGATAGAAAAAGAGAAAAATGATCAATTACTGATGGAAAATATATAACATATATTATCTAGTGAGAAATTAAATATATATATATATATATTGAAATTTTTACAAATGGTAGAGATACAATCCTATAAATTTTGGGAAAGCAATTTGCACAAAAATATGTAAGTGTAATTGGATATCAACCAAGGTAAAGGAAAATAACAAAAAACACTTTTTCTCCTAAATCCAGACCTAAAATATCTACTACCACTCTTTTCTCAAAATGAACTAACATATTATATATTTCAAATAAACTAAAATTTGTTCATATGAAACCCATAAAAAATTATGGGTTCCCAAATCTATAATTTCTATCATTTCTAGGCCCAAATAGATCGGGCTACCAAAATCATTCCTTGCATAAAATATGATTTATATGAAAAATGTTTAATGACCTCTAATAAAAGATTTTTGTTCATGGATATTGGTTATTCAATTAATATGATAGAATATTATTCATTCTTCAAGATCCTCATAAAGGTTTATGGAGGCCATGTCACCTTTTGTGACAATTCAAAAGGATGTACCATCAGCTTAGTCTATATTGGTAACAAAAATTGAGTTTTACCTTATAAATTATTATATTTTTATCATTTAAAATATACTATCTATGAGTTTCATAGTTATTATATGATTGTTTTTATGTTATGTTTTAAAATTATTCTTGAAAAATATGTGATTTTAAAAATGATTTATTTTTTAATTCTTTTTTAAATGACAATGTTATGTTATTGATTTAAATTCTTCAGTTTCTAAAAATATTATATGCTTAAGTTATTTTCGAAAAGTGTCTTGGATTTGGAATAGAAGACTAGGCCATTGAAAAATTCACTAAATTATAAATCTATCTAGGATAGGGTTCATTAGGAATCTACATAATCCTAAATTCGCAACTAATAAAGTTTGAAACCCTTTTCAAAAGAGAAAATACAAAAATATTCTTTTAAATTAAAGAAAGAAGTGTCTACTTCTCAACCCCTTGTGTTAGATCATAGGTATTTGTTTGGACCATCTTGAATTTTAAGTATAAATGAGAAGCACTACTCATATGTTCTAGTAGATTATTATTCTAGCTATAAATAGTTATAAATTCTAGCACACAAAATTGAAGTATACTCTTATTTTTCCATGTATTCTATGTATGAAGAAAAAATTAGTGTACTTAGAATTAAAACCATAAGGAGTGATCATGGACCTGGGTTTGAAAATCACTATTTTTAATCATTTTTCTCACAAAATAGCTACACTCATAACTTCTATACTCTTAATACCCCTCTACTGAATCGAGTTTATGAAAGGAAAATAGAAATTTATAAGAGATAGACCAATCCAAGTTGAATGAGTACGACCTACCAATCTATTTTTTGGTAGAATCTTTCAATACAGCCTCTAATGTCAACAATAATGTTTTAATCATGCATATTCTTAAGAAGACCCCTTATGAGCTGTTAAATATTAGGAAACCTATAGTTAATTACTTTATTGTTTTTGGTATCATAGTCTTTATTCATTATACTAACAATAATATTGAAAAACATTCCTCCAAAAGTGATATAGGAAATTTCCATGGTTATTAAATATCTACCAAATCTTATAGAATTTAAAATAAGAAGAATAAAAATATGGAAGAATTAGTTCATGTCAAATTTGATGGGATATATCCATGTGATCCTAAGACCTAATTAGACAACTGTGCAATTTATTTGTTTTCTCTAAATATAAATTCTAATCCTTTATACTATACTATAATATAATCATAAAAATCCTCATATTCTAAATAATTTCTAGAAATTCTAGAACCAGAATATGAATATCAATAAATAATTATTCCCTCTTTCTTTATAGACATTAAGTCTCTTGAATATCATCCTTTATATGTTGTTTTAGGTGATCTAGATAGACGAAAATAGACTAGAGATTCTATTTGAAAAAAAAGTGAACATCAAGAATTCTTTCCTTATATTTATCCTAAGAAAATCAATAAAGAAATTAATAATGAATTTTGGGTAATACCAATGCAAAAAGAATTAATTAAATTTCACGGAAACATAATGTGGGAACATATAGATAAATCCAAGGATATGTATGCTATTTTCACTAAATGGGTGTTTATGAATAAATTTGATGATTCATGAATTATTCTTAGAATTAATGATATGCTTGTTGCAAAAGGTTATAGTTAAAAAGATGGAATTTTTTTGAGGAACCCATTACACCTATATCGTGAAATGTGTCCATAAAAATCCTTATTTAATATGTATCACATTTATAATTTTATCTTTTTCAAATTAATGTCAAGAGTGAATTCTTGAATGGTTTTATAATAGAGGTATTTTTTTTGAACAACCCCTAGTTTTCAAAATCCTCTTTTTCTAAATAATGTTTTTAAATTAACAAACACCTAATATGGTTTAATACATAATCTGAGGGAATGGTATGATAGGATTAAAAAATTTATTATTTCAAAAGGATTTTCAAAAGATACAGAAAACCCTAATCTTTATAAAAATCAAATTTCAATAGATATATTATTAGTACAAATCTATGTTGATGAGATTATTTTCGAATCTTCAATAATTTTTAGTAGTACTGATTTTTCAAAAATAATGAAAAATTTATTTGAAATGAGTTTATTGGGTGAACAAAAAAAATTTCTTGGATTTCAAATCTTTTAAATAGAGAAAGAATTTTTTAAATCAATTTATGTATATAACATATCTCATAAAATGTTTTATCTTGTATGACACTAAGAGTAGTGACCCCCCTATCAATACCACCCATTAATTAGATCTTGATAGTATTGGGAAACTAGTTGATCAAATCAGTTATAGAGGTATGATTAGAGTTACTCCCTAATTGACTAATAGCTGGTCAAATATTATGTTTAGTGGGTGTTTCTGTGCTCATTATCAAGAAAACCCAAACGAGTCGTACGTTCTTGTTGTTAAAATAATTTACAAATTTATCATGTATTAAACCAATTTAGGATTGTTTTACCCTAAAGGACAATAATTTGATTTAGTAATTTATTTTGATGCTTATTATTTTGGATTCATGTTATATTGAAAACACACCCCTGAAACATATCACTTTTTTGGACAAGTCTCTAGTTTTATTTTGTATTATGAAACAAAATTGTGTTTCATTATATATATATAATGCTAAGTATATAGTTATAAGTATTTTTTGAGAACAATGTTTGTGGTTGAAACACACTTTACTTGACTATGGATATCAAATATGACATGTATCCAAAAAGTTTGAAAATATAAGTGCAATAAATATTTCTAATAATTATGTTTCCCATTCTAAGAAAACATATATTGATATCAGACATCACTTTTTGAGGTACCATTTTAAAAAAGTAGATTTCACTCTTGAATTTATTAGAATAGAACATCAATTAGCTGATAAATTTATTAATCCATTAAGTTTAGAGGAAATTTACTATAAAAAACACGAATTAGGAATGATAAATTTTGGTTAAGATTAATTTTCTGGTATAACATACCATTGAGGTTGTCACACAATTAGGTTAACATACCATTTTAGTTAAAATACATTTGTGGTTAACACAACATTTTCATTGACACAGTTTTGTAGTTAACATACCACTGAGATGAAATGATCTTGGGATATCACACCATTATCTTGTCATGCCATTACTATATCATGCCTTTTTAAATTTTCTATTTATCAATATTTTAGACTGCCATATTTATTTGTTATAATTTATCTAATTTTCATAACTGATTCATATATTCTCTTGAGTTTTAAATTTCAATTTCTCATTTTCATTTCAATTTAATTTTTAGAATACCTATAATATGAAATTTTATGAAACCTATATTCATTTCTATTCATAACATATATTGATCCTAGTGAAGAAACTACTATACCGCTCTCCCTTGAGACGACTGAAAATTTTCATCTCTAACATTTTAAACCTTCTCGTTACCTCCAATCGATATTTTCAAACCTATATAGATGTTGAGAATGAAGCATGATTTAGTATCTTCCCCTCAAGATTTGATATTATCTAATAAGAAGGTAAAGGAACCCAGAGTTCCTTGTCTAATTTCTATGGTTAATACTGATCTTGTCATTGATGATAATGTTGGAGGAAGGGAAGTTAAATTTAATATGTTTTCATCTAAAAAATATATAATACACAAGGTCCATCAAAATATAGGATTGTTTGAGATTATTTTCTAAAAAGAGACCCTTTTCCCAAAGTTAGTTTATGAATTCTATCATCATGTATAGTTTTCTTTTGACCGAGATGTTACTGATTGGATCATATTTCATGGTAAAGGAATGTAATAGGTTTTTCATACAAGAAATTTTCTAAATTTTGGGATGTACCTGATTATTTAATACATAATAATTAACAAGTTAAATTTTCTATGAATGGTGATTTGTGTGTGTATGAAGAGGATTTGGATGATCTGATAGGAGATGGCATGACTAGAATTCATATTTCCTCAAATATTGATTGAGGATATCAGATGCTATTTAATATTTTTCAGTACATCCTATGCCCAATAATGGGTGATTTATGACCTTTAAGATATCAATATGTTTATCTTATATATCTTATGAAAGAACGTCATATGTTAATTTTTTCTAGATATCTTATGGTTCATATGTGTGAGATGAAAAAAAAACATCCTCTAACTCCAACTCCTTGATCTATCCTAAGATTATTTCTACCATGCTGAAGGCCAACGGTCTAGTATCTATGGTTGAAGAGTAAATTATAGACTTTGGTGGTTTCTATATTTCAAAAGCTACTTGTTCAAGGAAAAATATTAGCTAGAACCCCTAGAATAGATAACGTGTTTGTGATTATGAAAAGTTATATAATGGTTATAACCATGTTTATTATCCAACTAGACCAAGGGGTGAAGTTGATTTAGTATTGGAGCCTGAAGAAATTTGTGAATACATTGATGAAGACGCTGAAGAAGTTGTTGCTTATGAAGAATAAAAGAAACCTTCTTTTGATGAATGGAGTGATCATTAAATGTCTCTAAAATCATCATCCATTACATATGTATATCATATCTATCATAAGAGACTTCTAAAAAGATAATGATTTGTAAAATTTGATGAAGAAGAAAATGAGGGATCTAGAGAGGAGTACTATAGGAGTTCCAAATCCACTAAAGAAGATGATGATGATGATAATGAGGAAGAAGAAAAGGAATAAGAAGATGAAAATGGTAATGGTAATGAAATTTGTAGTAATAAGTATGAAGATGCTGGAAGTGATGATGGAAATTAAATTAATGCTGGTGGTGATGATGACTATGACCATAATGATTATAGTGGCCAAATGAATAGTAAGGATATGAAGATTCCTTTAGATCTTCATGATGATCTCGTTAATGGGGGAAATCCCCATCTGTGAAGATATTTCATGAAGCTCTAGAGGCTGATGACGTTTAGTCTTATTCTATTTCAAAATGTTAAATAGGTATGAATTCTTCTATGATGGAACAGTTGAGTTTGATTGCTGCTATAGAACAACATGTTATAGAGAAAGATAAGATGGATATGTCTTATTATAAAAAATGTAGTGAAGTCCAGGTGGATGTTTTTACTACTGATGATCCAAATGTTGACAGTTTTATAGAATTAGAACCTATTATTGATGTCCATGAGAATTTTATTAAGATGTTAATGGCATCTCATTTTGTTAAACAGAAGGAAGTTGAATCTGGTTAACCTACCAATGTTTAACAATCCATAGATACGTAGTGTTTAGATGAATAGAGGAGTATTAAAGTTTCCATTGGACCTACAACTATGGTACCTCATACCACTAAATCTATTTCAGTTGCGTTTCTAGATCAATGGGTTGACCCAATGAAATATGAATGGGGAAAGTGCTATAGTTTTGTAAGGAGTAATCTAATGAATGATGGACCTGAAGTTCAAGATGAAAATGATCCTAAGGGATCTATGATAGCTCATGTAGACTTTGAAGAGTTGTTAGAAAAGTATTTTTAGTGATACCACTTCCACCTGAACTCGTTACTCCAGCTCTTCTTGTTATACTAGTGGATGTAGTCACTTGACATGACTTGGAATATTTTGGTGAAAAGATTCTTTCTAATTTTCACAAGTTTTTGGTGAATCAATCCCCTATTTTGACCAAACATAGTGAAAATGATTCCAGATATCTATTTGAGGTTTTTATCCATCATATCCTTCAGATATGATGCAACACATACACGATGTTGAGATTGAGGCACAAAAGAATTACAATTAAATTGGATTCATTAATGAATATTCTTAAAAATTTGTATTAATCCTTTTCTACCTCAAGGGATGGTAAACTGAAAAGTCTTGAATATACATCTTGTGACACTACTACACATTTTTCCATAGTAGTGGATATTGATTATTTCATAAAAAACCTCATATTGGAAGCTGTAGCTACCTTCAGTGGTCCCTAAAGTGGAGAACCTATGATTCCTTTATAAATTTAGAGGAAATTTTAACAAGGGCCTGATAATGATCATATGATGATAAAGAATAATACTAATGATTTGTATGCCTACAATGAAACTATTACCATGGAAATCATATACGATCGCTCTCATATTTACACAAATCATGCTATAAAAGAAAACATCATGTTATTAGATAGATATTTAAGGATTACCCTAGTTTCAATCGATTTAAAAGAACATGTAATATGGTGAAATGAGGTGACTTCTATGTGGAGGTGATTTATGGAAGAGAATGGCGTCATTTTTAGTTACATTGAGAGGGGTTTCTAGATCATTATAGATTTCATAAATATAATTATATTCTATCTTCAGGTGCATGGTCAAGCTATAGTGGCTGAAGAATCAATTCAAATTACTCTAGAATAATATCATTGACTAGGTGTGACCAAGGATCCTCATGCTCCTCTTCTTTCTCAGTTTCATCCTTTTATCACACATCCTATGTAACCTATGAGGCAGCTCTGACCTATCATAATGCTAATGCGTAGACCTCTTCAAGAATTAACTAGACATCAAGCTGGTGTACCCAGTACCTTGCCTTGAGCTCCCATAGAATTATGGGATCCTTCTAGATATAATTGGGAGAAATCAGAGCCCAATGGAAAAGCAGTAATGTACCCTTCTTCTTAGTTTTAACTTGTTGGATTTGATTGTGTCTTTGGTGGGAATTTTTTTAATAACTATTTAACTTGACACTTTATGAATTATTGTTAATCATCTTTATTCATGCCAACATATCTATTTTTTTCAATTACTATTTATAATTTTATACTATTTAATTTTTTGATAATCAAAAAAGGGGGATAATTATTATGGAATTTTTTTGGTTCATTTTGGAGAACATTATATAATATATAACTTATTTCATTGTCATTTCAATTTTATTTTTAATATTATCTGTTTTTAATCATTCTATCTTTGATACATGTTACATACCTTTGATATTTAATATTTTCAGTTTTTTGTCCCCATTGATACCATTTTAATAGATTGAGAAATTTATATTATACTTTATACTTATTTGGATATATTGTTAAAAAAATGTAATACCTTTGATTCCATTAATTATGATCATCAAATGGGAGTGATTGTTTACATCCATGTTTTAATTATAAACAATTCAGAATTATAATCATCTTAATAAATTTGTGTTTTCTGTAATAACATCATATTCTAAGGTTGGTGATGGAATTAACTAAGGACAAGACACCGTTGAGGATGACATCACAAGTATAAAAAACACGCTAAGTTTGAGAAACCATCAAATGACACACCATCCAATGACATACCGATACAATATCACACTATCAAGAAGTATTTCCACTAGAATATAAATTTGGATAAGTATGAGATATTGCTATACTAGACACCACATGTTGAGACACCACAAGGGATGTTAAATTTTGGATAAGTCTATTACATTGCCAGTGTCATACTACCATGAAAACACACCACCATACATTGAGACACTTTCAAATAGAGTCACCATAAGACTAAGACACCACAAATATTTTTCTTACCTTACTTATTTATAATTGTCACTAATGACAATATTATTGATGTTAATGTTGTTTATTGTTTTAATGATTGTGTCTTAAATGTTCTATAGAGTGCATTGATGTGTGTCAGACATGCATTATTAGGAAGGAGAGACCATCTAGATATTTCCATTGATGATGTTGAAAAAAGTGTAATACACTCCCTCATCAAATGTATTGATGTGGACATAGAAATCAAATAATGGGAACAGGGGTTTACATTTAACATTTACTGAATACTTCTAGTCCTGAAGAGATGAACTTCTGTATTTTGGGATCATTCGACTAAGGAGGAAAAATCAATTTCACAACAACTACTTTTCTCTAGTCAAGAACAAGATCCTTTGACACTATGTTCATTAGAATTTTTCCAGGAGTGATGAACTCAAGCATTACTAAAAATCACATCAAAATTCAAACATTGTATTATAAAAAATTGAGAATTTCTAAACTCTACACACTTATATTACACAGATATTTTTATTTTTACTAAATTGTGATATGTCTGTACTATACTCGGTTTTATATACACACATTATCTCATGTACAGATCTAGAAGATACATAGAAATATTCTTATATTTTCTTACATGTACTCCCTTAGGGAACAGTTGTAGAGGAGTTTGTGTAGATAGTTTATTTTCTAAACACGCATAAAATTGTGGATGTGGTCAGGCGTTACCTAGAAAGTTGTATAATATTATAGAACCTGATCATGGTTTTGGATCATATTGTATATTTTATACAAACCTTTTGGTGGTAAGTAATCCCCAAATAATGAGGACTATTTGAAAAATCGATACTGAACATCTTTTATTCAATCTTAACGATGTGGTAATTAATATTTTTACTTTATTTCTTCATTAAAACAAAAAATTATTTTTCATTGTAAACAAAGTACACACTTAGATAGATTATCATAATTTTTTTTCTTACATTATTTTGATCAAGTAACATTTTTTCAACGGTTTGAGTCATATTATATATATTATTCATATTAGACCTAATTAATCTTTAAAGAAATATTTATATATATTATGATATATATCAAACTAGCATTTTGGTAAACTATGTCATTTTAATTAATAGGTGGAATTAAAAATAATCACATAAAAATTGAAATTTTTATTGGGTACTCAATTCACCCCCATCATGATATACTCACTCAGACATACATAAATATATTGAAAAATTATGTATATCAATACATGAGTAAAAAAATATTTTTTTTAAAAATAAATATATATATATAAATTGAAATGTCTCTAAATATAGAATACAAAAATATGGGGTAGTGGTAAACCCATTAAAATAGCATAAGGAAGGCCAAAGGCTCGATCCCAGGTGTATGCGTGGGTGAACATGTGATTGGTTAGTGTAAAAGCATTGAAGAAGGGGAATTATGAGCACTTAAAAAGGGTGTGGGTGGAGGCAGTTTGCATTCAGAGAGGGATGGGTGGTAGAAAAACATTGACAAAGGTGGGGAAGAAGTTCTGAAAAACGTTTGGAGGGTGAGAACTCCATAAAAAATCAATTTTTATCCACATTGAAAAAAAGAATTTATAATTGTACACTTTTAATTATTCTTATATCAACAATGCTTTTATAACACTAATAAATCCATTTTTTTCTTTTAAAAGTGTATTTTGTGGTAGCATACTCACTTGTTTGAATACATACCCAGAGTGTGAAGATAGAAAGAGCCACTAAAACTAGAAAAGGTCAGGATGTTCCTAATAGTGATACTTGTTGTGTAACCCTTCAAATTACTAAATTGACTACCCCGTTGTGATCAACAAAAAAACTCAAGATAGATTATTTTTTCCCCAAAACATACACTCGGTGAAAAATATTCATTTGGTAAAAAATTAAAAATTAATCATATCATATATAAAACATGTAATTTAATGGGACATAGGGATATACCATTTAAAAAAATTCAATTACCAATATTGGTATTTTTTACATCTATATGTTGCATTATTTTGTTTATTCACATCAATGTAAATTACTCATATAATTAATATCCAAATTAAAAATTATATATCATATATTGTTATTGAAATGATCATATCAATGTTCAGGTTACGATGTTATAGAAGGATCATCAATCTAACATATCAATTAAAAGATATAAAAAGTAAGGATCTTTAATAACAATAATATAATCATAATATTATTATTTTTATTATAATTAATATAATAAAATTATATATTTATATTTATATTTATATTTATTATTTTATTTTTCCCTGTTTTCCTCCGTTTTCGCATGCTGAATGGCTTCGCAAGCAATCCCCCTTCACTCATGATGTTCTACCCGCGTCTTCAACTGCCGACCTCACCTTCCTACAGTAAAATTGTTTTAATTTATTTCTTCTTTAATTTAATCTCTTTCATGTGTTATTACGTATCACAAGACCTCATATACACCCCCCAATAGGTTGTTTCACCCAACTATATTTTTTTCATCCCCTCACTCTTGCAGGATGTTTTAGTAAATCATCATGACTACCTCTGCATCCCTATCAAGTTCTATCACCAATTACAGTCATTTCTTTCATTAAGCCGATAAGAATATAGATTTATGAGAAAAATATGAAAACACTATTATTCTCCTTAATATGATCAAGACATGTTTCTCAATAACACCAAGTGTTCATCCTTGTACTCAAGAATGTTTTGATGACCCTACTATAAAAATCACCTTTATTGGCCACCATAAAGTCTGTTTTGCCGGTGGAAGATTCCCCCAAGATAAAGAGAAATAAATACCACCAGAAGTAGTCATTATAGTTGTTAATAAATCAAATGTGTTCATAGTTATTGATAAAGGATTTATCAACCTTATATGGGAGTTTCTCATCCTCATATAAAAAACATATTAGTGACCATTAATGGAAGTCACTATACTGGATTTGTTTTAAAAAAATCCATATTATATGTGCCATGCTGAATAACAAATCCAAAAAAACCCAAAAATATCACAAAATAGAAAACCAACACTATGACACCTTCGAACCCATTAAATATTCTTTCTCAATCAACACAAATATAAAATAAAAAAATTAACCAAAAAAATATACAAACTAATATTTTTAACATTAAAATAAAATTTATTCAATTAATATTTAATGAATAATCAAAACATGTGATGAATTTAAAATTTAATGAAGCTGAGGATGAGATGAATGTTGTTAAGAGAAAGGATAGAACTGAACAACCCACTATTATAGGAACTGATTTTAATAGCACTATCAAAATCCATCAACAACACACACAAAATTTTTTTGATCTAAGCGAGATCATAGGTTGAGACCACCCCTTTTACCATTTCTTGAATCCCTATTTAACATTGCTAGCCCCCCTATAACACTGCTAGTTGTGCCCACTTTAACATTGCTTGACACCCCACTCGCCACCTGGGTGGCCTTTCTTACCTTTGGATTTGAACCTGATAGCACTCCCTTGCACACTTGGACCCTTACAACTCCTCCATGTTTCTTTTTTTTATTTTAGGATATATTTATTTATTTATTATGTATATCTTGTTATATTTATTTAACCATATAGTTATTTAAATATTATTATATATTTCTATGTTTATTTTTAAATAAATTTATAAAATTTGTTTTTTTGATGGTGTTTATAAATAAATTAATACATACATATATACACAATACATACATATGTATTTTATTTTGTGTATATATATAAATATAATTATACAAATATTTGTTTATTTACATATATTACATATTTATATTTCTATACATATATTAGATTATAAAGATAATATATATTGGTTTTTCAATACACACACATGAAAATACACACAAACATGTACACATGAAATAGGTATATAAATATTTATATATTTTTATTTTAAATAAAATTTATATTATTTTTTATTTAGGTATAGTTTATAAATTAATAAATATATTTTATATGTAAAAATGTTTACATAATTATTTATATAAATAAAATTTTATTTGTAAATATATAAAAATATGTATATATCTATATATACATAATTATAAATAATAGTACATTATAGAAAATGATAAAATTTGAATTTCATACAATCCCTATGAGTGTAAGCCTTGAAAAAAACTGATTCTCTTCCGAAAAAATAAGAAGACCCCCTTAAATGAGGCTGAAACTCAATCAAATGTAATAATTTGGGATACTAAAACTAAGAACTCATTTTTGGAGGACTTCTGGGCCTTTAGTATGAGTTTTTTTACATTTAGCTTAAAAAATTGAAAAAGAGTCCATGTATTTTTTGAAAAATAAGTTTTAATGGCTATAGTGTCCCTATCAAATTTTCCATAAATTAAAAGGTGGGAACCCCCTTTTTCCTTTTCTTATCATCAACAAGGATATATGTATTGGAAAAGGTGGAATGAGATATAAAAATTTCACTTAATGTAAAGTGAAAGAATGGATTTTCCTTATCACCTTTCTCCAAAGGCCTAGTAAAAGGGCAACCCCGTCCTAAATTTGAATTTTCTTCCTCTCTCTAAATTTCACTCTCCCTTTATTTAAAAATGCCTTGTGATTTTCCCTTTGTTCGTGGTGGTTTTGGTGGCCTAAAAGGAGTGAATATTATTTTGAATCACCATTTAGAGTTATTTTACTCATTTATTTATAGTCATTTAATTATTTAATTTAGTTTTTAGTTAGTTATAAATATTTAATTCATTTACTAGTTTTGTTTGTTTGATATAGTATAAAAGTTAGTTATTATTAGTAATGATTATGTATAAATTAACTAATGAATAACTTAGTATTAAACAATGATTACATAATGATTAGATAAAAATAATTTACTATATAATATCATATGATTATTTAATGATTAATGCGTAAATAATTAATGTTTAAGTAATGTTTAACTAATCACTAAAAAATTAATAAAGAATTATTAACTACTGATTACAAAAATGATTAAATAGAGATTAATGAATTGTTAATTAATGAATAAAAATGAATAAAAATGAATAAATAATTATTAAATAATGCTTAAATAATGATTAAATAATGGTCACCTAATGATTAATGAAAAATTGTGTAATGAATAAATAATGATTAAAAATGATGAATTAGTAATTAAATAATGATTAAATAATGGGTAAATAATTATTACAGATTGATTATGTAATGATT
This sequence comes from Viscum album, assembly GCA_963277665.1. NCBI lineage: Eukaryota > Viridiplantae > Streptophyta > Magnoliopsida > Santalales > Viscaceae > Viscum > Viscum album. Next base: position 390,227,742 of record OY728142.1, on the reverse strand, counting down.
TTGTAATTATTGAATATTGATTAAGAAATGATTAACTAATTATTAAAGATTGATTTGATGATGATTAATCAATTATTAAATAAGGGTTAACTAATTGATAAAAATGATTATGTAATGAATAAAAAATAATTAACTAATGATTAACTAATGATTAAACACTAATTGAGTAATGATTAATTAATGATTAATTGATTACTAAGTAATGATTAAATATTGGTTAACTAATGATTATAGAATTATTAAATAAGAATAAAAATGATTAAAGAAATATTAAATAATGATCAACTAATGAATAAAGAATGATAATGTATTGATTAAAGAATGACTAACTAATTTTGAAAGAATGATAAACTAATGAATAAAGACAGATTATGTAATGACCACCTACTAACTAACTAATGATTAAGTAATGATTAATAATTATTAACTAATGATTAGGAAATGATTAAGTAATGATTATGTAATGATTAATTAATGATGAATTAATGATTAAAGATTTATTAACTAATGAATAATTAATTGTAATTAAATAATTAACAAATGATTAATAAATGATTGTGTAGTGATTATGTAATGATAAATGAATAACTAATTATTTATGAATTATTAACTAGTGATTAATGAATGATTAAGTACTCTTTATGTAATGATTAACTTATGATTAACTAATGATTAAACAATTATTAACTCATAATTAATCAATTAATAACAATTGATAACTTTAGATTAATATATAGTTAGAAAAGAATGAAAGATTAAAAACGGGTTGACAAAGAGGCTCAACATCACACATGAATTATTACTCTTATGATACAGATGATTGATACCTTATTCCATATCTAGTTTTTTTACTCTCAATGGATATTTAAATATTGATTAACTAATGATTAAATAATTATTAAGTAGGGATTAACTAATTATTACCTAATTATTAACTAATTATTAACTAATGATTAAGTAACTATTTAATATTGATTAAGAAATTATTAATTAATGATTAATTAATTATTAACTAATGATCCAAGAATGATTAAATAATGATTAAATAATGAATAAGAAGTGATTAAAGAATTATTAATAAATTATTATGTAATGATTAATCGATTATTAATGAATGAGTATCTAAGGATTAGAGAATGAGTTGCTATTTCTTAATGAATGAGTAACTAATGATTAAATAATGATTAAATAATTTTTAATAAATTATTAACTAATTATTAAATAATTATTAACAAATTTATAAAGAATAACTAAATACTGATTAATTAATCATTAATTAATTAATAGTTATTGATAACATTAGATTAACATAGTGTAATCAAATGATGAAATATGACAAACTAGAAGATGAAGAGGCTTAACTGTAGACATTATTTGTTACTCTTATGATTTAGATTATTCATACCATATTGTACAGCTAGTTTTTTACTCTCGATGGATATGTTTTAGATAAATAACATTATCTTTATAAATCATTGAACATACCTTTAGGAAAGTTAAATATTTTATTACAAAACCTTAGTGTCATATTTTAGGGTATATAAAAATGTTCTATAATTTTGGTACCATAAAGATTATGTGGCTATCAAACAAATAAAATCCATGTCGGGTTACTAAAATTGGATGTGTCTTTGGAATAGACTTACCTAGAGGTCAAACTAGAATATTATTAAAATAAAATAATAATAAGCCTTTCATATTAACAGAATGTTTTGGAATATGAGGTAATAATGAATATAAATCATCAAATAATTTTATTTACCCATAATAAAATGACAATTATAATCATAAAATGTGAACTGAAAAAGAAAACCCACATTAAATAACACAAGAATAATTTACAACAAATAAGAAAAATATTGAAATTTTTCAACAGAGTAATTTTGGGATAAGATGATTCTTCCTTCAGAAGTGAAGCAAAATCTAACTTATTTTCAAGTGGTAGTCAAATAACATCTTCTAAAAATATGTACATAAATTTTGAATTTTCAAAAGATTTTGGCTTCTAATGATAGGCCTCCCCATATAATAATTATTTTTATTTAAAAATTTATAACTTTTGAAAATTATAAAGTTATGTACATCCATTTGCAAGATGATATTAAATTACCACTTGAAAATAATATGGATTTTAATTTATTTTTATCTCAGGCCCATCTCATCCAAACTCTGCTCTATTAAAAAATGTCCAGGAATTCATTCATTATTATAAAAAAACTCTTGTGTAATTTAATGGGTTTGTTTTTTTCCATTTCACTTCATTTCATCAAAATTTCCATTTTATAGTGGATAAATAAAATAGTTTTTTTTTTCTATTATTTCTAACTCAATTAAAAAAAATTATGACTTAATTTCTATTAACCTTTTTTGAGAATGAATTGAAATTGTTTTTATATATAAATATATAAAACCATATCTTACCAAACACCATTTCCATAGTAAAAACATATCTAAACCCACATTAATAATATTATTTGTAAAACCTTAAGACATTCCATTTTATTTTTGTAAAAAATACATCTTAAAACTATATAAATAAACATGTTATGTATTACATGAGGCCGATAATAGAATTTTTATGACCAAAAACATTAATTTAACTGTTGTAATATTTTATTTTTCTCATGTAGAGTTGGAGGATACTACACTACTCACTAATCTATATAGTCATGTTTTCCACAATGTGATATAGGGTCAATAGGTTTGACAGATTAGTGTGCATTGAGGACACATTTATCATCACATTCTACATCTAGCACCATTATACCATAACTATGATATACAAGATTCTATGGAATTAGAGTATCAATATCACATTCATTTATCATCACCTACTTCATGTCCTCCTTGAGAGATAGATACTGGAGACACACATTCTACCTGCCTAAGAGAGAGATGAACATCACCCTTGAGAATGTGGTGGTACCACTCAGTCTTCCAATCACTATGGATGTAGTTATTGGACCCAACCATGGAGAATGGCTTGAGCTTGTATAGAGATTTCTAGGCATCAAGATTTTGGTCGATGATGATTCTATAGATGGAGGTTTGATATCTATGAGGTGGCTTGTGATTCATTTTTCCATGTTACCCATGATAATGATGAGAAGAATATCATGCATTAATCCCATGCATAAATCACACAAATCATTGGAGGAGAATTGTGTACTGATCACTCTATTATTCATCTACACATGTTATATCTGGTCTTAATGGAGGATTTTGACCAGGTAGGGAGATACAGGTGGGGATTATCAGGCTTGGAATACACATATAGAGCCTTATACATAGCATTCCACACAAATCACACTAAACTCAATGGATTTGTAATGCTTCTTAGGATATGGGAATTGGAGCACATCCCTCTCCTCCCCCCTATTTTTTATGGTCAAGAGATGCATATAAATGTGTTTTATGATCCTCTATGTGGAATTTGTTATGATCAGTAATCTCTATTGGTTTTTTATGATAATAAGAGCTATTAAATTTAATTTCTTATTATATATCACTTTTGATTCTGTATTTTATAGGTGGAGTTGAGAACTCCACTTCATCATGGCTCTGAAACACTATTTGTGTGCATACCTTCTCATGTTGGATAGTCTACTACTAACCAACGTAGGTATATAAAATATTTCATTAACTAAAAAATTTAATACTATATATTTTTTTTAGTAGAAAACGTTTTGGAAAAATATTACATGTCATTTAAGATTACATGGATTCCATACTAGGATTTATTAGACTAGTTGCATCCATACTGCATTATTGGACATCATGATTCTATAGTCTTAGTGCCTCTCACTAGATTTCATATTATTCAGTGTCTCCATACTGATAGAGTCATGAACAAATTTTGATGTGTTTAGGGCATTTAATTTACTCTGAGATAGTCACCAACACTTCATTCTATGAAGCTTACTGGGAGGTATTTTGTTGACTAGCGCTGACGATATACCACATATATTGACCTCTGGGATAGATGATCATCATTTCATATTGATGGAGCATGAACGATACGATTCCATATATCACAAAAACTCAAATATGATCCATGGTATAGAATGGAGTCTATACTGAATATTACTCCACATGATAGAGGATTTCAAGATCTGCTAAGTCAATAATCTCCACTAGTTTGTTTATTGTTTTATTTTCTAATTCATTTTATATATCTTGACAGCATACCAGACTACAACTTATTATTCACATGTCTGATCAAAATGAGGAGGTTGTTGTTATCTTGGAAGTGATCCATGCTACAGTGTAGTGGACGATGCCATCTTATCATTTGGTTCATGATAGTATTGTAAATAATCCCCCTAGGGAGACGACATTACTTCTCAGGGATTGGATGTTCCCACTCCATAACCTCCTCCAACAACTGCAGATGTCAAGGAGACATGATGAAAAAAGTGTATCTCACATCGTGTTGCATATGAAGCCTCCCATGTTCCATAGGTAGAGGTTGTCCCAATTTCATTACAAACTCAGCTGATTGTGGATGTGCATCAGTAGAAATGAGATCCATTTTTGTTGCCCGAATATCCACAGTTTTCTATGGGTATATATTATCTGAGTTTTTATCATGGATCATTTCCCATGACTCCACCATTCATACCAGAGACTTAACACACTCTATGGTTCCCCCTTGTGATGAAGGAAGGTCCTTATACTCACAAATTGGGAGAAGGATCACATGTTCATAAAGACATCATGATGTCACCTCCTCCCATTGTGGAGTATTCAATAGTTGAGGTTCTAGAAGTCGAGGATTAACCCTCTCCAGTTCATCAGACTCCTCCCCATCAAAGTGTTCGGTTATATCAATATGGAAATCCCATTTTCAAACCATAATGTGGGAAAAGATGTCACCATAGATAGTGACTATACTCATTCATCTATATGTTTAATGTTAACATAACATATTTGATGAAAAAATGTATTCTATTCTCTATAAGATTTTTTTCCTATTAAAATGATGAAATTACATTTTACTATAATACATTTTTACATGTTTAGACACTATTTAAATATTTATTTATATTGTAGTTACTTTTTATATTATATAATCTTTTAAAGTCTACTACTTGAAATATTGGAAAACCTATTAAATTTCATGAAGGTAAATTTGAAATATTATAAAATAAAAACTATAAAGAACATAATAAAACATAAAAAATTTCTTGAACATCTGAAAAATTATTGAAATAAAATTAATTCCATAAATATATTAATCTACTAAAAATGATAGGATTTTAAAAAATATTATAAATATAAATGTAATGGTTTAAAACAACAATATATTATTCCACTAAAATTTATTGTTGTTAACTATTACTTTTTAATGTTTGTAGTTTTAAATTATTTTTTATATGTTTAGTGAGTGTGTCACATTTCATTTAGATTTCATTTAAATATTATTATTTATTGAATTTAAAATTCAACAAAATTAAACACTATTATGTTTCATGTAGGTGAAATTGAAAAAAATATATATATTTAAAAAATAAAAAAAAATTATATTTTATGAAGTCACTCAAAATATAATTCATAATTGAAAATTATCAAAATCATCAATATAAGAAGAAAAAGGTAACTTACATGTCATAAAATTTATTTCTTAATAAAAAAAATCACATTAAAATATTAAGGGACATAATTGTAAAAAAACAAAATAAAAAAATATGTATATCAAAAAATAATAACATATATATTTTTAAAAATAAAAACATATATCTTTAAAATAATTTTTTTCCTGAAAGGTGGAATTATTGATGTGGACTTTCTGTATCAGTTTTAATGTTTTTTTGACTTATATTCATTTTTATTTTATTTTTCAAAACTTATAAAACAGCTCCCTTGGGGGCCTCAAAAAAATGTGATAAGGGGTTTACCTAGTCACTAAGGAATAAATAATTTTGAGAGCATCAATTTTATAAGTGGTATAGATCTAATGAAAAATCAGATCAAAACATAAGGTCGTTTGAAGTTCGAGTTTCAATTTCAAAATATTTCAGAAAATTTATTATTTTTTTATTTTTTTATCTTTATGTTATTATAAAATCACTATTTATAAATAATAATTTTAATATTATTAATTATTATTTTTCAAATTATTATATTATCTATTTTCCCTAAATATCTTATATTTTATGGGTAACTACGTATTTAGCCACATATAAATAATATTTAATAAAATATTATATATATATATATATCATAAAAAATATATTTTTATGTTAATAAATTATTTATAATGATTTATAATTTATTTATGAAATTTTCACTTTATAAACTCTCATAAAAATTCTCTGATAAATACCTACCTTTATTTGCACTACTAAAAATCATTGATAAAGGGGGTAGTGTTAATAGTGTTAAAAAAAGAACTGATAAAGGAGTTCCTTTAATAATGTTATTTAAAAATTTAAAAATCACTATTTATCTACTTTTTTTAAGTGTTGATAAAGGTAAACCCTTTATCAGTGCCTTTTTAGCATTTTTAAAGGGCAGAAATATATAAATCCAAATATATGGTAGCGGCCTCATGGGGACACTCTAGCTTGAGGAAAAAAATAATCTAACTCAGTTACAATAATAAGATTTTCCTAATCTATTGGAACTAGTGTTAATGATACTCAAGGTAGAATGAGAGTGAATTCATATTTTTATGGGAATATTGGAGACACTATGGGTGTTTGTATGGAAGCAAGAGGTTGCAACAAGGAAGACTTGTTGAAATCACATGTCAACACATGAAATTTCATACATGGTATGGTTTTAATATAGAATGTAATATACATGTTGAAACTAGATAATATCTAAGATACTATAGTATTTGATGAAAATAAGGTACCAAGAGGAAATTCTGCATTCCATTAATTAGAATAGAACAAGAATTAAAGGTTAATAAAACAGATTCCCCCTGAACTAGATCATATATAATTTATAATAATGAAATAAGAAATAAGAATCAATAATGTACATCCATTTCAAGAAAGTACATAAAAATAATATCTTATAATGTGAATCCAAATAAATTTTTAATCTTCGACCACTTTACAACGACATCATAATAGATTTTTATTTCATAAATAACACATGTATCGAACCCACAACACTGACAATAAAATCTGATTTACTAAAGAAATGAAATAATTATTATATTATGATGAAAATCCCAACTACCTCTTCCATGAAACCCTCATCCACTTCTCTAGTTTTTAACTAGCGTTCATATCTTCTATGGACCATCAAAACTCTATTCTATAAATCTATTTTCATTATAGTCTGGAAAAAAATTTAGTGTGGATATTGATTTCCTCAGTCTATCATTTTAAAAAAAATTTAGAGGAAAAATACTACCATTATCAACAACATCTCAAAGATATTAATTTTTTGAAAAGGAATTTGATAATAAAACACAACTATTCAATTCACCATTAGATATTTGTGCAGATTACTTATCCCCATTATGAGAATTTTATGCTGATGAAGAAGGAATATTTTGGGTTGTTATTCTATTTGGTTCAGAAGTTTATTCTTTAAAAGTCTCTGATATATATGATTCATGACATAGAAGGTAGATCTTCCCAACTAATCACTAAAAACAAAAAAGAATTTTCTAGCAAGTTGTACCCATATCACCTTCAATAAAATTTGAGTTGATGTTATTAAGTTCCATGATTTTTAAAAACCATGCACATATGCCAAAATTCATGCATGTTAATTTGTTTCAACAATAGTTTTGGTGTTATTAAAGGATTTCCATTGTTGGGGAAGAGAGGGAGAACATGGTTAGGAGTATGGTGTGTGAAGAAAATGTTTTTTTGAATAAAAATGGACATAATCATGTTTCATTCACAGTAATAATGGCCTTGTGGAATGAAATAACAAATCATGTCTACTTGTTCATGGCGTTCAAGTAGCAAGGGGTATGTGAAATTATCATATTTAGAATGAAATTTAGAATATTAATAATTATGGATAAGGGTTTTAAATATATGATTGAAGTAGAGGGTCCGCCATAGTGAAAGTCACTATTGTTTATGAACATGTTACCTTTAGGGAGAGAAGTGGTAAATAAATTTACCTTTTTTGAGGCACACCACTATAATTGTTTTTCAATGGACACAATTATATAGATCACAAAAATTGATCCATGGGTAAAAATTAATCACTCTCCCAAAGATTATTTTTTCTACCATTTTACGGAAAATAATCACTATTTTTTTGTAGTGTCGAGATTGATGGGGATATACAGAATTTATAACTGGGGAAGAATCAACTAGCCTCCACACAATATATTATTCTAATTTTAGTAATATTTTCTTATATTCTACTAGTGAATGAACTAGACCATGATGTTTTCACCCTATCTAACTATAACCTATTTACTCTACTTAATTTAGTAATGTTATTCATGTTCCACAAGTATCATATCTTGGGGATATAGATATTTAAAATAAATATATATTATATGAATAAATATTTCTAGTGTCATGGGTGATGAAAAGATCCATCCTTAATGAAAACATGGTATAATGAAAATACAATACCAATAAAAAATACAATAATAACCAATTTATTTATGTTTTAATGACAAACACAACTCATCCAATAATATAATGTAATGGATATAATGAAATTGATCCAAAATAAACACTACAGATCAAAACAAGGTATAAGAAAAGACCCCAACTGCTAAGTCAGTTAATTATGATGGTGCATTTCCAATATCTGTAAAGAATGATTCTTTTATACTCTTCTATATAACTAGAATGATACAATAAATAGAATAATAAGAAAAGGTATTTTATGAAAAAAAAATAAGGGACTATTTCAAATAATTGAAATAAAAAGATGATAATATTTTTTCCCATAAAGAGTATATTTAGAAAGAAATAAAATTTACCAGTATCGTTGATCGTGTATTAAGAAGATTTCATAAGATCATTAATATATAATGAAAAATATATTTTTTGATACTGAAATATAAGAACAACATAATGGAAAATTCAATACAATCCTAAAAAATGCTATACCAAAATGAGAATTGCATATCCACAATGAAAAATATAGAGAAAAAATATCTAAAATCATCTACTCATATATGAAATCACTAATTAATTATTTTCAAGACATTTTAAAAAAATAATATGGTAGAATTAGTAATGAATATAATTCCATGTTTTTCTATAACCACTGACTATATAACAGAAAATATTTATTATTATCATACTATGTAGCCTTCAAAATATATTACCATTAAATAATTTTACTATTATATTGTAATAACACCTGAACAATGCATGAAAGAGGAAAATTGATGAAAAGGTTTTATATTGAATAAAAGTAAGGAACAATTAACCACTTTTATTCCATTAAAATGATGACATGGTCTGAGAAACACCATATCATTATCAATTCATACATTGTTGTTGTATCTAACATTCAAAAAAATACTGAATAGTTCATGAACCATGAAATGTTTTAATAATAACCCCCACATTCTTATCATCTAACATCCATGTCATGAAAGATGATTTGTTTCCAAATAAAAAAATGATTCAATGATTATATACTGAATATGATATAAATTAATCAAAAAATATTAAACATTAAACTAAAAGAATATATATTGGTTTTATGAAAAGGGTATGGAAATAATAATTTTTAAATGTAATTAATTATAAAAATTAAATTAAAATAACTGTTGAAATTTATTTTTGAATAGTTTTTTTATGAATTATTAAATTGAACAAAATGAATTTTCAATTTAAATATGAGAAGAGTGGAAATTAAAAAAATGATACTTAAAAATAAAACATTAAGGGGAGGTATTTATATATAAAGAAAAATAGTATTAACCATAAACATGAAATTTTTAGTAATTAATGAAATATAAAATTGAAGGTAAATAAAATCATAAACCCATAAGCTTACAAAACTAAAACTATCTCAACAGTTGAAAATGGTAAGAAGTGGTTTGGAAATCATAAAATGACATACATAAAATAACATGCCAGGATAAATATTCTTACCTATGTTAAAAATATCTCATTTAAATTATGATATCAAGGTGATAACGTTGAATTTTACTCTTATTTGAATGCTCAAGGTAGTCCCTCGCTCACTGGACTTCAGTGCCAATCACGTTCATTTAGGGAGCTTCATTGATCTATATTAACCAAGGAAGTGAATCATTTTAATTGGAATAATGTTACTTTATAATATAATATAGATAATCAAAAAGTTATATTAAACATTATAAATAAAATGTAAGTAAATTAAACATAAAAGGATAAATAGATAAAAATAAAAGAATATGATTAATATAATTACCTTTAATAGAAACCTGTATATTTTTCAAATAAAAAAATATTTTTGTAATTTATATTATTAGTTGTTGGTGGGAATGAAATTTTAGTAGTGAAATGTATGGAAATGAATAACTACATAATCAAGAAAATAAAAAATTTACCAATTCATTATTCTGAAGAAATGTATGAAAATTCATATCTTTATGATGACAAACATTATATACAAAACCATTTGATATTATATGTATCCACTTGGCGTGTGTATAGCTCATTGTTTCGTCTGGTTAAAAATCTAAAAATACATAAAAAACATATATTAACAAAATTAAAAAAAATATTTAAAAACATGTATTAGTGATGGGCGATTTTTATGACATTGATATCACAACCTGTATTTGTGGTGTGTTTGATACATTGATATTCTTTGTTGTACTCATGATTCAATACAACTACCTTTGTTGTTCATTTATTTTCTCAATATGTTAGTTCTTATATGAAAAGATTATTAAAATCATATATGTTAAATGTAATGGAGTTTAAATATTAAGTTAAAATAAGAGTTAGAATTTATTTTTAATAAAAAATATTTTGTAATGAAATAATTAGTGGCTGGAAAAATATATATATGATAAATATGAGAAGATAGAAAATGAAAAATAGATATACATAAAAAATTAAACATTAAGGGAACGTATTTATATAAAAACAAAATTTTTACAAAAAACCATAAAAAAATCCCAATAACTTATTTAATATCAAAAGGATATAAAATAAAATTAAAAAACCATAATATTACCAAATTAAAACTATCTAAATGGTTAAAAATGGTAAGTGGTGTTTTGGGCATCATAAAAATTCATACATCAAATAACATGCAAGTATAAATAGTCTAATTTTTTAAAAAATATCTTCATTGAAATTATGATATTGAGGGTAATAATTTAAATTTCACTCATCTAACTTTAACTCATATATGAATGCTTCAAGTATTCACTTTCCCATTCACATTCAATGTCAATCAAGTTTATGAAATATAATTTAATGGTTGAAAGTAATTTCTAAAAATTGAATATAATAAAATATATATATTGTTAATTCAAGATAAGTAGAAACCATATATCATAGAGTTGTTACCTATCACTAGCCTTATGAACTTGGTTGAAAATAAAGAGAAATATTGAGCTATCACTACTACAAGAGATTGTGAACTTGATTGACAATGAAGGATAATAGGAAAGTGAGTATCTTTCCCTTTTCTCTCTCAGGTATGGTTTCTTAGATCCGGATTATTAAATATTTCACATCCCCCCAAAAAATGTTGAAAAATATTATTATAATAGAAAAAGAAGACATAATTGGTAGGATTTTTTGTAGTATAATAAAATAAATTGGAAACAAAAACATTGAGTACAACACACTTATATTTAATTGGAACAAATATTGGTGAAAATATTAAACTAACATTGAATATATAACGATTAAATTATATGAAACTACATAAAAATGGATGAATGATACATGGATACCCATTATTTTATATGAAACTCTCATGAAACTCATCGATATTTAATCTTAGTTATGTTGTAAATAATATACATAGGGTGGTTAAAAATTTTATAATCATATTGTAGTATGACACATTGAATGTACGTGTCAAAATAGAAACATGTGTTGAATGGAATGTTTGTAAATGTGTTTTCTCATTCATAAAGAATATGATAATGAATTTCAATTTTAGAAATACAGAAGGAAATGGACCCATGATTCACTAATTACATCTGAAAATGGAGATCAAATGTTATATTTTCAAAAAAAAATCTTGATGTGTAGAAAACATTTTAAACTAAAATGAAATAGATACATTATAAGGAAATAGATAAAATTAAATAAAAATTCTAACAAAAATAAATAAATAAACACAGTGGTAGTCCATAAACATACAATGTTGGTTTATAAAAATAAACTCATTGTTTTGAGAGGGATATTAGTATACAATGATTTTGATTCTAATTTTATGGTTTAAGAAAAACAATATTTAATAGGGTTTTCATACATTAATATTGTTTATTATTAAATTATACTAAATTCAGTGACATGGTTGGTGAAATAATGAGAGATTAATTTTTGTCATCATTTTCATAGTTATTTAAATGAATAATTAAAATTCAATTTTAATGTTATATTTATATTGGAAATGAAAATGAAATTTCATTAATAATAGGTCTTTGCTTGGATTTAATAATAAATGAGGCTTCAGCCACAACCTTTTAAAAACATTAAAAACTATTGAATCATATCAAAGAACATTAAAAAGATATTGAGAAAATGGAACATACTATAAAATGAAAAAATCCATGACAATAAATTGAAAATTAAGTATGTTGTAATATTATAAATGTAAACACATATTGAAGTATTAAATTTGAAATTGTTAAATATAGTGGGTTTTTTATTTCACGTAATGAAATAGATGAATTAAATATCATCTTATTATAATTATAAAGAAAATAAAAATACTTATTACCATATTAATATCATAATGGGATGCCTTTTCTATCCTAAAGAATAATTAAATAATTGATTTTATAGGGACTCAAAGAAGTAACTCAATTGGGAAATCAAAAAATAAAATTTCATAATTTATTGTATCAGCCTTTCTGAACAGGTTTATAACTCATGGGAACATGGTTAAGAAACACAAAAAACAATGTCATACATAATAAAATTTGGTTTGGGACCCAATAACCTGAAATAGAAGATCAGAGACCCTATAAAGAATGGATTCATTGAATTCATGAATTCAATGATAATAAAATGTCATACATACACATCATGAGGAGAAATGATTATACAAAATAGAGTACCAAATGACATACAAACTAAAACTGCAATATAATATTCATCTATTTGGAGAATACTATTCATTAATTAAATCCAAGATCATAGGGAGATAATTCTTAAATTATAAAGTTATCCTATAGAATAATTAAATAATAATGTTTCCAGGGAATTAAAGAAGGAAAAAATTTGGGAAATAGGGAAGGGGGTAGATCTTGTTTTTGTTGAAATATCTGGGTCATGATGGGTGGAAGATCTTATCTTCAGTTAAAGACATCAACTATAGGTGTGGTAGGGTATCTGGTTTGGGACATGTGGCAGTGGCTATGAGTGTTGTTGCAATGACATTAATTTGTGATGGGGGGACATGTTTTCAATAGTGGGGATTTGCAGTGGAAGTCACTCTAATTCGCAATGGGGAGGACTAATTAATGATGGGGAGCGATGGTTTGCAACAAGTAAGGTTTACATAGGTGAAATAAAATGGGGGGTTCATAGGGGGTGGTTTGGGAAGATAACTCCTCCTATTAGGGGGAGCGAATTGGTAATCAACAATAACCTCAAAAAACCACCACCCATTTCAAGGGGTGAAATTACCTTAATTTCTATTAGATCTAGTAGGGAGAGTTTAATAAATATATTGGGAATTTTATAATCTAGTAATGAATAAATATCACTACAAAAACATGATAAAAAAATATACCTGAAATATAGAAGATAAACAATTCCAAAAATAATCTAATATAATCTATCCATGAAATGTCAAACTAAATTTCATACAAAATTTCATAAAAGAAATGAACTAAAATAAATCATCCAAAAAAAGACTCCAAAAACCAATCCCAAACATCATGATTGATCGCATCTCCCAGCTCAAGTCCCAACTCGCAAAGCAATGAATTAAGCATAGATCCCCTTTCCCTTGTCCAAAACTGTATCCATGAAGTTTTCTCAGGTACCAAATGATGACCAACACAAGGTGTGACAAACAATAAGTAGCCCACCACCAACAATGCCTAAACTAATCTTTTATATGTAATAGTGAATTAAATAGTATGGCATACAAATTCATCCATTATAAGTAATATTCTGAATAACTAAATAAACCCCTTGACCATTGAGCTCAAGCTTGAATCTTGGGGTCTACCATACCATTCTGAAAACAATGTTGGATTTCTCTATCCATACACACAAATGGGTCTAATACTAGTATCTATAATATCCCTAAATAGAATCAATTAAAAACAGACTGAATTTATATTCACATGCCCAAGGCCTATTAAATAATCATTTCAAAAAAAACTCATTGATAATTCCCATTACAGAGGTTATTTTCATATTAAACATATAATGGATCTGATTTAAATTCCCATATTGGGGATAATTTCAAATTCCATGTATCAATTAAATGTCAGATCTCATGCATAACAATTTATCAAAACATTCCAAACATGTTAAATATATACAATTAGGGTTGATTCATGCCAAATAATATGTTTCATTAAAATTTCAATTACATGATAGTATTCCTTTATGTAATGTTCTATAGAGATTCGAGTTTTTCCCTGTATGAATTTGGAATATTTCTAGAAATATTTCTAGAGCTAGGAGTTGAGTCAACATAGGATTCCAGGGCCCGGAGAGCCTCGATGTGGTGATATTAGTAATATTAAATATATTATTATCACACACATGAAGTTTAATTATAGATGTTTAATAACTCATGATAGGAATCTCTGATAGAAAATATGAGGCTGTTATTGAGTTAAAAATGTGGTTTTTACCCTATATGTGACAAAAAATTGCCGACGTCGAGTGCCTAGTACGGGTGAGTTGGCAGAGTGTTAAATGGATGACTAATTGATTTTTAAAAAATTAAATCAATTAAACCCTACCATCCCTTGTGTTCACATGGAAGATAAGCCCCCTATGCATGATAGATTAATAAAGGAAGATCCAAGGAATATAGGTATCACCGATCTACATTTTCCACCCTGATTATCACCAGATCAACATGAAATATATCCTGAATATAATTTTATGATAAAGAATGAATGTTTCACCAAGGGGTAGGGGTATTTATGTTTTATGTTATGATAACCCTTTTTATATATTATCTTAAGGTTATAGATCCCTTATATGACTGATAAAGACCCCATGAGGATGATCTAGGGGTTTTAGTGAAAATAGTGGTGTTTCATAGAGCTTTCAAGAAATTACCATTAAGAATTCTTGATAACATGGTGTGTAGTGAGGTGGAACAAAACACATGTTCTTACAAATTTAGTAATATGAATTTCTGGGGCTACGTGTTGTATACCATGGGTGCACACTGTGTGGTGAGACCATGTCATGTGGTAGAGGAATTGGAAATGAGGTTCTAGACATGAGTATTTGCTAAGGAAATTTCAAATAGGTTTTTCATCAAGGACATAATGTGTACCAGGAGTACACACCATGTTGAAGACGTGGTTGTCCAATCCGTGTGGGAAAGAACATGGTCTGGGGTCCGAGTGAGGTGACACATTCCATTTACACCATATAAATTCCATTTAATATCATATATACATCAATTTCATGTAGTAGAGGGAACAACTAGATGTTCAAGAAGGGTCACACATCCTGTGGAGCCCAATAAACACTGTTTAATATTCTAGGAATATTTTTCCTAGTGTATCTCTTTCATTGAGGCTTGGATTCTGGCATATGAGTGGCCTATCTAGACAATTTATCCATGTAGAACATGATAGTTTTTTTCATGGTTTATTTTGATATTTGACATGGCATGATTCAATAATGTCATTGCATATGTGGTGCTTAATAATGGGTAGTGATCAGGGTGGATCACTAGAAAAATATTGGGGTCGGTACCCTTCCCAATCATCACTAGATGTAGGTCTCCCTAGACTCTGGTCAGTATAGTGGTAATCCCCTACTATCAGTGTGTGGTTCCCCTACCCATGGATGTTTTAAAACACGATGAGATAGATGGGGGTCACCTCTATTAGAAAATGTTTGGACTAGCAGTGGTTTTATGAGTCCCGTGGTCTATCCCAATTAGGGTGTTCTGTGGAATTACATCATCGGGATAGGATTCTAACCCACTCAATATGTTGAGCTTAGATAGAGTTGTTTTATACCTTGTCTATGTTGGGGATTGATCCTATATTGTATCCATTTCCTTATATTTGGTTCATGGTATCGTCATATCCAACACTACATGAGCAGGGATCCCCTATCTAGAAGGATAGGCCAATAGTCTTTATAGAGTTCTTGGTTATACAATACACTATATAGTGAGTGATATCAGTAGGGTTTTTTTAATCATCGGGTATACAATACCCTACTCAGCAAAGGATATGAGTAGGTTTTGTGGTTTCATCAGGAGTATGGTCCCCTACTTCACGAGTTATTCAATGTGGTGTTTTTGTAATCATTGTAACCAAAACTACATCAGTGGTGATCCTCCATATGAGTGATACAATATATGGGGAATCAAATCATTTTTTTGGTGTCCCTCAATGATTTTTTGTGTGATCCCCTAGGTTAGTGAGATCGTTTTTAGGTACTATATTGGGTACATGGCGTCCCTAGAGGTTCTGGTTGTGATTCCCTATCTAATGAGAAGTGGTAATTAGTGTTACAGACTAGGTTTATGGTTTCACCCATAAGTTCTGGGAGTGATCCTTTCTCTATGTGTGAGGCCTTCCTAGGTTCTGGTAGGGTTAGAGGAGTTTCCCATTAGGGATGTGTGATAACACCTATTTGAGTATCAAAACCTATAGGGTTCTATTGTGACTTTATTTATGATGAGACTTGGCGAGCATGTTCTCTCAGATGTATTCCATGAGATGAATGGGATGTTCCATTAGTTTAGCAGTTTTTAAGGGATTTTATCTCTTAGATGAGTTCTATCAATTATGAAAGGAATCTGGATGTGTGTTCTTCTGAAGTAGTGTAACACCCGAGACTTTTATGAGAAATATTTTTGTTTTTATAAATCATAAAAGAAATCTTTCACTACACACAACACTAGCTTGGCTTGCTTTACACGCAATCGTGACCTTCCTCGATAGCTTGCGTCATACGCAATACCGAGTTTCACTAAACAATGATATGCTTTTAAAATATAATTAAAAATAGCCATTATGAATAGTAATAACCAGTTTTTGAAATTTTATAAATTTTATTTTTTCAAAATGGACTTCATTTTTGGATTTGGAATATCGAAATTATCCTAGGGTGAAATTTTGGTATTTTTTCTGAAAACATTCAATTTTTGATGAATAGTGAAACCACTAAGTGGTAGTTAAAAAACTGAATTTTTCATAAAAGTTAATTTTACCACTTCTGTGAGTGGAATTTCAAAAATCTGAGACACAAGGTTGATGTCAGTAAGTAAAATGTGGTTCAATGAGATGAAAATAATTTTTGGTGAATAGTTACTTTTTACTTTTATTTACCACAGTTAAAAGTAAATAGGGTAATTAAGGGTAAAAATGAAATTATTATTACCCTAACACATGTCCTAATTCTATTGGATAAGTGTAATTTGACCAAAAACAAACTTAGGAATAAAATATGACCATTTAGGCCCACCTGGATTAGATTAGGATATTTATTATTTATTTATTTAAATAAGGGTTAAAATAGTTGAAATCAAAGTTTAATAAGTAAATAATTTTTAATATAAGGTTATATATAAGATAAATTTGACTATAAATATTCATTAGAAAGCTAAAATATTTCCAACATAATGGTATTTTATGTGTAATTTTTAGATATAACGACCCATACTTTACATACATTGTTATTAATTTAAAATTGAAGCACACTTATTACAACATATAACAAAACCATGAAAGGACCGTATAGGTATAGTGTCTTTAGAAACTGGAAAGCATAAACAACTGGTTCATAAAGCATCTACTTTTCCTCCCATTTATTTCATCATATCTAGAGTCCCTTTTTGGCATACTCTACTTAATAACCTTCTTCCTGACCTGGGGAAATAAAACATACAAAAGGGTGAGCTCAAATGCTCAGTAAGGGTAAACAAAAGAAATATCAATCACAACATATACATAAGAACATAACTTTTGGAAACTTTAACCTGCAAAAGAGATCATAATTTCATAACATGGGATAAATCATAGTAGTGAATTGTAATCCCAATAATCATAACTTAAAACATGAAACTTTGTATCATACACACATAATCATTGAGAATCATTTCTTGTTAGTCAAGACTCATTTCCAAGTCTATCTTAGTGGACAAAGTCCACTTCTGAACTGAGTCCACTCCTCGTTTCAGTCCTGTTTCACTGAACCGGTTTAACCTGCCGTTCCAGCCATGTCTATCTCATGAGATATAAAATCTTTAACCAATTCATTAGAGGGAGATATAGGTCCCACCCATCTCATAATGATACCATTCTTATGTGTGCCACAAAATCATAAACCATACATCATAGCATAACCTATGTAATAAAAATGTGAATCTTAAACATCGTGACATCATAAAAAAATTCATATAAGTTAAATTAATTCATAAATATAATTCCATCACAACATAATCAAATCATTGTAATAATAGGGATAGAAATAGAACCCTTTATTATCTTAGATGGAAAATTATTTTGATAAAACACTTGAACTCCATTCATGAGGAAAATATCCTTTCTGCTTCAAAAACACTTTTCCTTTCTTAACGTGTCGTACAATTCTAAACTAAAATAAGTTGATTAAAAATAAACATGAAAACTTGTAAAGGAATCTTCTTGGAAATAATGTTTTAAAAATCCATTCATGCCGTATAAGTTAAAAAACATTCTTCGTACTTTTTTCAGAAAAGTCAAAAAGTACCTCGTATGAAAAACGACAAAAGATTCCATTCATATCCTTTACTAAAAACTCGTCGAAGGGTAAAATTGGATTTAAACAATTTTTGGTGGATGTAAATAATATTACATATTGAGTAAACATGGATGTGGATGATAAAATACACCCCAGTAAATACTAAAGTATAAACAATCTCGGATAAAAATGAGATTGTGATATTTCCCTTACCTTAGGTCCGATTTGCCTCGTAACTGTCTGAACCTCCATTATAATGATTTAAATAATTTTATTGACTTATTCCGGAATCATAATTATTGTTATGATATCATATATGGTCATATTCTTAGCTTCTTATTAGTAATATTTCATTACAACTTGTTATTCTGGTGTTTATTACTTTTTGTTCTTATGCGTGTTTTGTCGAATAAATTCTTATTCCTCTATTTAGGTTATAGATACCTCATTTCCAGAATTTTATTAGTGTAATATATATCATATTAAATCATTCAATTCATTTATATAATCATTATTCAATGAAGATCATGTAGAACGAGTCGCATCACATCGTGGAGACGGTATTCTGTATGTACGCACGAGCAATGATATCGTTCCCATGATCGTGGAATTTTATTGGAGTGTATGTATACTATTTCCGAATCAATATCACTTTACAATAATCATATATAGTCATTATTTACACCATTATACCCATTCAAGTAAGGTGGTGGTGGAAAGTAGATTACACCACGGCGTGGAGACGGTATTCCGTACGTACGCACACGCGGTGATTTCATTTTCCGTAGGATGGATAGATGGTGAAATAGGGTTGTTTCATACTTATAATAACATATCAGTATATGAGTTATACTGATGTTATTACTTCATAATGAAACTACTAAAGAAGAAGAAGTGGAAGAAAAAATAAAGATGAAAGAATCGGTAATGGACATTCCCTCTTCTTTGAACCTCCTTTTAGGGCACTAAAATTGGTCTTTGAAGAAGACCAGGACCTCTAGGATTTCTCTAGGGAAGTGGAGAGGAGAAATTGGCAGGGTTTGGCCGAGCATGAAGGCTCAAAGTGGTGTGAGGAAGGGAGGGAGTAGGTTCCCTTTTATAAGGGAGGAGAGGGTCACCTTTGGAATAACTAAAAATATTATTTTATTATAAAGACAAATTCGGTTTTAAATAGCTCCAAATTTATTAATTTTGAAGCTAAGGTGGGGATGGGTCGTAATCATCTCATCCAATAGAATTTAGACAAGTTTAGGTTCCTATTTTGACCTTATCATTTAGATTTAACATTAAGTTAAATAATTTTACTTTTACCGTGTCTTCTTGTGTTCTTACACTATAAGGTTAATAAACTTACTATAACAATCCAAACAAACCCCAAGTTGTTTATTATTAATATATATAACCTTATCTATGTCATTTGGCCGAACCTTAGATTTTTAGGAAATAAAATAACAATTAATAATATAATATTTGTTTTAAAAACTATTTTATGTCAATTTTGACAATATTTAGTAATTGATTTTTTTGAAAATCATAACTGAATGATTACTTCCAAAAACGTTAATTAAATAAATGATAACATGTCATATTAACCTATAAAATTAGTTTAATTCATAAAAAAGTCTCAAATTACATTTATTTGGGTATTTATAACATCAATTATTTCAATATTTCATTAATAAGACAATTACTGCATCATCTTTGTGTCATAAATAAATTAAATTATTTAATGTCTAAAAATTACAGATAAAATACTGTTATGTAGGAAATCCTTTTATCTTTCTATGTAATATTTATAGTCGAATTTATCTTATATATAAACTTATATTAAAAATTATTTACTTATTAAACTTTGATTTTAACTATTTTAACCCTTCTTGAAATAAATTAATAATAAATGTCCTAATCTAATCCAAGTGGGCCTAAATGGTCATATTTTATTCCTAAGTTTTTTTTGGTCGAATTACACTTATCCAATAGAATTAGGACATGTGTTAGTGTAATAGTAATATCATTTTTACCCTTAATTACCCTATTTACTTTTAACCGTGGTAAATAAAAGTAAAAAGTTACTATTCACCAATAATTATTTTCATCTCATTGAACCACATTTTACATACTGACATCAACCGTGTCTCTCGGTTTTTTGAAATTCCACTCATAGAAGCGGTAAAATTAAGTTTTATGAAAAATTCAGTTTTTTAACTACCACTTAGTGGTTTCACTATTCATCAAAAATTGAAAGTTTTCAGAAAAATACCAAAATTTTACCCTAGGATAATTTCGATATTCCGAATCCAAATATGAAGTCCATTTTTTAAAATAAAATTTATAAAATTTCAAAAAGTGGTTATTACTATTCATAACGGCTAGTTTTAATAATATTTTATTAGCATATCATTATTTAGTGAAACTCGTTATTGTGTACGACACAAGCTATCGAGGAAGGTCGTGATTTTGTGTAAATCAAGCCAAGCAAGTGTTGTGTGTAGAAAAATATTCCTTTGATGATTTACATAACATAAAAGTATCGGGTGTTACATTCTACCCCCCTTAAAATGAATTTCTCCCTTGAAATTCGTCACATCGTAACAAACAGATGAGGATACCTCTCCCTCATCATATCCTCAAGATCCCATGTAGCTTCTTCTAATTGATGTTTCCTCTATAAAACTTTCACCAATCGAGTGGTCTTGTTTCGTAGGACTTTTTCGCTATGATCCAAAATCTCTATCGGCTGTTCTTTATAAGAAAGATCCTGCTCCGGTGGTACAACTTCTGAGCTGAGTACATATGAAGGATCAGGTATGTAATTTCTCAGGGGAGATACATGGAACACATCGTGAACTTGAGAGAGATTCTGTGGAAGTGCCAATCGGTAAGCTACCTTCCCAACACGATCTAGTATTTCGAAAGGACCGATATATCTAGGGCTCAACTTCCCCTTCTTTCTAAATCTCATGACCCTCTTCCAGGAAGGTATTCTTAAGAACACTTTATCACCCACTTCAAAATCTAGGTCTTTTCTTCGGTTTTTGGCAAAACTTTTCTGTCGACTCTGAGCTGCTCTTATGTGTTGTTGAATAGATCTGACCTTTTCTTCCATTTCATCAATGAGATCGGGTCCAAATACCTTTCTTTCCCCAACTTCATCCCAGTAAGTTGGAGTCCTACATTTCTTTCCATAGAGAGCTTTATAAGGATCCATCTGAATACTGGAATGAAAGCTATTATTATAAGAAAATTCCACCAAAGGTAGGTGTTGATCCCAACCACCTTTGAAATCCATAGAGGAAGCTCTCAACATATCTTCTAGAGTTTGAATTGTTCTCTCAGACTGACCATCTGTATGAGGATGATAAGCAGTGCTGAAACTCAACTCTGTATCCAGAGTATGCTGAAGACTTCGCCAGAACTTCGAGTTAAATCTCAGATCCCAATAAGATATAATAGAAAGTGGTACTCCATGTAATCTTACCACTTCCTTTACATATATCATGGCAAGCTGATCCAGAGAGAAATCCTCTCTAATAGCAATGAAGTGTGTAGATTTTGTAAGACGATCCACTATGACCCAAAAAGCATTATTGCCTTTGGATGTTTTAGGAAGTCCTGTGACAATGTCGATAGTGATGTTTTCCCATTTCCATTTAGGTATGGGTAATGGTTGTAACATCCCCTTAGACTTATGTCTCTCAGCTTTAACTTTTTGACAAACCAAGAATCGAGAGACATATTCAGCAACATCTCTTTTCATGCCATCCCACCAGAAGTACTCTTTCAGGTCCCTATACATCTTCGTGCTTCCAGGATGAATAGATAATGAAGAACTATGAGCCTCATCCAGCAGATCCTTCTTTAATTCAGGTATGGGAGGAACACAAACCCGATTCCTAAACATTATTATCCCATCACAACCAAGGTTGAATTCAGGAACATTTCTCACCTTCTTTTGTAACTCAACATCTTCTTTCTGTGCCTATTTAATCTTCACATGTATATATGGTTGAACATTCATTTGATAAAGATATGATTTTCCCCTTTCATTATAATTCCAAGATCCATCCTTTGTAAATCCATAAATATTGGATCTTTTGTGATCCTCATCATAGATAAACTGGAATGGTCTTGTCGACTTAATGAATCTTCCACCTTGTTTGCTTTCCCAGGGTGGTAATGAATTGAATAGTCGTAATCCTTAATCAGCTCCAACCATCTTCTTTGGCGCATATTCAGCTCCTTTTGTGTGACAATATACTTTAAACTTTTATGATCAGTATAAATATCACACCTCTCACCATAAAGGTAATGCCTCTAAATCTTTAATGCAAAGATTACCGCAGCTAACTCAAAATCATGAGTTGGGTAATTTTTCTCATGTATTTTCAACTGTCGTGAGGCATAAGCTATCACCATATCATATTGCATAAGAACACACCCCAATCCCTTCTTGGATGCATCACTGTAGATCACAAACCATTCTCCACTACACGGCAGTGTGAGCACAGGTGCACTGGATAACCTTCTTTTCAACTCCAAGAAATTATCTTCACATTCCTCTGTCCAAACAAACTTAACTCCATTCTGAGTCAACATGGTGAGTGGATTAGATAATCATGAAAAATCCTTCACAAAACATCGATAATATCCAGACAAACCAAGAAAAATTTGGATCTCAGTTACTGTTGTTGGTCTCGACCATCTTTTGATAACCTCTGTTTTGGTTGGATCCACAGATATCCCTTCTTTTGAGATTATGTGACCCAAAAATGAATCTTTTTGAAGCCAAAATTCACACTTGGTAAATTTGGCATAAAGATTATCCTTTATCAGGGTCATCAATATAATTCTCAAGTGATCTTCATGTTCTTCCTTTCTCTTTGAATAGACAAGAATATCGTCTATAAATACTACCACAAATTGATCAAGATAGTCTCTAAAGACTCTATTCATTAGATCCATGAAGATGGCAGGGGCATTAGTATGACAAAATTGCATCACTATAAATTCATAGTGTCCATACCTTGTACGTAAATCCGTCTTTGGTATATCCTCCCTTTTGACCCTTAATTGATGATACCCTGAACGAAGATCAATCTTGGAAATGTATTGAGCTCCGCGTAGTTGGTCAAATAGGTCATCAATGCACGGGAGAGGATATTTTTCCTTGATAGTGATCTTGTTAAGTTCTCGATAATCAATGCAGAGTCTCATTGATCCATCTTTCTTCTTAACAAACAGAACAGGTGCTCCCCAAGGTGACGCAGTTGGGCGTATGAACCCCTTATCAAGATTCTCTTGGAGTTGCTTCTTCAATTCCGGAAACTCAATTGGGGCCATTCTATAAGGTGTATTTGAAATAGGAAAAGCATCCGGTACGAGTTCTATTGAAAACTCAACTTCACTATTCGGTGGAAGACCTGGTAATTCCTCTGGAAAGACATCATCAAACTCCCGTACAATGGGCATATTCTTAATCATGAGTATATCACCAACCATTTGAGATAAATAACCTTCATTTAGTGGAATCAATACCCATAAAATGGAAGAAATTTCCACTGGAAGGTTATGTTCATCCTTGCATCGATAGACGATCATAGATTGATCTGGAATATGAAATGTGACTTCCCTTCTTTGGAAATTGATATGATCTCCATGTAGAGAAAGCCAATCCATGCCAAGAATCAGATCAAATTACACTATAGGAAGGATCACAAGATTTGCAGGAAGCACTTTCCCACAAACTTCAATCAGAGAAGAATTATAAACTTTTGATGCGACTGTTGTGCCATTAGGGGTTGTCATAGCTAACTCAACATCTAACTATTGAGGTAATACAGTGATATCCTTAGAAAATTCTTCAAAAATAAAGGAGTGGGTGGATCCAGAATCAAATAAAACATTTTCTACTTTAGAGTGGATGGTAAGTGTACCTTTCACCACATCGTTATCGTACTCCACATCGCTGATAGAAATTTCATGTGACTTTACTTTGTCTTTAGCCTTAATAGTTTGTTGAAATTGACCGTCATCATCAACCCTTGGATTTGGGCATTGATTGGCATAATGCCCCATCTCCTTGCACTTGAAACATTGAAGTGTAGTAGGGTCATTCTGTGTATCCCTTCCTTTGTTTTCATCATTAGACATCTTTTTCCGATCATTGCGGCATTCAAATGCCCGATGACCTTCTTTTCCACATTTGAAACATTTACATGTCCCTTTAAGACAACTCCCTCCATGTTTCTTTCCACACTTTGAGCATAAGGGAATGCTCATCTTCTTTTCAGTGTGCTCTTTAGATTTTACTTTGAATTCCATTTTCCTCTTCTTATCAAACCCATATGACTGATGGGTTACTCCAATATCCATCTTGACTTTGAGAGCACATCGAACGACTTCCTCGTAGCTATTGAAGTCCCTTATGTCTAACACCCTTCGAAGACTTGGTTTTAAACCACTAATGAATCGATCAATATTACTCTCAGGTTGGATAATAATACCAGAAGCGTACCTTGCAAGTCTTGTAAAATTTGATTCATAAGTACTAACAGATTCATCATCCTTTTTCTTCATTTCAGGAAACTCCTTCTCCATATTTGTTCGTAGAATATGAGGGAAGTACTTATTGATAGATAATTTCTTGAACTCATCCCATTCCATGGACTCAATTTCGTCCATTTGCCTCGTATTCTTAATAAGATTACACCATTGATCAGCATCTCCTTCCAAACGATACACTACAAGGATGACTTTATCATGTTCAGAACATTGAAGAACTGAAAATATCTTTTCAGTATTACTAATCCATTGTTCAGCAACTAATGGATCAGTAGACCCGCTGAAAGAAGGTGGACGCTGCCTCATGAAGGATTCAATAGAATGTTGCTCCTTCCTTTGCTCATTTGGAATTCCTACATGATTCATAGCTTGAGAAAGTTGTGTGAGAATGGCTACAAGATTTTGCATTCCGGCTCCCATAACGTTTGGTTGCTCTGGGGGACATCCAATGCATTGCCCGTCGCATTCCGCATTGACACGGTTCCTTCAGGTTCCAGCCATTGACTAAAACCAAGAAGAATAGTGTGAGCAACACTAATTATAATAGGAAAACTACATAATCAAGAATAAAATTTCACACTTA
Organism: Viscum album; assembly: GCA_963277665.1. Lineage (NCBI taxonomy): Eukaryota > Viridiplantae > Streptophyta > Magnoliopsida > Santalales > Viscaceae > Viscum > Viscum album. The sequence continues at coordinate 390,201,579 of OY728142.1, read as the reverse complement.
AGGTATTATCCTAGGTTATTCATGGTCATTTCTAAAACACTAAGATTGTGTTCTATGCTTAGAATTATCCTTAGGGTTCTTACTAAGGCTTTCACATCCGAGTTTCCAAAGGTTGACTATACCTTTCCTCTAATACAAACTATAATGGTCTGGAATTACTTCCAGTGGACTATAATTGATACCTATAAAGTCACTCCATGGGCGGCTACACCCCCTGGGTGGGACACACCACCATCCCTAGTGGCAGCCATTTCCTCATGAAGCCCTTGGGCAGAGAGCCATGCTTCGTCCAACGCTCACATGTGAGAGTTCCCAAGGATCGGATACATTCCTACCTCCTTTGCCTATGATACCAACTATAATGACCCATACTTTACATACATTGTTATTACTTCAAAATTGAAGCACACTTATTACAACATATAACAAAACCATGAAAGGACCGCATAGGTATAGTCTCTTTAGAAACTGGAAAGCATAAACAACTGGTTCATAAAGCATCTACTTTGCCTCCCATTTATTTCATCATATCTAGAGTCCCTTGCTGGCATATTCTACTTTCCTGACCAGGGGAAATAAAACATACAAAAGGTTGAGCTCAAATGCTCAGTAAGGGTAAACAAAACAAATATCAATCACATCATATACATAAGCACATAACTTTTGGAAATCATAACCTGCAAAAGATATCATAATTTCATAACATGGGATAAATCATAGTAGTTAAATGTAATCCCAATAATCATAACATAAAACATGAAACTTTTTGGCATACACAAATAAACATTGAGAATCACTTCTTGTTAGTAAATACTCATTTCCAAGACTATCTTAGTGGATAAAGTCCACTTCTGAACCGAGTTCACTCCTCATTTCAATCTTGTTTCACTGAACCAGTTTAACCTGTCGTTCCAGCCATGTCTATCTCATGAGATATAAAATCTTTACCCAATGAATTGGAGGGAGATATAGGTCCCACCCATCTCATAATGATACCATTCTTATGTGTGCCACAAAATCATAAACCATACATCGTAGCATAACCCATGTAATAAAAATGGGAATCTTAAACTTCGTGACATCATAAAACAATTCATATAAGATAAAGGAATTCATAAATATAATTACATCACAACATAATCAAATCAATGTAATAATAGGGATAGAAATATAACCCTTTATTATCTTATATAGAAAATAATTTTGATAAAACACTTGAACACCATTCTTGAGGAAAATATCCTTTCTGCTTCAAAAACACATTTCCTTTCTTAACATGTCGTACAATTCTAAACTAAAATAAGTTGATTAAAAATAAACTTGAAAAATTGTAAAGTAAGCTTCTTGGAAATAATGTTTTAAAAATCCATTCATGCTGTATAAGTTAAAAATACATTCTTCGTACTTTTGTCATAAAAGTCAAAAAGTACCTCGTATGAAAAACGACAAAAGATTCCTTTCATATCCTTTACTAAAAACTCACCGAAGGGTAAAATTGGATTTAAAAAATTGTAGGTGGATGGAAATAATATTACATATTTAGGAAACATGGATGTGGATGATAAAATACACCCCAATAAATACTAAAGTATAAACAATCTCGGATAAAAATGAAATTGTGATATTTCCCTTACCTTAGGTCCGATTTGCCTCGTAAGTGTCCAAAACTCCTGTATGATGATTTAAATAATGTTATTTACTTATTACATAATCATAATTACTGTTATGATATCATATATGGTCATATTCATAGCTTCTTATTAGTAATATTTCATTATAACTTGTTATTCGGGTGTTTATTACTCTTTGTTCTTATGCGTGTTTTTCCGAATAAATTATTATTCTTCTCTTTAGGTTATAGATACCTCATTTCCAGAATGTTATTAGTGTAATATATATCATATTAATTCATTCAATTCATTTATATAATCATTATGCAATGAAGATCATGTAGAACGAGTCGCATCACATCGTGGAGACGGTATTCCGTACATACGCACGAGCGATGATATTGTTCCCATGATCATGGAATTGTATTGGAGTGTATGTATACTATTTCAGAATCATTATCACTTTACAATAATCATATATAGTCATTATTTACACCATTATACCCATCCAAGTAAGGTGGTGGTGGAAAGTAGATTACCCCACGGCGTGGAGACGATATTCCGTACGTACGCACGCGCGGTGATTTCATTTTCCGTATGATGGATAGATGTGGAAATAGAGTTGTTTCATACAGATAATAACATATAAGTATATGAGTGATACTGATTTTATTACTTCATAATGAAACAACTAAAGAAGAAGAAGTGGAAGAAGAAATAAAGATGAAAGAATCGGTAACGGACATTACCTCTGCTTTTAAGTGCTTCTTTGAGACCTCCTTTTAGGGCACTCAAATTGGACTTTGAAGAAGACCAGGACCACTAGGTTGTCTCTAGGGAAGTGGAGAGGAGAATGTGGCAGGGGTTGTCCGAGCTTGAAGGCTCAAAGTGGTGTGAGGAAGAGAGGGAGGAGGTGCCCTTTTATAAGGGAGGAGAGGGGCACCTTTGGAATAACTAAAAATATTATTTTATTATAAATCCAAATTCGGTTTTAAATAGCACCAAATTGATTTATTTCGAAGATAAGGTGGGGATGGGTCGAAATCCTCTCATCCAATAGAATTTAGACAAGTTTAGGTTCCTATTTTTACCTTATCATTTAGATTTAACATTAAGTTAAATAATTTTACTTTTACCATGTCTTCTTGTGTTCTTACACTATAAGGTTAATAAACTTACTATAACAATCCAAACGAAGCCCAAGTTGTTTATTATTAATATATATAACCTTATATAAGTCATTTGTCCGAACCATATATTTTTAGGAATAAAATAACAATTAATAATATAATATGTGTTTTAAAAACTATTTTATGTCAATTTTGACACTATTTAGTAATTGATTTTTTTGAAAATCATAACAGAATGATTAGTTCAAAAAAAGTTAATTAAATCAATAATAACATGTTATATTAACCTATAAAATTAGTGTAATTCATAAAAAGTCTCAAATTACATTTATTTGGGTATTTATAACATCAATTATGTCAATATTTCATTAATAAGATAATTACTACGTCATCTTTGTGTCATAAATAAATTAAATTATTTAATGTCTAAAAATTACAAATAAAATAAAATTATGTAGGAAATCCTTTTAGATTTATAATGAATATTTATAGTCTAATTTATCTTATATATAACCTTATATTAAAATTATTTACTTATTAAACTTTGATTTTAACTATTTTAACCATTCTTTAAATAAATTAACAATAAATATCCTAATCTAATCCAAGTTGGCCTAAATGGTCATATTTTATTCCTAAGTTTTTTTTTTGAAATACACATATCCAATAGAATTAGGACATGTGTTAGGTAATAATAATATCATTTTTACCCTTAATTACCCTATTTACTTTTAACCGTGGTAAATAAAAGTAAAAAGTTACTATTCACCAAAAATTATTTTCCTCTCATTGAACCACATTTTACTAACTGACATCAACTGTGTTTCTCGGATTTTTGAAATTCCACTCACAAAAGCGGTAAAATTAAGTTTTATGAAAAATTCAGTTTTTTAACTACCACTTAGTGGTTTCACTATTCATCAAAAATTGAAAGTTTTCAGAAAAATACCAAAATTTCACCCTAGGATAATTTTGATATTCTGAATCCAAAAATGAAGTCCATTTAGAAAAATAAAATTTATAAAATTTCAAAAAGTGGTTATTACTATTCATAACAGTTAGTTTTAATAATATTTTATTAGCATATCATTGTTTAGTGAAACTCGGTATTGCATACGAGCAAGCTATCGAGGAAGGTAGCGAATTCATGTAAAGCAAGCCAAGAAAGTGTTGTGTGTATAAAAATATTCCTTTGATTATTTATATAACATAAAAGTCTTGGGTGTTACATTAGACATTAAATAATTTAACTTATTTATGACACAGAGATGATGCAGTAATTATCTTGTTAATGAAATATTGACATAATTGATGTTATAAATACCCAAATAAATGAAATTTGAGACATTTTATGAATTCCACTAATTTTATAGGTTAATATGACATGTTATTATTTATTTAATTAAATTTGTTCGAACTAATCATTCTGTTTTGATTTTCACAAAAATCAATTACTAAATAGTGTCAAAATTGACATAAAATAGTTTTTAAAAAAAATATTATATTATTAATTGTTATTTTATTCCTAAAAATGTAAGGTTCATCCAAATGACTTGGATAAGGTTATATATATTAATAATAAACAACTTGGGGTTCATTTGGATTGTTATAGTAAGTTTATTAACAATATAGTGTAAGAACACAAGAAGACACGGTAAAAGTAAAATTATTTTACTTAATGTTAAATCTAAATGATAAGGTCAAAATAGGAGCCTAAACTTGTCTAAATTCTATTTTATGAGAGGGGTTTGACCCATCCCCACCTTAGCTTCGAAATAAATCAATTTGGAGCTATTTAAAACCGAATTTGGCTTTATAATAAAATAATATTTTTAGTTATTCCAAAGGTGCCCCTCTCCTCCCTTATAAAAGGGAACCTCCTCCCTCTCTTCCTCACACCACTTTCAGCCTTCAAGCTCGGCCAACCCCTACCACGTACTCCTCTCCAATTCCCTAGAGACATCCTAGAGGTCCTGGACTTCTTCAAAGACCAATTTTAGTGCCCTAAAAGGAGGTCTCAAAGAAGCACTTCAAAGAAGAGGTAATGTCTGTTACCGATTCTTTCATCTTTATTTCTTCTTACACTTATTCTTATTTAGTTGTTTCATTATGAAGTAATAACATAAGTATCACTCTTATACTTATATGTTATTATAATTATGAAACAACCCTATTTCACCATCTATCCATCCTATGGAAAATGAAATCACTACGCGTGCGTACGTATGGAATACCGTCTCCACATTGTGGTGTAATCTACTTTCCACCACCACGTTACTTGGATGGGTATAATGGTGTAAATAATGACTATATATGATTATTGTAAAGTGATATTGATTCTGAAATAGTATACATACACTCCAATACAATTCCATGGTCATGGGAATGATATCATCGCTCGTGCGTACGTACGGAATACCGTCTCCACGATGTGATGCGACTCGTTCTACATGATCTTCATTGCATAATGATTATAAAAATGATTTTAATGAATTAATATGATATATATTACACTAATAAGATTCTGGAAATGAGGTATCTATAACCTAAAGATAAGAATAAGAATTTATTCGACAAAACACGCATAAGAACAAAAAGTAATAAACATCCGAATAACAAGTTGTAATGAAATATTACTAATAAGAAGCTAAGAATATGACCATATATGATATCATAACAATAATTATGATTCTTTATTATGTCGATAACATTATTTAAATCATTATACAGAAGTTTCGGACACTTACGAGGCAAATCGGACCTAAGGTAAGGGAAATATCACAATCTCATTTTTATCCGAGATTGTTTATACTTTGGAAGTTATTGGGGTGTATTTTATCATCCACATCCATGTTTCCTCAATTTGTAATATTATTTCCATCCACCTACAATTGTTTAAATCCAATTTTACGCTTCGGTGAGTTTTTAGTAAATGATATGAAAGGAATCTTTTGTCATTTTTCGTATGAGGTACTTTTTGAATTTTCCGACAAAAGTATGAAGAATGTTTTTTTTAACTTATACAGCATGAATGGATTTTTAAAACATTATTTCCAAGAAGATTCATTTACAAGTTTTCAAGTTTATTTTTAATCAACTTATTTTAGTTTATAATTGTACGACATGTTAAGAACGGGAAAGTGTTTTTGAAGCAGAAAGGATATTTTCCTCAAGAATGGAGTTCAAGTGTTTTATCAAAATTATTTTCCATCTAAGATAATAAAGGGTTAAATTTTTATCCCTATTATTACATTGATTTGATTATTTTGTGATGGAAATATATTTTTATGAATTCCTTTATCTTATATTAATTGTTTTATGATGTCACGATGTTTAAGATTCCAATTTTTATTACATGGGTTATGCTATGATGTATGGTTTTCTGATTTTGTGGCACACATAAGAATGGTATCATTATGAGATGGGTGGGAACTATATCTCCCTCCAATTAATTGGGTAAATATTTTATATCTCATGAGATAGACATGGCTGGAACAGCAGGTTAAACCGGTTCAGTGAAACAGGACTGAAACGAGGAGTGAACTCGGTTCAGAAGTGGAATTTGTCCACTAAGATAGTCTTGTCAGTGAGTCTTGACTAACAAGAAATGATTCTCAATGAATATGGGTGTATTCCACAAAGTTTCATGTTTTAAGTTATGATTATTGGGATTAAATTTCACTACTATGATTTATCCCATGTTATGAAATTATGATCTCTTTTCCAGGTTAAGATTTCCGAAATTTATGTGCTTATGTATATGATGTGATTGATATTTCTTTTGTTTACTCTTACTGAGAATTTGAGCTCACCCTTTTGTATGTTTTATTTCCCCAGGTCAGGAAGAAGGTTATTATGTATAATATGCCAAAAAGGGACTCTAGATATGATGAAATAAATAGGAGGCAAAGTAAATGCTTTATGACCCAGTTGTTTATGCTTTCCAGTTTCTAAAGACACTATACCTATACAGTCCTTTCATGGTTTTTTTATATGTTGTAATAAGTGTGCTTCAATTTTGATGTAATAACAATGTATGTAAAGTATGGGTCGTTATAGTTGGTATCAGAGGAAAGGTATAGTCAACCTTTGGAAACTAGGATATGAAAGCCTTAGTAAGAACCCTAAGGATAATTCTAAGAATAGAACACAATCTTAGTGTTTTAGAAATTACCATGAATAACCTTGGATAAGACCTTAAGTGTGAAATTTTATTCTTGATTATGTGGTTTTCCTATTATAATTAGTGTTTCTCACATTATTCTTCTTGGTTTTAGTCAATGGCTGGAACCCGAAGGAACCGTGTTAATGCGGAATGCAATGGGCAATGCAATGATTGACCCCCAGAGCAACCAAACGTTATGGGATCCAGAATGCAAAATCTTGTAGCCATGCTCACAAAACATTCTCAAGCTATGAATCATGCAGGACTTCCAAACGAACAAAGGAAGGAGCAAAATTCTGTTGAATCCTTCATGAGACAGCGTCCACCTTCATTCAGCGGGTCTACTGATCCATTAGTTGCTGAACAATGGATTAGTACTACTGAAAAGATATTTTCAGTTCTTCAATGTCATGAACATGATAAATTCATCCTAGCAGTGTATCGTTTGGAAGGAGATGCTGATAAATGGTGGAATCTTATTAAGAATATGAGGAAAAGGGATGAAATTGGGTCCATGGAATGGGACGAGTTCAAGAACTTATTTTTCAATAAGTACTTCCCTCGTATTCTCCGAACAAAGATGGAGAAAGAGTTTCTTGAACTGAAGCAAACGGATGATGAATCTGTTGGTACTTATGAAGCAAATTTTACAATACTTTCAAGGTATTCTTCTGGTATTATTATCCAACCCGAGATTAAGATTGATCTATTCTTTAGTGGCTCAAAACAAAGTCTTCGAAGGGCGTTATCCATAAGGGACTTCAATAGCTATGAGGAAATCGTTCGGTGTTCTCTCAAAGTCGATATAGAGATTGGAGTAACCCATCAGTCATATGGGTTTGATAAGAAGAGGAAAATGGAATTCAAAGGAAAATCTAAAGAGCACACTAAAAAGAAGATGAGCTTTCCCTTATGCCCAAAGTGTGGAAAGAAACATGGAGGGAGTTGTCTTAAAGGGACAATTAAATGATTCAAATGTGGAAAGGAAGGTCATCGGGCATTTTAAAGCCGCAATGATGTGAAGAAGATGTCTAATGTTGAAAAAAATGAAGGGATACACAGAATGACCCTACTACACTTCAATGTTTCAAGTGAAAGGAGATGGGGCATTATGCCAATCAATGCCCAAATCCAAGGGTTGATGATGATGGTCGACGTCAACAAATTCTTAAGTCTAAAGGCAAAGTAAAGTCACATGCAATTTCTATCAGCGATGTGGAGTATGATAACGATGTGGTGAAAGGTACACTTACCATCCACTCTAAAGTAGAAAATGTTTTATTTGATTATGGATCCACCCAATCCTTTATTTATGAAGAATTTTCTAAGGATATCACCGTATTACCTCAAAATATAGATGTTGAGTTAGCTGTGACAACCCCTAATGGAACAACAGTCGCATCAAAAGTTTATAATTCTTCTCCGATTGAAGTTTGTGGGAAAGTGCTTCCTGCAAATCTTGTGATCCTTCCTATAGTGGAATTTGATGTGATTCTTGGCATGGATTGGCTTTCTCTACATGGAGATCATATCAATTTTCAAAGAAGGGAAGTCACATTTCATATTCCAGATCAATCTATGATCGTCTATCGATGCAAGGATGAACATAAACTTCCATTGGAAATTTCTTCCATTTTATGGGTATTGATTCCACTAAATGAAGGTTATTTATCTCAAATGGTTGGTGAGAAACTCATGATTAAGAATATTCCCATTGTACGAGAGTTTGATGATTTCTTTCTGGAGGAATTATCGGGTCTTCCACCGAATCGTGAAGTTGAGTTTTCAATAGAACTCGTACCGGATGCTTTGCCTATTTCAAATACACCTTATAGAATGGCCCCAATTGAGTTGTAGGAATTGAAGAACAAACTCCAAGAGAATCTTGATAACGGGTTCATAATCCCTAGTGCGTCACCTTGGGGAGCACCTGTTCTGTTTGTTTTGAAGAAAGATGGATCAATGAGAATCTGCATTGATTATCGAGAACTTAACAAGATCACTATCAAGAACAAATATCCTCTCCCATGCATTGGTGACCTATTTGACCAACTATGTGGAGCTCAATACTTTTCCAAGATTGATCTTCGTTCAGGGTATCATCAATTAAGGGTCAAAAGGGAGGATATTCCAAAGACGGCTTTCCATACAAGGTATGGACACTATGAATTTATAGGGATTCCATTTGGTCTTACTGATTCCACTGATATCTTCATGGATCTAATGAATAGAGTCTTTAGAGACTATCTTGATCAACTTTTGGTAGTCTTTATAAACGATATTCTTGTCTATTCAAAGAGCAAGGAAGAACATGAAGATCACTTGAGAATTATATTGAAGACCCTGATAAAGGATAAGATTTATGCCAAATTTACCAAGTGTGAATTTTGGCTTCAAAAAGTTTCATTTTTGGGTCACATAATCTCAAAAGAGGGGATATATGTGGATCCAGCAAAAATAGAGGTTATCGAAAGATGGTTGAGACCAACAACAGTAACTGAGATCCGAAGTTTTCTTGGTTTGGCTGGATATTATCGATTTTTGTGAAAGATTTTTCACGATTATCTAATCCACTCACCAAGTTGACTCGGAAAGGAGTTAAGTTTGTTTGGACGGAGGAATGTGAAGAGAATTTCAAGGAGTTGAAAAGAAGGTTATCCAATGCACCTATGCTCACACTGCCTTGTAGTGGATAGAGATTTTTGATCTATAGTGATGCATCCAAGAAGGGTTTGGGGTGTGTTATTTTGAAAAATGATATTTTGATAGATTATGCCTCACGACAGTTGAAAATACATGAGAAAATTTACCTAACTAATGATTTGGAGTTAGCTGCGGTAATCTTTGCATTAATGATTTGGAGGCATTACCTTTATGGTGAGAGGTGTGATATTTATACTGATCATAAAAGTTGAAAGTATTTTTTCACACAAAAGGATCTGAATATGCACCCAAGAATATGGTTGGAGCTGATTAAGTATTACGACTGCTCAATTCATTACCACCCTGGGAAAGCAAACAAGGTGGCAGATGCATTAAGTAGACAAGACCATGCTGGTTTATCCATGATGAGGATCACAAAAGATCCAATATTTATGGATTTACAAAGTATGGATCTTGGAATTATAATTAAATGGGAAAATTGTATCTTTCTCAAATGAATGTTCAACCATCTATACATGTGAAGATTAAAGAGGCACAGAAAGAATATGTCGAGTTACAAAAAAAGGTGAGAAATGTTCCTGAATTCAACTTTGATTGTGATGGGATAATAAAGTTCAGGAATCGGGTTTGTGTTTCTCCCATCCCCGAATTAAAGAAGGAGCTTCTGGATGAGGCGCATAGTTCTTCATTCTCTATTCATCCTGGAAGCACGAAGATGTATAGGGACCTAAAAGAGTACTTCGGGTGGGATGGCATGAAAAGAGATGTTGCTGAATATGTCTCTCGATGCTTGGTTTTTCAACAAGTTAAAGCTGAGAGACAGAAGTCTAAGGGGATGTTACAACCATTACCCATACCCGAATGGAAATGGGAAAACATCACTATGGACTTTGTCAGAGGACTTCCTAAAACGTCCAAAGGCAATAATGCTATCTGGGTCATAGTGGATCGTCTTACAAAGTCTGCACACTTCATTTCTATTAGAGAGGATTTCTCTCTGGATCAGCTTACCAGGATATATGTAAAGGAAGTGGTAATATTTAATGGAGTACCACATTCTATTATATCTGATCGGGATCCGAGATTTACCTCAAAGTTCGGGTGAAGTCTTCAGCATACTCTGGATACAGAGTTGAGTTTCAGCACTGCTTATCATCCTCAGACAGATGGTCATTTTGAGAGAAAAATTCAAACTCTAGAAGATATGTTGATAGCTTGCTCTATGGATTTCAAAGGTGGTTGAGATCAACACCTACCTTTGGTGTAATTTTCTTATAATAATAGCTTTCACTCCAGTATTCAGATGGCTCCTTCTGAAGCTCTCTATGGAAAGAAATGTAGGACTCCAACTTGCTGGGATGAAGTTGGGGAAAGAAAGCTATTAGGACTTGATCTCATTGATGAAATGGCAGAAAAGGTCAGATCTATTCAACAACACATAAGAGCAGCTTAGAGTCGACAGAAAAGTTATGCCGATAATAGAAGAAAAGACCTAGAGTTTGAAGTAGGTGATAAAGTGTTCTTAGGAATATCTCCCTGGAAGAGGGTCATGAGATTTAGGAAGAAGGGGAAGTTTAGCCCTAGATATATCGGTCCTTTTGAAATACTGGATCGTGTTGGGAAGGTAGCTTACCGATTGGCGCTTCCACCGAGTCTCTCTCAAGTTCATGATTTGTTCCATGTATCTCTCCTGAAAAGTACATACATGATCCTTCACATGTACTCAGCTCAGAAGTTGTACCGCTGGAGAAGGATCTTTCTTATGAAGAATAGCAGATAGAGATTCTGGATCATAGCGAAAAAGTCATATGAAACAAGACCACTTGATTGGTGAAAGTTTTATGGAGGAACCACCAATTAGAAGAAGCTACATGGGATCTTGAGGATATGATGAGGGAGAGGTATCCTCATCTGTTTGTTACAAAGTGACGAATTTTGAGGGATAAATTCATTTTAAGGTGGGTAGAATGTAACACCTGAGACTTTTATGAGAAATATTTTTGTTTTTATAAATCATAAAAGGAATCTTTAAATACACACAACACTATCTTGTCTTGCTTTACACGCAATCGTGACCTTCCTCGATAGCTTGCGTCGTACGCAATACTGAGTTTCACTAAACAATGATATGCTATTAAAATATTATTAAAAATAACGGTTATGAATAGTAATAACCACTTTTTGAAATATTATAAATTTTATTTTTCAAAATGGACTTCATTTTTGGATTCGGAATATCCAAATTATCCTAAGGTGAAATTTTGGTATTTTTTTGAAAACTTTCAATTTTTGATGAATAGTGAAACCACTAAGTGGTAGTTAAAAACTGAATTTTTCATAAAACTTAATTTTACCACTTTTGTGAGTCGAATTTCAAAAATCAAAGTGACACGATTGATGTCAGTAAGTAAAATGTGGTTCAATGAGATGAAAATAATTTTTTGGTGAATAGTAACTTTTTACTTTTATTTACAACGGTTAAAAGTAAATAGGGTAATTAAGAGTAAAAATGATATTATTATTACCCTAACACATGTCCTAATTCTATTGTATAAGTTTAATTCGACCAAAAACAAAATTAGGAATAAAATATGACCATTTTGGCCCAATTGGATTAGATTAGGACATTTATTATTAATTTATTTAAAGAATGGTTAAAATAGTTAAAATCAATGTTTAATAAGTAAATAGTTTTTAATATAAGGCTATATATAAGATAAATTAGACTATAAATATTCATTATAAATCTAAAACGATATCCTACATAATGGTATTTTATTTGTAATTTTTAGACATTAAATAAGTTAATTTATTTATGACACAAAGATGATGCAGTAATTATCTTATTAATAAAATATTGACATAATTGATGTTATAAATACCCAAATAAATGTAATCTGAGACTTTTTATGAATTACACTAATTTTATAGGTTAATATGACATGTTATTATTGATTTAATTGACTTTTTTAGAACTAATCATTCTGTTATTATTTTCACAAAAATCAATTACTAAATAGTGTCAAAATTGACATAAAATAGTTTTTAAAAAAAATATTATATTATTAATTGTTATTTTATTCCTAAAAATTTAAGGTTCAACCAAATTACTTATATGAGGTTTTATATATTAATAATAAACATATTTGGTTCGTTTGAACTGTTATAGTAAGTTTATTAACCTTATAGTGTAAGAACAGAAGAAGACACGGTAAAAGTAAAATTATTTAACTTAATGTTAAATCTAAATGATAAGGTCAAAATAGGAACCTAAAATTGTCTAAATTCTATTGGAATAGAGTATTTCGACCCATCACAACCTTAGCTTCTAAATAAATCAATCTGGAGCTATTTAAAACCGAATTTGGCTTTATAATAAAATAATATTTTTAGTTATTCCAAAGGTGCCCCTCTCCTCCCTTATAAAAGGGAACCTCCTCCCTCTCTTCCTCACATGACTTTGAGCCTTCAATATCGACCAAACCCTGACACTTTCTCCTCTCCACTTCCCTAGAGACATCATAGAGGTCCTGTTCTTCTTCAAAGACCAATTTTAGTGCCCTAAAAGGAGGTCTCAATGAAGCACTTCAAAGAAGAGGTAATGTCCGTTACCGATTCTTTCATCTTTATTTCTTCTTCCACTTCTTCTTCTTTATTTGTTTCATTATGAAGTAATAACATCAGTATCACTCATATAATGATATGTTATTATAAGTATGAAACAACCCTATTTCACCATCTATCCATCCTACGGAAAATGAAATCACCGCGCGTGCGTACGTATGGAATACCGTCTCCACACCGTGGTGTAATCTACTTTCCACCACCACCTTACTTGTATAGTTATAATGGTGTAAATAATGACTATATATGGTTATTTGAAATTGATATTGACTCTGAAATAGTATACATACACTCTAATACAATTCCATGATCATGGGAACGATATCATCGCTCGTGCGTACGTACGGAATACCGTCTCCACAATGTTATGCGACTCATTCTACATGATCTTCATTGAATAATGATTATATAAATGAATATAATGAATTAATATAATATATATTACACTAATAACATTATGGAAATGAGTTATATATAACCTAAAGAGAGGAATATGAATTTATTCGACAAAACACGCATAAGAACAAAAAGTAATAAACACCTGAATAACAAGTTGTAATTAAATATTACTAATAAGAAGATAATAATGTGACCATATATGATATCATAACAATAATTATGATTCTGGAATAATTCAATTACAATATTTAAATCATTATAAAGGAGGTTCGGACACTTACAAGTCAAATCGGACCTAAGGTAAGGGAAATATCACACTCGCATTTTTATCCAAGATTGTTTATACTTTGGCATTTACTGGGGTATATTTTATCATCCAAATCCATGTTTCCTCAATATGTAATATTATTTCCATCCACCTACAATTGTTTAAATCCAATTTTACCCTTCAGTGAGTTTTTAGTAAAGGATATGAAAGGAATCTTTTGTTGTTTTTCGTACGAGGTACTTTTTGACTTTTCCGACAAAAGTATGAAGAATGTTTTTTAACTTATATGGCATGAAAGGGTTTTTAAAACATTATTTCCAAGAATCTTCATTTACATGTTTTCAGGATTATTTTTAATCAACTTCTTTTAGTTTATAATTGTACGACATGTTAAGAAAGGAAAAGTGTTTTTGAAGCAGAAATGATATTTTCCTCAAGAATGGAGTTCAAGTGTATTATCAAAATTATTTTCCATCTAAGATAATAAAGGGTTCTATTTTTATCCCTATTATTACATTTATTTGATTATTTTGTGATGGAATTATATTTTTATGAATTCCTTTATCTTATATGAATTGTTTTATGATGTCACGATGTTTAAGATTCCCATTTTTATTACATGGGTTATGCTATGATGTATGGTTATCTTATTTTGTGGCACACATAAGAATGGTATCATTATGAGATGGTTGGGACCTATATCTCCCTCCAATGCAATGGGTAAAGATTTTATATCTCATGATATAGACATGGCTGGAACGGCAGGTTAAACCGGTTTAGTGAAAGAGGACTGAAACGTGGAGTGAACTCAGTTCAGAAGTGGACTTTTCCCACTAAGATAGTCTTGGAAATGAGTCTTGACTAACAATAAATTATTCTCAATGACTATGTGTGTATACCACAAAGTTTCATGTTTTATGTTATGATTATTGGGAGTACATTTCACTACTATGATTTATCCCATGTTATGAAATTATGATCTCTTTTGCAGGTTAAGATTTCCAAAATTTATGTGCTTGTGTATATGATGTGATTGATATTTCTTTTGTTTACTCTTACTGAGCATTTGAGCTCACCCTTTTGTATTTTTTATTTCCCCAGGTCAGGAAGAAGGTTATTAAGTAGAATATGCCAAAAAGGGACTCTAGATATGATGAAATAAATGGGAGGCAAAGTAAATGCTTTATGAACCAGTTGTTTATGCTTTCCAGTTTCTAAAGACACTATACCTATACGTTCCTTTCATGGTTTTGTTATATGTTGTAATAAGTGTGCTTCAATTTTGAAGTAATAACAATGTATGTAAAGTATGGTTTGTTATAACTAGTTTTACCTTTGATCCTTAAGTAGAATCTTATGGCTAGCTGTGAGGTTAGAAACTACCAAGACATGGAGTCAAAGATATGTATACCTATTAATTTTATTGGTTTCCTTAGGGTGATTTCTTTTATTCTTATTGACACACCATGAGTAATAATCTAACTAGTTATGCATATTTGATGAATGGTTGGGATGGAGTTTATCGCTCATTTGGTTTCCCTCTAGCTTGGGTTGAGAAGACTATTTCCTGTTAGATTCTCTTTCTTATTTTGGGTTTTTGGGGAGCCTACATGGTATTGTTATAATAAAACCCATATGGTATTTTTATTTTCATTTTTTTTCTTGTGAATATGACAATCTTATTGATGGAGTCCCAAGAGGACCCTGAGAAAATGTGGATTAGTGAGGTAGACTGACTGAGTTATATACTAAGGCATGACTGAGGTGTGTTACAATGGTTTCATTTGATAGTAGTCCCGTACTTCTAATAATTATGGAATCATTTTAACTTTTTTTTGGGCTAGTATTTTTCTCCTTTTGTACATTAATTACTTTATGTTGAAAACTATTTTTGGGAGAGATGTATGCATGCATTTTTGTTTACAAATTATTTATCTCTATGCTTTTTCTTAGAGATCTATGTGAGTGCATGCATATTGGTACCATATTTTAATTCCCCCATATGTGTGATATTCCTACTCAACATAGGTCTATAGTTTATAGACTATTGAATGTTGGATTTGGGTAGTCATGGAATGGGCCTTGATGGGTTGGGTTGTGATAGAGTGGTATCATGGGAGGCACTTCCTTAGGACAGTAGTCATGGGATTGTGGTGATAGTCTTCAGGTGTATCAAGTTTGGATTTCAGTCTATGGACTCCAATGTCAGTTAAGTGACAAATTTATCCATTCTCAAGGACAATTATAACGTTCTAGTTGACTTAGTACACTAGGGAACTATTCAAAGGGAAAATTTCTTTCATGCATCATATTGGAATGGTTTGTGGGTTCAATTTTCTTTTTTGTGTCAGCTCTATAGATATACTCTTAGACCATGGTGTGTCTTGATTTTCATTTTTGGATTACACCATGAAAATAGGATGACATGGTTTCATGGAGGGGTTTTGAAGACAACCCTCTTAGTCATGAGACTTTAGTGTAGGGAATTGGTCTTGAGGCAGTACCTCTGTGTGGTCCTCCAGTCAAGCCACCACCCATTGACTAGGAGGTTATAATAAAAATTCAAGACAATAATGCACTAATAATTCGTGTAATACATGATTTCCATTGCTAGTCACCTCTAACATATTAGGATGAGAAAGACCCCCAATCTGCGAATGAATTTCTTCAGTAAGTCTCATGTGTTTCCCACCTTGTGAGGACACCTTTTGATTAGATGGTGGTCTTAGTAGAGTATCTTCAGCAAGGCTTTGTGGAGTGATGGTGGAGTCTGGTGATACAGATGTTGGACATGGTGACACTTGTTACGGTTGGTGTCCTGAGAACCAATAGTTTTGTACTCTGATTACATTAATGTACTCTTATTATATATTGTTCATTGTTATACATGACTATAATATAATAATGTCTTGGAATATTTGGTGCATTAATAAGGTCATGGAAGCTCCCCGCTATGATGAGAACCTTGAAAAGATATAACAATATTCTTAAATAAAGTTTTATAGTTTGATGACATACTATGGAAGGACACATAGTATACAGACCGTCATGTGTGAGTACTTGTAAAAGGCGAGACTCTCTCTCATGGAGTTCACACTTGGTAATCTCCACGATGGGAGATTATGAGAACAGACCCTCCAGTAGTAATTCGGCATGTCTTGGTGTCATCAGATATTGATATCTGTGAGCGTGTGTAATGGCCCTTAGACTAGAATATTATCATTAACTCATGTCATGACTCACGCACTTAGATTTGCTGACAAAAATCTTCATGTAGACAGTTGGTGGGAAGTAGGGTATATTGGGTGCGTCACGAATGACATGTTGTTAATGGATAAGTTGAAAAAGGATTTTTCCCTTCGATTTAGAGAAGTTGATATCTTGTCCCTTTAATTGAAATGTAACCATCACATGAAATTTCAGAGCCACAGTGAAATGACGATTTAATTTCAGGTAGCCAAGAATGACGGGTCAATCATATAGGTTTATGACACTTCCATGAAACCTTCTTGATGAGATATTGAGACAAAGGGACTAAATTACACAATAATTGTCCGTCTGAGGTGACAAGTCAATGTGGTGTCAAATTCCTTATTTTGGGTTCCTTGACCCATTTCTAGATAGTAATCTTGGACTTTAGGCAAACCCGCCTAATGCCAATGAGAAAGAGGCCTAGAGGGTCACACACTAAGTGTATCTAAGTATCAAAAGTAGAAAAAAGATTATTCTCGTACGTGGTTTAATAATTATTCAAGGAAGCCTAAACTTTTTTAATGATGGAGGAAGAAGGAAATGAAAAACAAGATATACACTCAGTGTATTAATGATTACATGTCGTGTACTTTTTCATAGAAAAAAACTACACATCGTGTATTAATGATTACACACCATGTTGTATTTTATTTTTGAAAAGAAATGAAAAACAAGTACATGTCGTGCAATAATAATTACAAAATGTGTAGTTTTAAAGAAAAAAAGTACCCACCGTGTATTAATGACTACACACTGTGTAGTTTTCTAGTTGCAATTTTAAGATATAATATTGTTTTATTAAATGATATTTATTGTAATAAGGATGGTCACATATCATGGAATTAATTATTCAACAGGGAGGTTTTCAATAAGTTTTAATGATATAAATAAAACGCGTAACACGTATATTTATTATCATAACTCTACAACCTCAAACCCTATTATAAATATCCTCACAGCCCCATCTCTTTTCCAACACAACAATTCTGGAGAATTCCCTCAAGGCCAAGAGAACTCCTTCCTCCACGAATGCTCTCATGACTGAGAGACATCCTCTTCCATCAGATCAAGACTATTTAAGGGAGACAACACTAGAAAAGGATTCTCCACACTAGCACCCAAGGAATCCTTTGGTGACATCCAGAGATATGTGGTGCATGTGTGGATCACCACTAAAGGAATACTACCCTTGGCTTCTTCGACGCAATGATGAATCACATCGAAACATGATCAAGAACATCAATGAAGAAAGAACACCCAAAAAGTAATTCTTTTCAATTTATTAAATTAATTATAATCAACCAATAACTATCCTACTTTGTGGTTCCATGAATTTCCTATTCTTTGTCTATTTCTGTGATTCAATTCGTGGATACTGGCATTTATCGTTGTATTGATCCCAGATTGATCATTGTTAATGAAAAAAACCAAGTGGGAACATCCACCCACATGCTTCCATAGTGCCCGGACCCTTTAATTGGTATCAAAGAGAGGTTATAACGTTGATTATAGTTATTTAATTTTTGTTGATAATTTATGCATTTATATTTGATTCAATTAATGATATATCCTTTTATTAAATTGAATGAACGAGATCTGTTCTTCCTTTCTCGTATCTTGATTCAAATCACAGAAACAACCATTTAATTTTAATTTTGATTAAAATAAAAAAGGAGGATCTCATCTGGAGGAGCCTCTCTTTCTGTCTGTACAACATGGGAATACATGGAGTGTAATTAAAACTACATGTCATGTACATAGGTTAAACGAACCGATACTGGTCCACCAAACCACACCGTGTGAATTGAGTACACCTAAGTATTTATTACCCCGTGTTGACCAGAAATGAACGGTTTGAGGGAATAGGAATACGTGGTGTGTATGTTAAATCAGCATGTTGTGTAGTCCAATCTGGTCCAGGTGAAACCCTATACAAGGATAATCTATGTTTCCCGTGCCCAGGATTGCTAGTCCGGTAACCACATAACAAGGAAGTACACGCCATGTTAGATTAATCTACACACAGTGTACTCCAAAATTTCCAAAGTAGATAAAACACTCCAAATCCCCCGGTGTGTACTTTCGATAAAGGGTGAAAATAAATACATCCCATGTAAATATAAACTATAATCCATGTACTTTCCATAAATGGAATTTCACCAGGTTTCCTCTAAAAGTACAATGACTCGTACAAGGGATATGGATGAGAATAATCTCAATGAATTTCCGAAAGGAATTTAAGATAAATAATTGAAAAATTATAAGATCATAATTAATTAATTTCTTTCATGAATTATCTTATATAATAGAACAATTAAAGGAATTTGAATTCTAAATATGCCTAAATGTCGTTGCATGCTATGTATGATCATGATCTAGACCAAAGACCCTCTATATGTCTGTTTGGTTTCATTTAAATCGGTTTAATTTAAATTCGTTGTCCTACGATCCTTCTTCCAATAAAATGTAGGGCATGCATGCCCATTGTTTCTTTAATGTAAACCCCATGTAAATGAGGATCTCCCAGCCAGAGGAGATGGTTTAAAACCCGATGCTGAGGTGAAACCAACCCAAGAAGATACAAAGGTGGACTAGTGGGAGCGGAAAAACATGAACCAACGGTTCAAGGTGTTTTTCCCTAGGTCAGGGTTAGATTATCAAACTGCTAGATAAGCTACCCAATAGAATCTCATGATCATATAATCTTATTTTATTTCTGTCTGATTGCATGGTTTATTTATTTTGTATGTGTTGTCACGATCACATAATTAATGAAATAAACAAAGCATGCAAATATATAATAAAATAAAAACCAGACAATGCGTAAACATTATCATAACATAGATAATAACTTAATAAATCATCAGTTAATATTAACAATCATATGATAATGATAAACTACCCATAAAGAATAAAATCCCTTAAATACCATATTAAGCCAGATCAAGCCTTCTGTTACTTGATTAAGGGAAAGACTCAATAAAACTATGTGTTTGACCAGCCCTTGTTGGGACACTTACTTTTATAAAGGAATCCCTTATGAAAGGTTTCGGGTTGACTTAACCATATTACATCAAGAGGAGTAGCCCTTTCTAGACTTGATGTAATATTAGAGGAAGGAGTTGAGGAAATCCAATTCCGGATTTCAGGATTGGGGAGTCTAGTCAACATATCAAGGAACTGTAAGCTAGCAGTTGGAAAGGACCTGCCTACCTAAATACCTTAAAATGGCTTGACCAACCCTTATTGGGGTTATGCAAAGGGTAATTTGGATCCTTGCCACTAGAATGTTAAAGAAACTAGAAATTCCGAGATCAATGGTGAGAGCCATTGTGACATGATAAAATAGTTGGAGACTTTTTATTATTTCTCATAAAATGTAATCCAGAGAGTACTGATAAATCTGCTCTTTTAATTTGTAGAATCAAAATGAAAAACTCATCAACCACATTTTATCTGCGATCAATCCTGGATAAATACAATATCCTCACCGGCAGTAACTTTCAAAAATGATTTAGGCACCTTCGGGTTATCCTACGCCATGAAAAAATGTTTTACGTGTTGGAGTCCTCACTTCCTAATTCGCCCGCCCAAGGGGCACATGATGAAGAGTTCTTGGTCTATGATCAACATTTGATTGATGCACTTGACGTTCAATGACTAATGTTATCATCAATGTCTAGTGAGCTCATGAAGTCTAATGGAGACATGGATTCCTATAGCATGCTCGAGCACCTCTGTGGTCTATACCAGGAGATAACAAGACAGGAAAGGTTTGAGATCTCCAAGGCACTATTCCAAAGAAAGAATGGAGAGGGTTCCCCAGCTGGGCCTCTTGTAGTAGATCTCATTGGCTACATTGAGCGCTTGGTGGTTCTAGGTTTTAAACACACCAATGAACTGGGTACTAATATAATTATTGCACCACTCTCGCAGAGCTTCTCTAACTTTGTTGTGTATTTCAACATGAAAAATATTGAGAAGTCTATGTCTGATCTTCTTATCCTCATTTATGAATTGGACAATGACATGAAGCGTTAAAAACATTCTATCATTGAGGATAATAAAAGGAAAGGGAAAGCGAATATCTTTAAGCCCAAATCTTCTTCAAGGCCTTCCAAGAAAAGGAAGATCAAAGGGGATCCAAGGGAACATGATGGTATTTGTTTCGCATGTGGCATAAAGGGACACTGGATGAAAAACTACACCCAGCCAAGGAAGCAAGGGGAAACTTCAGGTGCATTTGTCATTGAATGCATTCTATCAATTTCTACAAATTGGATATTAGATACATCTTGTGGTGCTCACATATGTATCCAAATACATGTACCATATAGATTCCGGATAATTGGTCGAGGGAAGGTAGATCTACGAGCAGTCAACAAAGCCATACTTTATGTTGTAGCTGTCGGGGACTACCACCTCACATTTCCTACTGGGATGGTCTTGGTTTTAAAAGGATGCTATTATGTACCCTCTGTAACCAGAAACATTATTTCAGTATCCAGATTAGATGTTGATGGATTCATCTTCAGGTTTGGAAATGAATGTTCCTATTTTTATAAAGATAGAGTTTGTTTTGTAGGGAACATTTATATAATAGACTTTATGTGTTAGAATACAGAAACCAAGTAATGGAAATCGATGACAAATTTAATTCACATTACTCCTACCATACCCGAATTTGGCATCACTGGCTAGGTCATGTCAATGAGAAATGTTTGAAAAAATTACATCAAGATGGGTATTTAGATTCTTTCAAACTAAAACCACTTGGTCTATTCCATGTGTGTCTACAAGGTTAAATAACCAAATCCCCATTTTGTGGGAAAGGTGAAACAGATAAAGAGCTTCTAGATTTAGTTCACACAGATGTGTGTGGACCATTTCCAGATGAAGAAAGTGGTGGGTTCTCATACTTAAAAACTTTTAATGATGATTTTAGTAGATATAGATATATTTACATAATGAGGTATAAGTGAGATTATTTTGATCGGTTCAAAAAATACAAGAATGAAGTTGAGAACCAGCTTCGTAAGAAGATTAAGAAAGCCTTCTCAGACAGAGGAGGAGAATATCTTAATCAGGACTTCATTGATTTCTTACGGGAGTTTGGAATTCTATCTCAACTCACTCCTCCTTACACACCTCAGGGGAATGGTGTGAGTGAAAGGAGGAACCGCACCCTGTTGGACATAGTGAGATCAATGATGAGTCATGCGAGTCTTCCATTATCCTTTTGGGGATATTCATTACAAACAGCAGCATACATACTAAACCAAGTACCAACTAAATCGATAAATGGTATTCCATATGAGTTATAGAGTAGAGGCAAAGCCATGTTATCAAATTTACATGTGTGGGGTAGCGAAGCCTTTGTTATGGCCTCTTAGGGTAACAAACATGCACCCTAAGGCACAATGTGTATCTTTATAAGATATCCCATGGAAACAAGGGGATATTACCTATACAACCACTTAGAAAAAAAGGCTACAGTGGAAAGACACACCATATTCCTTTAGAGGGAGCACATATCCAAAAGAGATAGTGGGAACAAGATAGGCTTTGATGAAGTAGAGGCTCAAGATACACATGAGTTGGTAGAGGAACATATTCC
This sequence comes from Viscum album, assembly GCA_963277665.1. Lineage (NCBI taxonomy): Eukaryota > Viridiplantae > Streptophyta > Magnoliopsida > Santalales > Viscaceae > Viscum > Viscum album. The sequence goes on along the minus strand of OY728142.1, from coordinate 390,178,850 downwards.
ACAAAGCCCCGTGGAAGAACAATATTTTCCAGAGACAGAAGAACTGCATAGGAGCATGAGAGAGGTGAGAGAACCAAAACGATATGGTTCTCTTGTCACTGAGGATGGTGACTTATTATTGGTTTACAATGATGATCCTCTTACCTACAAGGAAGCAGTTGAAGGCATAGACGCAACCATGTAGAAAGAATCCAAGAATTCTGAAACGGATTCCAGGTACCAAAACCAAGTCTGGATTTTGGTAGATCTTCAAGTTGATGTAAATATTATTGGTAATAAATGGGTATTCAAGAAGAAACTAGAAATTGAGGGTCAAGTCAACACCTATAACGCACGACTGTTTGCCAGGGTTTTAGACAGCATCAAGGAATTGACTATGAGGAAACCTTTTCACCAGTTGCGATGCTGAAATCCATCAAACTCCTATTGTCCATTACCGCTTACCATGACTATAAAATTTGGAAAATGGATGTCAAAACAGCATTCCTTAACGGGAACCTCTGGGAAGATTTCTACATGACACAACCTCAAGGGTTTGTGACTCCAGTGGATGCCAACAATGTATGGAAGTCGCAGAAATCCATTAATGGATTAAAGCAAGCATCAAGGTCATGGAACATTCCTTTTGATGAATCCATAACAAAATTTGGAATTTTTATGAACGAATGTGTGCCTTTTGTCTACAAAAGTCTTAGTGGAAGTGAACTCCTTTTCCTAATAGTGTATGTTGATGACATATTACTAGTTAGAAACGAAGTACCTTTCTTTTAGTCAGTGAAGGAATGGGGTGATAAATTCTTCTCTATGAAAGACTTGGGCGAGGAAGCATATATTATTGGGATCAAGATCCATCATGATAGATCCAAGAGAATGTTGGGCCTGAGTCAAAGACATATATTGAGAAGATACTGAAGCGATTCAATGTGGAACAATCCAAGAGGGGATTGTTTCCAGTGTCACATGGCATTCATATTTCCAAGAAAATGTGTCCTTAGACACATGAGGAAAGAAATAAAATGGCACGGATCCCTTACGAATCTGTGATTGCGTCAGTCATATATGCTATGATTTGTACAAGGCTAGATGTTTCATACACATTAAGTGTAGCAGCTAGATATCAAGTTAATCTTAGAGAATGCCATTGGATGGCAGTCAAGACTATCCTTAAGTATCTGAGGCATTCTACGGATATGTTCCTGGTTTATAGAGGAGAGGGGAACTAGTCATCAAGGGACATGTAGATGCTAGTTTCCAGATGGATTAATATTACATGAAGTCACAGACTGGATACATATTCAGTTTGAATGGAGGTGTAGTGAGCTGGAAGAGATCAAAGAAAAGTGTGGTGGCAGATTCTATAACAGAGTTCGAGTATATTGTGACTTCTACGACATCTAAAAAATCATTATGGATGCAAATCTTTGTCCAAAATCTGGATGTATTACCTATCAATAAAGATCCTCTCACACACTATTGTGATGATACTTTTGTGGTGGCACTTGAAAAAGAGCCATGGTCACATCAGCGGACAAAGAACATACTTCAGAAGTATCATCTCTTGAGGAATGTTTCTCATAGAAGTGAAGTTGCAGTGAGAATTATTTCCACGAAAGAAAACATGGAGGACCCCTTGACTAAATCCTTGACTCAGTATAAACTTGATCATCATGTGAGGACTAGCGGACTAAAAATCGGAGGTAGTTGGATCTAGTCCAAGTGGGAGTTTTTTAGGGTTGGTGTCCTGAGAAATAACTGTTTTGTACTTTTATGACATGAATGTACTCTTATTATATATTATTCATTGTTCTGCATGACTATAATAAAATAATTTCATGGAATATTTGTTGCATTAATAAGTTCATGGAAGATCCCCGCTATGATGAGAACCTTGAAATGCTATAAAAATATTCTTAAAAATAGACCTACGGTTGGATGACATACTATGAAAGGACACATAGTATACAAACCGTCATGAGTGAGTACTCGTAAAAGGTGAGACTCTCTCTCATGGAGTTCGCACTTGGTAATCTCCAAGATGGGAGATTATGAAAAAAGACCCACCAGTAGTAATTTCTCATGTCTTGGTGTCATCGGATATTGCTATTTGCGAGCGTGTGTGGTGGTCCGTAGACTGAAATATTATCATGAACTCATGTCATGACTCGCGCACTTAGATTTGCTGATGAAAACCGTTATGTAGAAAGTTGGCAGGAAGTAGGGTACATTGGGTGCTTCAGGAATGACATGTTGTTAATGGATAATTCGAGAAAGGATTTGTCCCTTCCATTTATGGTAGTTGATATCTCAGCCCTTTGACTGAAATGGAACTGTCGCATGAAATTCTATGGTCATGGTGAAATGACGAGTTTATTTCAGGTAGTTAAAGAATGACAGATCAAGCATATAGGTTTATGACACTTCCATGAAACCTGTTTGACGATAAATTGAGACAAATAGATTAAATTACACAGTAAGAATTTGTATGAGGTGACACGGCAATGCGACATCAACTTCTTTCTCTTGGGTGCCTTGACACATTGCTAGACAGTAATCTTGGACATTAGGAAAGACCGCCTAATTCCAACAAGAAGGAGGCCTAGAAGGTCACACACTAAGTGTATCCTAGTATCTCAAGTAGAATAATGATTATTCACATACATGGTTTAATAATTATTCAAGGAAGCCTAAGTTGTTTCAATGATTGAGGAAGAAGGAAATGGAAAACAAGATATAAATGTCGTGTATTAATGATTACACGTTGTGCAGTTTTTTATTTTGGAAAGGAAATAAAAAACAAGTACACACCGTGCATTAATAATTACACGCCGTGTAGTTTTATGGAAAACAAGTACACTCCATGTATTAATAACTACACACCATGTAGTTTTCCAGTCGTGATTTTGATGAAATAATATTTTTTTATTAAATGATATTTTTTGTAATCAGCGTGGGATCTTGTCAGGAATTAATTATTCGATCTGGAGGTTTTCAATAAGAGTTAATGAAATAACTAAGATGTGTAACATGTTTACTTATTGTCATAACTCTACAACCTCAAACCCTATTATAAATATCCTCACAACCCCAACTCTTTTCCAACACAACAATTCTGGATAATTACCTCAAGGCCGAGATAACTCTTTCCTCCAAGAATGCTCTCAAGACTGAGAGAGATCCTCTTCCATCAGATCAAGATGATTTAAGGCGGACAACGCAAGAAAAGGTTTATCCACGCTAGCACCTGAAGAATCCTTTGGTGACATCCAGAGATACATGGTGCACAAGTGTGTCACCGCTAGAGGAAGTCTACCCTCAGATTCTGTGACGCAATGATGAATCACATTGGAACATGATCAAGAACATCAATGAATAAAGAACACCAAAATGGAACTTCTTTTCAGTTGATTAATTTAATTATAATCAACCGGTAACGATCATACTTTTTGGTTCTAGTACTTTCCTTTTCTTTTTCTTTTTATGTGATTCAATCCATGGAGATTGGCATTTATCGTCATATTGTTCCCGAATTGATCACTATTAATGACAAAAAGCCATGTGGGAACATCCAGACATGCGCTTCCGCTGTGCCCGGACCCTTTAATACTCACCTAGATGGATTTTGAGTGGTTCGTCAAGGAATATTTTTATCCAATCACATTTTGATCAGTGTTTATCCAAGACCTTCTGTAGGTTTGGTAGGATAACATATTTGTTGCAGAGTATTCGGTGAGGTTTACAGACTTTCTTGATAATCCATGGATATAATTTGATATCAATTATTCTATGAATGGACCTTCAAGTAGGGCTTACACTAGGAGATCAAGGCATCGGTGATATCGTTGTGCACTCCCAATTTTACAAGATTGCTCGAGTCATCCTTATTGGTGGAGATATTTTTGGCTATTTAGACTCTGAATATAACATTTGGGAACTCATGATTTGATACCTCACTATCTAGTAGCTGATGGTAGGATCATGAATAAAATTCTGTGAGACACATCATTATACAATCCGAGAATGGAGGGTCTGAGTCTGTGGTGTAACTCCCTGAGATTTTAATAGAAATATTTTGTTTTTATATGTTATGTTATATGCAACACCAAAGGAATATTTCACTACACACAATATTTTCTTGTCTTTCATTACACGCAAGAGAAACATTCCACGATATCTTTCATTGTACGCAATACCAAGTTTCACTAGACAATGATATGTTATTAAAATATTATATAAACTAGCCGTTATGAATATTAATACCCACTTTTTTAAATTTATAAATTTTATCTTTTAAAATTGACTTCATTTTTGGATTCGGAATATTGAAATTAGCCTATTGTGAATTTTTGGTATATTTCTGAAAACATTCAATTTTTTATGAATTGTGAAAACACTAAGTTATTGGTTAAAACCAACTTTTTATTTATATAATCATTTATTTTATTTAAATTTATTATAGGTAAAAATAGATACAAAATACCTATATAAGTTCAATGTAATTTATGGGAGTCATTTTATAAAAATATTATATATAAATATATATATATATATTATTGAACTTTTTATCGTCTTTTACCCACCTCCTAGGAGAATTTTCAAATTTACATAAATCATAATTTTACCACTTCTGAGAGTGGAATTTAAAAAATCTGAGAAAAATAATTGATATCAGTAAGTAAAATGTGTTTCAATAAGATAAAAATATTTTTTGGTGAATTGTAACTTTTTACTTTTATTTAACACGGTTAAATGAAAATAGGGTAATTAAGTGTAAAAATGATATTATTATTACCCTAAAAAATGTCCTAATTATATTTTATATGATTAATTATACCAAAAAAACCTTAGGAATAAAATTACCATTTATTCCCACTTGGATTAGATTAGGACATTTATTATTATTTAATTCAAAGAAGAGTTAAAAGAGTTAAAATCAAAGTTTAATAAGTAAAACATTTTTAATATAGGGTTATATATTAGAAATATTAAACTATAAATATTAATTAAAAAAATATTTCCTACATAATGGTATTTATTTATAATTTTTAGATATTTTATCATTTAATTTATTTATGACATATGATGATGTCGTAATTACCTTATTAATGAAATAATAACATAATCGATGTTATAAATACCCAAAAAAATGTAATTTGAGCTTTTTTATGAATTAAAATAACTTTCTAGGTTTATATAACATATTATTGTTGGTTAGATGAATTTGTTTCGAAGTAATAATGCTGTTATGAATTTTGGAAAAACAAAATACCAAATAGTGTTAAAATTGACATAAAAGAGTTTTTAAAAAAATATTAAATTATTAATTGATATTCTATTCCTAAAAATATATGGTTCGATGAAAAGACTTATATAATAATATAAATGAAATTAATAAACAAATTGGGGTTCTATTGGTAGTTTATAGTAATTTTATTAACCATATAGTGTAAGAATACAATAAGACACGGTAAAAGATAAATTATTTAACTTAGAGTTAAATATAAATTATAAGGTTATTATGGTAACCTAAACATGTCTAAAACCTACTAGTTGAGAGGATTTATACACATCCCCACCCTATCCTCGAAATAAGTCACTTTGGAACCATTATAAACCAAATATGAATTTATTATAATATAATATTTTATGTTTTTCCTAAGGTGACCCTCACCCCTCTTATAAAAGGGCCCCTCCTCCCTCTCCTATTCACACAATTTTGAGCCTTAAATCTTTTCCAACATATTCCCATTTCTCTTCTCTACATCTTTATTTATATCATAGAGGTTCTGGTCTTCACAAAAGACCAACTCTAGTGCCCTAAGAGGAAGTTTAAAAGAGGCACGTCGAGGAAGAGGTATTCTCTTCTAAAGATTCTTTCAAGTTTCATTCTTTTTCTACTTCCTCTTATTTATTGGTTTCATTATAATTTAAATAACATTAGTATCACTAATATAATGATATGTTATTATAAATATGAAAAAAAACCTATTTCACCTTCTATCCATCCTATGGAAAATGAATTCACCACGCATGTGTACCTACGAAATACCGTCTCCACGTCATGGTGTAATCTGTTTTCCACCACCTCCTTACATGGATGGGTATAATGGTGTAAATAATAACTATATATGATTATTATAACACGATACTAATTATGAGATATTCTATCATCCACTCCAATACCATTCAATAATTATGGGAAATATATCGTCGCTCGTGCGTATGTAGGGCTTACCGTCTCCATGATGCGATGTGATTCCTTCTACATGATCTTCATTAAACCATAATTATATTAATGAATTGAATGAATAAATCTGATATATATTATACAACTACCATTTTTTAAATGATGTAGCTATAACCAACAAATAGGAATAAGAATTTATTCAACAAAACACGCATAAGAACATAAAGCAATGAACACTCGAATAACAAGTACCAATGAAATATTACTAAAAAGAAGATAAGAATATGACCATATATGATATCATAAAAATGAGTATGATTCTGGAATAAGTCAATAAAATTATTTAAATCATTATACAGGAGGTTTTGACACGTACAAATCATATCAGACCTAATGTAATGGAAAATCTCACAATCTCATTTTTATCCGAGATTGTTTATACTAGATAATTTACTGGGGAATATTTATCATCCACATCCATGTTTCCTCAATATGTAATATTATTTTATGTCCTTCCAAATTTATTTAAATCCAATTTTACCTATTGGTGAATTTTAGTAAAACATATGAAAGTAATATTTTGTCGTTTTCGGTAGGAGATACTTTTTGACTTTTCCGACCAAAGTATGAGAAGAATGTTTTTTAACTTATATGGAATGAATGTATTTTTATGATTTCACAGAAAATTATTTTCATGAATCTTCATTTAAAAGGTTTCATTTTTATTTTTAATTAACTTCTTTTAGTTGAAATTTTTAATACATGTTAAGAAAGGAAAAATAATTTTGAAATAGAAAGGATATTTTCCTCAAGAATGGAGTTCAAGTGTTTTATCAAAATTATTTTCCATCTAAGATAATATAGGGTTCTGTTTCTATCCCTATTATTACATTGATTTGATTATGTTGTGATGGAATTAATTTTATGAAGTCCTTTTATCTTATATGGATTATGTTATGATGGAATGATGTTTAAGAATCCCATTTTTATTACATAGGTTATTCTATGATATATGATTTATGATTATTTGGAACACATAAGAATGGTTTCATTATGAGATGGGTGGGACCTATATCTCCCTCCAATTCATTTGTTAAATATTTATATCTCACGTGATAGACATGGCTGGAACGGCATGTTAGTCCAATTCAGTGATACAAGATTGGAAAGAGGAGTGAACTCGTTTCAGAAATGGACTTTTTCCACTATGATAGTCTTGGAAATGAATCTTGACTAATAAGAAATGATTTTCTAATATTAGATGGGTGTGCCACAAAGTTTCATGTTTTATTTTATGATTATGGGGATTACATTTCACTACTATGAGTAATCCCATGATCCCTTTTATAGGTTAATATTTTGAAAATGTTATGTTCTTATGAATATGATATGATTAATATTTCCTTTTTTACCCTCACTAAGAATTTTTTCTCACCCTTTTATATGTTTTATTCTCCCCAGGTCAGTAAGAAGGACATTAAGTAGGATATGCCAAAAGGGACTCTAGATATGATGAAATAAACGAGAGACAATGTAGATGCTTTATGAACCAGTTCTTTATCTTTCCCACTTTCTAATGACACTATACCTATACGGTCCTATCATGGTTTTGTTATGTATTGTAATATGTATGATTCAATTATGAATTAATAAAAATGTCTGTAAATTATGGGTCGTTATAGTTGGTATTAGAGGAAAGGTAAAGTCAACCTTTGGAATCTAGGATGTGAAAGGCTTAGTAATAACCCTAAGGATATGTCTAAGCATAGAACACAATATTAGTTTTTTAGAAATGGCCATGAATAACCTATTATAAGACCTAAAGTGTGAAATTTTATTCTTGATTATGTGGTTTTCCTATTATGATTTGTGTTTCTCACATTATTCTATTGGTTTTAGTCAATGTTTGGGACTCGAAAGAACCGTGTTAATGCTGAATGTGAAGTGCAATGCAATGATTTTTTCCTTGAGAAACAAAACGTTATGGGAGATGGAATAGAAAATCATGTAGCCATGCTCACACAACTTTCTCAATCTATGAATCATTCAGGACTTCCAAATGAGCAAAGGAAGGAGCAATATTCTATTGAATCCTTCATGAGGCAGCGTCCACCCTCATTCAGTGGGTCTACTAATCCATTAGTGGCTGAACAATGGATCAGTACCACTAAAAAGATATTTTCAGTTCTTCAATGTTCTGAACATGATAAATTCATCTTAATAGTATATCATTTGGAAGGTGAAGCTAATAAATAGTGGAATCTTATTAGGAATACAAGGCAAAGAGATGAAATTGAGTCCATGGAATGGGACGAGTTCAAGAAAATATTTTTCAATAAGTACTTCCCTCGTATTCTTCGAACAAATATGGATAAGGAGGTTATTGAACTAAAGCAAAAGGATGACGAATTAGTTGGTACCTACGAAGCCAATTTTACAAGGCTTTCAAGGCACTCTTCTGGGATTATTATCCAACTTGAGAGTAATATTGATCGATTCTTTAGTGGCTTAAAACCAAGTCTTCGAAGGGCGTTTTGCATAATGGACTTCAATAGCTATGAAGAAATTTTTCGATGTGCTATCAAGGATGAGATGGAGATTGGAGTAACCCATCAGTCATATGGGTTTGATAAGAAGTGTAAAATGGAATTCAAAGGGAAATCTAAAGACCACACTGAAATGAAGATGATATTTAACTTATGCTCAAAGTGTGGAAAGAAACATGGAGGGAATTTTCTTAAAGGTACAAGTAAATGATTCAAATGTGGAAAAGAAGTTCATCACGCATTTGAATGCCGCAATGATGGGAAAAAGATTTATAGTGAAGCAAAAAAAGAAAAGGCTACACTGAATGCACCTCCTACACTTCAATGTTACAAGTGAAAGGAAATAGGGAATTATGCTAATCGATCCCCTAATCCATGTGTTTTCTATGATGATCGATGTCAACAAAATATTAAGGCCAAAGAAAAAGGAAAGTCACATGCAATTTCTATCGGCGAAGTGGGGTACGATAACAAAGTGTTGGAAGGTACACTTACCATCCACTCTAAAGTAGAAAATGTTTTATTTGATTCTAGATCCATCCACTCTATTATTTCTGAATAATTTTCTAAGGGTATCGTCGTATTACCTCAATAATTAGATGTTGTGTCAGCTATTACAACCCCTAATGGCACAACAGTCACATCAAAAGTTTACAATTCATCACTAATTGATGTTTGTGGGAATGTGATTCCTGTAAATATTGTGATCCACCAAATAGTGGAATTTGATGTGATTCTTGGCATGGACTGTCTTTCTTTATATCGAGTTCATATAAATTTTTAAATAAGGTAAGTCATATTTCATATTCCATATCAATCAACGATAATCAATCGATGCAAGGATGAATATAACCTTCCAGTGGAAATTTCTTCTGTCTTATGGGTCTTGATTCCAATAAATGAAGGTTTTTAGCTCAAATGGTGGGATAGAAACTGACTATTAATAATAAAACCATTGTACAGGGGTATGATGATGTCATTCTAGAGGAATTTCTAGGTCTTCCACCAAATCTTGAAGTTGAGTTTTCAGTAGAACTCATCCTGGGTGCTATGCCCATTTCTGGGACACCTTATAGAATGGACCCATTTGAGTTACAGGAATTGAAGAAGAAACTCCAAGAGAATCTTGATAAGGGATTCATAATCCCTAGTGCATCACCTTGGGGAGCACATGTTCTGTTTGTAAAGAAGAAAGAAGGATCAATGAGACTCTGCATTGATTATCGAGAATATAACAAAAACACTATCAAGAACAAATATCATATCCCACACATTGATGACTTATTTGACCAACTACGTAGAAATCAATACATTTACATGATTTATCTTTGTTTATGATACCATAAATTAAGGGTCAAAAGGGATCATATACCAAATATGGATTTCCATACAAGGTATGGACACTATGAATTTATAGTGATTCCATTTCGTCTTACTAATGCCCCTCTTATCTTCATGGATTTAATGAATATAGTCTTTAGAGAATATCATGATCATTTTGTGGTAGTCTTTATAGATGATATTTTTGTCTATTCAAAGAGCAAGTAAGAACATGATGATCACATAATAATTGTATTAAAGACCCTAAGAATAGAGAATCATTATGCCAAATATTTGAAGTGTGAATTTTGGCTTCAAAAAGATTAATTTTTGGGTCACATAATCTTAAAAGAGGGGATATCTATGGATCCAGCAAAAACAGAGGTTATTGGAAGATGGTCGAGACCAGCAACAGTAACTGAGATCTGATGTTTTCATGGTTTTAATGGATATTTTCAATGTTTTGTGAACTATTTTTCACTATTATCTAATCAGATCACAAGGTTGACTCTAAAGGAGTTATGTTTTTTTGGATGGAGGAGTGTGAAGATAATTTCAAGAAGATAAAAAACAAGGTTATCCAGTGCACCTATGCTCACACTGCCTTGTAGTGCAGAAATGTTTGTGATCCACAGTGATGCATCCAAGAAAGGATTGGGGTGTGTTCTCATGCAAAATGATATGTTGATAGCTTATGCCACACGATAGTTGAAAATACATGAGCAAAATTACCCAACTCGTGATTTGGAATTTGCTACGGTAATCATTGCATTAAAGATACGGAGGCATTATCTTTATGGTGAAAGGTGTGATATTTATACTGATCATAAAATATTAAATTATATTTTCACATAATAGGTGCTTAATATGCACCAAAGAAGATGGTTGGATCTGAATAAGGATTACGACTACTCAATTCACTACCACCCTGGGAAATCCAAGAAGTTGGAAGATGCATTAAGTCGACAAGACCATACTAGCTTATCCATAATGAGGATCACAAAAGATCCAATATTTATGGATTTATAAAGGATGGATCTTGGAATAATAATGGAAGGGGAAAAATATTATCTTTATTAAATGAATGTTCAACCATCAATACGTGTGAAGATTATAGAGGCACAAAAAAAAGATGTAGAGTTACAAATGAAGGTGAGAAATGTTCTTGAATTCCACATTGATTGTGATGAAATAATAATGTTCAGGAATCGGGTTTGTGTTCCTCCAATCCCAGAATCAAAGAAAGAAATATCAGATAAAGCTCATTGTTCTTCATTCTACATTCACCCTGGAAGCAAAAAGATGTATAGGGACCAAAAGGAGTAATTCTGGTGGGATGGCATGAAAAGAGATGTTGCTGAATATGTCTCTTGATTCTTGGTTTGTCAGCAAGTTAAAGCTGAGAGACATAAGTCTAAGGGGATGTGACAACCATTACCCATACCAGAATGGAAATGGGAAAACATCACTATATACTTTGTCACTGAACTTTCTAAAAAATCCAAAGGAAATAATGTTATCTGGGTTATTGTTTAATGTCTTATGAAGTTGGAACACTTCATTTCTATTAGAGAAGATTTCTCTCTTGATCATCTTGCCAGGATATATGTGAAGGAAGTGGTAAGATTGCATGGAGTACCACTTTCCATTATATCTGATCGAGATCTAAGGTGTACCTCAATGTTTTGGTGATGTCTTCATCATACTCTAGATACAGAGTTGAGTTTCAGCACTGCTTATCATCCTCAGACAGATGGTCAGTCAGAGAGGACAATTCAAACTCTAGAAGACATGTTGAGAGAATGCTCTATGGATTTCAAAGGTGGTTGGGATCAACACCTACCTTTTTTAGAACTTTCTTACAATAATACCATTCACCCTAGTATTCAGATGGCTCTTTATGAAGTACTCTATGGAATGAAAAGCAGAACTCCAACTTGATGGGATGAAGTTGGGGAAAGAAATCTATTAAGACCTGATCTTGTTGATGAGATGGAAGAAAAGGTCATATCTTTTCAACAACACAAAAGAGAAGATCAGAGTCGAAAAAAAAAGTATGCCGACAACCGAATAAAAGGCCTAGAGTTTGAAGTGAGTGATAAAGTGTTATTACGAATATCTCCTTGGAAGAGAGTAATGAGATTTGGAAAGAAGGGAAAGCTGAGCCCTAGGTATATTGTTCCTTTCAAAATACTGGATCGTGTTGTGAAGGTAGCTTACTGATTGGCGCTTCCACCGAATCTCTCTCAAGATCATGATATGTTCCTTGTATCTCTCCTGAGAAAGTACATACCTGATATTTCACATGTACTAAGTTCAGAAGTTATACCGTTGGAGCAAGTTCTTTCTTATGAAGAACTGCCGATAGAGATTCTGGAACGTAGTGAAAAGGTTCTATGAAACAAGACCACTCGATTGGTTAATGTTTTATGTAAGAACCACCAATTAGAAGAAGCTACATGGGAACTTGAGGATATGATGAGGGAGATGTATCCTCATCTGTTTGTTACGTAGTGACGAATTTTGAGGGTGAAAGTCTTTTAAAGGGGGGTAGAATGTGACACCCTAAGATTTTATGAGAAATATTTTTTTTACGTATTATTTTATATGCAACACCAAAGTAATCTTTCACTACACACAATACTGTCCTGGTATGCGTTACATGCAAGATAATCCTTCCTCGATAGCTTGTGTTGTATGCAATTCCAATTTTCACTAAACAACAATATGTTGTTAAAATATTATATAAACTAGCCTTTATGAATAGTAATACCCACTTTTTTAAATTTATAAATTTTATCTTTCAAAATTGACTTCATTTTTGGATTCGGAATATCGAAATTATCCTAGGGTGAATTTCTTGTACTTTTCTGAAAACATTCAATTTTTTATGAATAGTGAAAACACTGAGTTATTGGTTAAACCCAACATTTTATTTAAATTTATTTGAGGTCAAAATAGATATATAATACCTATATGTTTTCAATGTAATTCATTGGAGTCATTTTATAAAAATATTATATATATGTAAATTTTATTGGTCTTTTTACCGTCTTTTAACCACCTCCTAGGATAATTTTCAAATTTACATAAAACATAATTTTACCACTTATGTGAGTGGAATTTAAAACATCCAAGAGACATGGTTGATATCAGTAAGTAAAATGTGGTTCAATAAGATAAAAATAATTTTTGGTGAATAGTAACCTTTAAATTTGTTTACCACGGTTAAAAGAAAATAGGGTAATTAAGTGTAAAAATGATATTATTATTACCCTAAAAAATGTCTTAATTCTATTGGATATGTTTAATTCAACAAAAAACAACCTTAGGAATAAAATATGACCATTTTGGTTTACATGGATTAGATTAGGACATTTATAATTATTTAATTCAAAGAAGAGTTAAAAGAGTTAAAATCAAAGTTTAATAAGTAAAACATTTTTAATATAGGGTTATACATAAGATAAATTCGACTATAAATATTCATTATAAAGATAAAAATATTTCCTACATAATTGTTTGTTATTAATAATATTTAGAAATTAAATATTTAAATTTATTTATGACACAATGATGACGTAGTAATTACCTTATTCATGAAATATTAACATAATTGATGTTATAAATACCCAAATAAATGTAACTTGAGTCTTTTTATGAATTAAAAAAAATTCTAGGTTAATATAACATATTAGTGTTCTTTAGATGAATTATTTTCGAAGTAATAATTCTGTTATGGATTTTTATAAAAATAATACCAAATAGTGTCAAAATTGACATAAAAGATTTTTAAAATAAATATTAAATTATTAATTGATATTCTATTCCTAAAAATATAAGGTTCGGTAAAAAGACTTATATAATAATATATATTACATTAATGAACCAATTGGGGTTCAATTGGATATTTATAGTAAGTTTATTAACCATATAGTGTAAGAATACAAGAAGACATGGTAAAAGTTAAATTATTTAACTTAGAGTTAAATCTTAATGATAAGGTTAAAATGGTAACCTAAAATTTTCTAAAACATATTGGATAAGATTATTGCGACCCATCTCCACCCTGGAATCTAAATAAGTCACTTTGGAGCCATTATAAACCCAAAATGAATTTATTATAAAATAATATTGTATGTTTTCCCTAAGGTGCCCCTCACCCCTCTTATAAAAGGGAACCTCCCCCATCTCATTTTCACACAATTTTGAGCCTTCAAGATCTGCAAAACCCTTCCCATTTCTCTTCTAAACATCTATAGATATATCATAGAGGTTCTGGTCTTCACAAAAGTCCAACTCTAGTGCCCTAAGAGGAAGTTTTAAAGAGGCACATCAAGGAAGAGGTATTCCCTTGTACTGATTCTTTCATGTTTATATCTTCTTCTACTTCATCTTTTTTATTGGTTTCATTATAAAGTAAATAACTTTATTATCACTAATATACATATAAGTTATTATTAATATGAAAAATTCATATTTCACCTTCTATCCATCCTATGGAAAATGAAATCACCACGCGTGCGTATGTACGAAATATCGTCTCCACGTCTTGGAGTAATATGTTTTCCACCACCACCTTACTTGGATGGGTATAATTGTGTAACTAATAACTATATATGATTATTATAACATTATACTAATTCTGAGATATTCTATCATCCACTCCAAGACCATTCAATAATTATGGGAATGATATCGTCACTCATGCATACGTACGGCTTACCATCTCCATGATGCGATGTGATTCGTTCTACATGAACTTCAGTAAACCATGATTATATAAATTAATTGAATGAATAAATATGGTATATATTATACAATTAAGATTCTGTAAAAGATTTAGCTATAACCTAAAAGTAGGAACAATAATTCATTCGACAAAACACACATAAGAACCTACAGAAATGAACACCTGAATTACAAGTACAAATGAAATATTACTGTTAAGAAGCTAATAAAATGACCATATATGATATCATAAAAATTAGTACGATTCTAGAATAAGTAAATAACATTATTTAAATCATTATATAGGAGGTTTGGACACGTACAAAGTATATCAGACCTAAGGTAAGGGAAAATCTCGCAATCTCATTTTTATCTGAGATTGTTTATACTTCAAATCTTACTAGGGAATATTTATCATCCACATCCATGTTTCCTCTGTATGTAATATTATTTTCTATCCTCCTAAAATTTTTTAAATCAAATTTTACCTATTTGTGACTTTTAGTATAATATATGAAAGAAATCTTTTATCATTTTCAGTATGAGATACTTTTTGACTTTTCTGACCAAAGTACGAGAAGAATTGTTTTTTTAACTTATACTGAATGAATGGATTTTTATGATTTCATAGAACATTATTCCAATGTATCTTCATTTAAATGTTTTTAAGTTTATTTTTAATTAACTTCTCTTAGTTTAAAATTGTATGACATGTTAATAAAGGAAAAATGTTTTTCAAATATAATTGATATTTTCCTCAAGAATGGAGTTCAAGTGTTTCATCAAAATTATTTTCCATATAAGATAATATAGGGTTCTATTTCTATCCCTATTTTTAAATTGATTTTATTATGTTATGATGGATTTATTTTTAAAATGTCCTTTTATCTTATATGGATTATGTTATGATGGCATGATGTTTAAGAATCCCATTTTTATTACATGAGTTGTGCTATGATATATGATTTATAATTTTGTGGCACACATAAGAAAGGTTTCATTATGAGATGGGGTGGATATATAGCTCCCTCCAATGCATTGGGTAAAGATTTATATCTCATGAGATAGACCTGGCTCGAACGGAAAGTTAATCTGGTTTAGTGATACAGGACTGGAACGAGGAGTGAACGTGTTTCATAAATGGACTATGTCCACAATGATAGTCATGACAATGAGTCTTGACTAACAAGAAATGATTTTCTTTTATAATGTGTGTATTCCAAAAAGTTTAATGTTTTTTGTTATGATTATTGGGATTACACTTCACTACTATGATTTATCCCATGATCTCTTTTACAGGTTAAGATTTTCAAAATGTTATGTTCTTATGAATAAGATATGATTGATATTTCCTTTTTTTACCCATACTAATCTTTTGAGCTAACCCATTTATATGTTTTATTTTCCCCAGGTTAGGAAGAAGGGTATTAAGTAGGAAATTCCAAAAGGTACTCTAGATATGATGAAATAAACGGGAGAAAATGTATATGCTTTATGAAACAGTTGTTTAAGTTTCCCAGTTTCTAATGACACTATACCTATATAGTCAAATCATGGTTTTGTTATATGTTGTAATAAGTATGCTTAAATTATGATTTAATAACATGGTATATAATTTAAGGGACATTATATGTGGACTTCCATGCTGGATCTGGTAATATGGGATAGAGGTGTTGTTTCTCTTGTGATAGAAGAGGGAATTTCATGCAGGATTTTCTAGTCCATCATGCTTCTAATATGGGGATGGTTGTTGGACCACCCTTGAAATAGTAGTGTCTAGACAATGATGTTTTGCTTGCTGGAGGATGTGGTGGAGTATTGCAGAGAGATGAAAGAGGTGGTTTATGGTTTGATATGTTTCCACCATAACCCCTAGGTGGTCCATGCCTTGATTAGAGAGATAGAGGATGGTAGTGAGGATTAATGCAAGCAACAAAGGCCTGTGAATTAGATTTGCTGATGATAATTAAGGGTATACTCTTTGTCCATTGTTCTTTTTTCATTTATATTTTTAGACACTATTGTGAGGTACTCTATTCATGATGTGTCATTCAAGAGGATTATCCAGGGTGATGTATGACATCAGTAGATTCCATTGATGGTGTTATTTGAATTAGCTTCAAACTCATGAGGAATGAGGATGATTCCCCCATAGAGACATGTTCTTTTGATGCGGTATAAAACTATGCAGGTGATTTAGTGCCGACCAAAGCCCACAATGTCAAGGTGTGGTGGATGAGTCCCATTTAATTTTGTGATAGGGGTGGGAATTACTAGTTGGTGGGTCAGAATTTTAAAAGAGATTATATTAGTTTGTGTGGTGTAGTTCATCAAGGGTATTAAGAACTACTAGGTTCCTTTAGCATCCATGTCTTGTTTGCAAGGTGGTGTACTGATAGACCCTATGATTGCATACGGACTATAGTGATTAGTGTTTTCCACCTTTATTAGCTAATGATACATGTGAATTCATTGTTTCTCAATGTAAACCTAGTTTGAGATAGACTTTGGTTATGGTATGGCCTTTCTAGATCCATTGAGTGTGTTCTTATAGACAACACGAGAAACTTTTTTTTGGGTCACTGGTATGGGAGTCCTAGTGGAGAGCTCAGTTTGGTCCCCTAGGCCTATGCTTTAAATTTTCATGGAAACAATATTTATGGCTGGGTGAGTATAATGACTTGGATTATTCTCTTTAAGAATTTGGGATATTTCTAGGAATAGTTCTGGAGACAAGCACTGAGTCGGCAATGGATTTCAGGGCCAGGGGAGACTTAGTGAGGTGATATTAATAATACTAAATATATTTTTATCATAGAATCATATAGTTTCTTTGAAAATGTGGAATAAACCTTAGTTATAGTCTCATATTTTCAATTTGAGGTTCTCATTGGTTTCAAAACATGGTATTTACCCTAGGCGAAACATAAAATATTTTGATTTTTGGTGCTTGGTCGAGTGAGTTGGAAGGATGTTAAATGGAGGATTAATTAATTTAATAAAAATTAAATAACTTAATAACCCCCCCCCCCATGTGTTCATGATAGAGTTGGACCCCCCCCCCCCCCCCCACCCACACTCACACATGAAAGACAAAACAAGGCATATTCAAGGATTGGAGCTGCCACCGATCTCTGTATTTGACCTAGATCATCACTAGATCGATGTGCATCAACTCCTGATTGATTTTAACCCCTATCTTTGATTTTTAACCACTAGGTAGTTATGATGGAGTTTTAAGACTCAATAACTCTCTTTATTCATTGTTTTAATGTTATAGAGCCCTTAGACAACTGATTAGAACCCTATGGGGATCAATCTGTGGGTTTCAGTGGAAAATGAGGTGTTTTGGGAAGATCATAAGAAATTACCATTAATAATCCCAATAACACAACAATTAGTGAATTGGAATACATGGTGTGTTATTCCCATTTTGGGAGGATTAATTTTTGGGACTGCACACCATGTACCAGTGTTACACACTGTTTAGTATTCCTAGGTCATGTGGCTGATGGACATGGCCAATCATGTCATGATAAGGGACATGGTTGTGTGGGAGTACATAGGAACAAAAAATGGAAATGGGGTAACATACACAAGAAGAAGCTAAAGAAAACTATAAGAGTCCAATTAGGTTGGACACACCATGTACTGGGGGTTCACGCTATGTTAATGACTTAGTTGGCTGAGTCGGGTGGGGAAGAACATGACTACGTGGTTCATGTGAGTTAAGATAGGACATGTACAAGATGAACGTGAAATTTAATCTCACATAGATATCCATGATGAACATTAGAGGTTATTTATAGATGTTCAAGAATGGTGACACATTTTTTGGACCCAGTACATGTCGTGTACTGTTATTGTAAACATTCACCTACCATATCACCTTCTTCAAGGATGGAAATCAACCTATGAGTAACCTATTAGGAGATATTTTCTAGGTAGACGGTTATGGTATACATCATTGTGTATTTTGTGATATGATGTGGAATGATTCAAGAAAAACACTAAATAATCAATTTTTAATAATGGGTAGTGATCTGGGTGGATCTATGGAGAGATGTCAGAGTTGGTACCCATCCCAATCATCTTAATATGATTCCCTATCTATATTATTTTGGATGGTAGAGTAGTGTTCCCCTAAAATCAAGGAATTGGTTACAAAACCATGGTATTGTTGCGATGTGATGTGATGTCTGGGGGGGTTCTTCTTTTAGTGATGTTTGTACCAACAATGTTTGAGTGAGTCTCTTGGTCTATCCTTATGATGGTGATGTGTGGCATTCTGTCCTGAGCACAAGATTGTGATAACCATGATGGGTTGATATTTTATATAGTTGGTGTATCCCACCAAGAGGCCTACGAGGGATCCTATATCATATTTATTTCTATGGATTGGGTTCGTGGTGTCATCTTGACCAACAATACATGAACCATGATACCATATCTATTAGGATAACCCAATAGGGTTTCTGTCATCATCATTTATATAATCCCATATATAGAGGGAAGTATTAGTAGCTGTTGTGGAATCATCAAGTAAACAATCTAATACTCAGAAGATGGCATCATCAGATTTTGAGGTTTCATTGGCAGCATGATCCCCTACTTCGTGAGTTGTTCCGAATGGGTTTTTTTGGAATATCCATGACCAACACTACGCGGGTGGTGATACCCAATATGAGTGATATGATCCTTGGGGTATCGGATTAGTTTTTTGGTGTCCCAAAGTGGTTCTGGGTTGGATCACTTATATGATATAGATCTTATAAGGTTTCAGTTTTGGTTCACGGTGTCCCCAAATGGTCCGAGTGTGATCCCTTGTATGATGAGATGAGATCTTTAGTGTTATAGACTAGGTTCATAGGGTCCTCTAATCATTTTAGGAGTGAAACCCGAACTAATTGTGATACTAAGTGAGGTTCCATTAGGGTTAAATGACCCATCATAATGGATGGGAGATATCCCCTATCTTAGTTTCGAGATCCATTGGGTTCCAGCTTAACATTATTCATTGTGAAACCCAACGATCATGCTCTCTTGGATATATTATACAATATGGTTAGAAAGTCAGATAATTTTAGAAGTTTTTGATTAAGTGTATCTCTCATATTGTTTCCATATTGGATATAATGGTTCATGACGTTCATTCTCCTAGGTGATGTTAACCTTTGATCATCGAGTAGAATCATGTTGATAGCTATGATGTTCAAATGGAGTCTCAGATGAGTATATATAGGTTTTTTTCTAAAATTCCATGTAGTGATTTATCATATTATGATTGACACACCATGTGGACTAAACTCAATAGTCATGTATAATCAAGGAGTGGAAGTTATTGAGTTTCTCTATTATTTGGGTTCCTTCTAGATTGGTCCAAGTATACTTTTTTCTTGTTGATCCATTTTATTTTTGGGTTTTTGGGGTGACTACTATATATGGTTATACACAAATTTGTATGGGATTTTATTTTACTGTTCTTTATTTTGTAGATCATAGGCCTCCTGGTGAAGTCTTAGGAGGACCTGGATTAGGCGGATCTTATTATGCCAGACAGACCGAGGTGTATACCAGGGCCTGACCGAGTTGTGTTCTGATGGTTTCGTTTGAATGAAGTCCCATCCTTTTGAGTTTTTTGGTATATTGTTTTTGTGGGATTTTATTTTTTACTTTTTATACTTTTACTAATTTCTATTTTTCACAATTAGTCAAATGGATGTATGCATAAATTATTGTTTGAAACTTATTTATCTCTACATTTTTCATATAGATGTATGTCGGTGCATGTATACCTGTACCATAGGACCAGGCCTCCCATATTTTTGATATTCATTCTCATAAATGGTTTCCATCCCCTTTCCTATTAGATTTGGTCTTTGGGTATTCGTTGATCAGGCCTTAGTGGTTCAGGTTAGGACCAGTTTCAATTTCATTCCCAGTCAAAAGTTTAAAAACCAATTATACCAAATATTCAATTCACAGGTCATTAATTCCCAATTACCAGTTCACATGTCAGGACAAGTACAGATTTAAAATTTCAAACCCCTATGGTGACAATTTTAGTGATTTATGAACCAATGATAAACCAACAATTACAAAAATATTTTCGATGAAAACTCTGTTCATATATTCCATATTTCCAACTTAGGGTCAAGGATAGGCACACCTCATAGGTAGCTATAGGTTCGTGAACTCAATCACTGAGGGATCCTAAGGGATAGGAAGCCTGAAAACCCAAAATAATTTCACACACGTGATCATCAAAGAATGAAGAATATATATTTATGAAGAGTTATAGAAATTAGGGGAAATCACACAAATAAAAATTTCACTATTACGTACCAAAATGGATGACACATAAAAAAATATAAAAAATATAAAAAATTATGATATGGCGTGTTGTTTTTATCAATTAGTCTAATATAATATTTATAATCATTCGATTATATATCCATCTAAAAATATAATTATTTATGTTAATTTGATTTGTTTTATCATTTATTTCAACTTTTCAATCACCATATTCATAAGAATAATTACGTAAAATGAAGAAAATTTTTTGATGATTTCAATTCATCCATTTTTCAAGAATTCAAAATGAATAAAGGAAATCCAAATTACTCAAATGTATCATATAGTATTTAATGAATGATGAATCACAAGAAATCATGAGGCCCTACCTCATTAGTGAATCTATTTTACTGACATATATTGTGGACGTCGTGATCATATTTATCCCCATCACGTGAATTGATAATCGATGTCATCATGGATCCAGCATCGGTCCCTCGAAAAATATAACCCCTCACCTAGTTCCCTCTCTATTATTTCCCCTAAAAATGGACCATCCTAGAAAAAATCTATTACAGATGTCAAAGAGGGGTCTCACTACAATAGATTGTTCTTTTTAAAGAACTATAAATTGGATTTATTATCACTAAAAAATGATGTTGATCTATGGACCATTAAAAGGGGTTCTTTTATAAGTGATAAATAATGTTCTCATAAAATACCATTTTTCGGAACAAAAAAATAGGGTTAGAATGGGTATTTTATCCGTAACAAAAAATAGCTTTGATAAAAGTAAAAAAATTAAAAGTAATATGTATATTGATATATATTCTGAGGTGGATACCACTTACTCTCATATTAGTGTTCTAAAACCCCACCACTCTTTTTATTTGCACCCATATATCCCCCCATACTTTTATTAGTGCTAGAGACTTTTATTAGTGTTAGGACACCACCATTCCATGCATGTGCACCACTATATTTACTTGGTTTCGAACATGAGATCATCCCTCACAGATCAGTGCAATTAACATTGAAATATATTATTTTCTTATATATATATATATTACATTAATTTTGAATCTATTATATATAAAATTATTTTAAATAATTTTATAAAATATGTTTTGATAATGTGTGTTTAAAAATACATACATACATACCTACATACATATATGCATTTTTATATATTTGAGTGTCTATTAATATAATTATACATCTTTATAATTATTTAGATATATCATATATTAACATTTATACACATATATTAGAATATAAAAATTAATATATATCTTTTTGTTAATACAGACATAGAGAAATATATTTATATGTATATCAACATTATACAAACATTTTATATGTTTATAAATACTTATAAATTTTTATTTTAAATAAAACGGATGTTATTTTTTCTTTAGATATTGATTATATATTTAGAGGGATATTTTATATGTAAATATGATTACAGATTTATTTATAAATTTTTTTTTTTATCTTTAAATATATACAAATATTGTTAAATGTGTATATATTTGATTATAAATAACAGTACAACAAAACAATGATATAATTTTAATGTTATAATAACCATTTGAGTGAGATAATTGAGAATAAATACAGTCTACACCAAAAAAATATATAAAAATACTCCCTTACCTGAGGATGAAATTCCAAAAAAAATTAAAAAATGGGGTAACTCTGAAAAGACATACTTTTTGACACCTTATGGCTTTTATTAACCCTAAAAACAATTATAGGGGCTTTCCTTTTCTACCAAAGTGTATATGATTTTTACAATGTATGATTTTATATGTGGTAGAGCTCAAACAAACACCTGGAGAAAAATTTATAAGCATTTGAAGTTTGAGTCACGTTTCCAACTAATTTTAGATCATTTATAATTTTTTTTTATTTTTTTTCCTATATTAAAATTGTTATTAAATTTCTATTACTCAATAATAATTAGTAATATTTTAATTAATGATATTTTGAAATTATTTTATAAACCATTTTCAGTTAAATATATATTATACTAAGTTTAATTACATATTTCATATTGTATATATCACATTTTATAAAAATATTTATATATATATGACTTTTAATGATATAAAATTATTTTTATGAAATATAAATATTATCAGCACTAAAAACAATCGTTTTAGCCCAAATGAAATAGAAAATTTTAAAATATATTTTGTTAGAAGTAATAAAATTACCGTTTATCAGTGTTTTTATAAAATTGATAAAAGTACCCCCTTTATCAGTGCTTTCTAAAGAACTGATAAAGGGTAGCACTGGATAAAGGCAAACTTGTTTCTATGGTTGTCCACACCGGGTATGTTTTACAAAGAATTTCATGGTTTCTTTACTATTGATGATAAATATATGGTTTTTAATGTAGTGGTTGTTATCAATCATGGTGATAATGTATTGATTTGGCATGGGTTACAAGCATTCTTTTTGAATTGTGAAATAACCTTGATGACAAAGAGACGTTATGGAATATTTTACTCTCACCATATCTAGGTATGGTTGTTAATTATTTCCTAGTTATATGTGAATAAAAGGATATTATAACTAAGTATTAGTTTGGTTATGTATTCCACTCACTTACATTACTGATGGAATTATATAGCTACAGATTCAGTATTATGAATGTTAGAAGACCTCATATGGATGTGGGATATTCCTTTGAAGTATGTATTTTTATCATCATCATTGGTCTAGGATCCTCTGTTAGATATCATGGGATGTTATGTGGGTTTATTGTTTTCATTATACAGAGAACTTGTAAGGCATGAAAAATTCGTTCAAGTTCTTTATGTGAGAATCTATGGGTTTATCATTTAACCTTGGGTGGCACATTCTACCTCATAAAGTGATCATTCTTCAAGCTTGAGTGGTCCCCCCTTCTTGTATTATCGCGTTACTATAAGAAGTATATGTAGTGTATACTTCTTAAGGCTTTTTGGTTCCTTGTCACCCCCAGGTGTTTCCTTCATGACGTGATTTGTAGCTGGCTATTGACCTCATATTCCATTTAAAATCCAATAATTTGAGCTTCCTTAGTTTCTTATGGGGAATTATGATTAAGGGATAGAGTAGAGATGATTGTGAGGTTCTTGAATCCTTTATGATAATCTATATTTATCATATTTTTAATTATTATTGTTTATCTTCATCCAATATACTATTAGTACTAGGGTTTCGATATGACTTAGAATTTTGGTTTTTTATGTTATCATCCTCTTAAAAACTTCCATGTCAAGGGTTTAGCTAACTGTTTCTTTGGGTTTTCCACTATTTTTCTCTATGCCCTACTAGGTATCTGTATACTCACTCATGCATAGGATTTGTGACTACATGTGTTGTGTCTATGTAGATAATTCATTGGTTCATAGATGGGATGGATTTATGTGGATATGACAAGGCTGGTAGGGATCCAATTCATGGTGATTCTTGGGAGGACCATGATTCAAGATGTTTATTCATGATGGTGCTGGTGATTTTTTTATAGGAGTACATCTTGGAGTAATTTCACTCTAGAAAAGTTTATTAGTGTCTTTTGTTTTAATGGTTTTCAGACACATTATTTTCATAATATTTATCTTATGGGATATTGTTTTTCATTGTAACATGTATGAATTGATTACTATTCATTTTATTATATATCATGTTGATATTTGAAAATACATAGTGTATTAAATATATATTAGTTATAGGTTTTTATAATCTAAGGTGGAACTCTTAGATTACATGCAGTCTGAGCAGGGCCCCAATGGGTTGGGTCATATCATCATCAAACTATTATCCATAAAAATCCCATGTTTTCTCCAAAAAAAACTCATTTAAAACCATAGTCATGCGGAAACATTCTGTTTAGTGTGTGTTACATCACTAAAACATTTTGACTACCATACCTCAAAGGGACTTCTACAATATAGATCCATGCTTGTGAGCACTAACACATTTTAAATCAGAACTCTTCCTTTCAAAATTAAATCCAAAACACAAAATCACACTTTACCTAAATTCTAAAAGATCAATATTTCCCAAATAAAACATTCATGATGTGTTCATTAAAAAAATATTATAGTTAATTCCCATTGAAGACCAAATAATTGATCTCATCCAATCTGGTGTCTCTTTAAAACCATAAGAATCACTAAGTTCTCATCTCATCCTTGGTATTATCCTCTCATGTATGTAAATCAACCAGAAAAATTTACAAATATAACACTTTGGAAAATGATGATCAAGAGGAACATCTCACTATCCCAATGATAGAATACTAACAATATTTATCCACTCAAGGGTATCTCATTGATAAGAACATCCCACCAAAGTATATAATATATGAAAGTATTCATTTCTATTCATTAAAAAAGAATTTCATACCCCATAACTACTCACCATAAGGTGGTTATCAAATTTGATAATAATAAAATGGATCATAAAAGTAAAATAAAATCACCACAAATTTATAATATCCATATCAATTAAATTAGGGGACAAAATAATTTTATTTAGTATAATATAGAATAAATTATTATTTATTATTTAATTAATTGGAATAATTATTCCAAAACATTTTCAGAAATCATTTTTTCATTTTCTTAAAAAAAATTAATCCATTATCTCTTTTTCATTGAAATATTTTTGCAACCACATGTATTAATGAACATGTTCAGAAATCCTATATGCCTAAAATAATTGGTTAACAAAAGATCTATGGTAATATTATGCAGAGGGTATAATAAATAATGAAAATATCTCCCTAAAACATCATAAATTAATCTTTGTCTCAATCACAACAGTGAAAATTCATGAACAACAATCATGTACCCATGTTAACCTGAACATTCCTTATACAAAGGATAGTTATTCCTAGGAATATAGTTTTTCTAAAGCTCCACCAATATGTAATCATGTAATACAATTAAAAAATAGTATGTCAACCAAAAAAATACACTAGTACCATTATTATTTCCCTAAATAAAATTTCCAAAATAATACCCAAATTGGAGAACCACGTGACCTCAAGAATGACACCCCATAATCCAAATGTTTTAAAAAAGTGTATTGAATATATAAAAAATATTTAGACACTATAATCTCAGTACCATATCATTCAATATAAGATTAATAACCAAAAATAAATAAATAAAATCATAGTAATTCCAATGTTTTATATTTAAAGGAAAACCATAAATAACAAATAATCATGAATATACTAAAATAATAATGAATCCCATGTTGAAAAGAATTTAAATAGACAATAGGGACTAACCACATGTATAATTAAGTATAACAGAAATATAAGTTTTAAAAAAACTTCATACATAAACAAAATATTGGGTCCCACCTCGAACATGTATTTCAAACTCTACATTGTAACTCTAGCCAGATTCATTTTACTACATATCACCTGAAATCCAAAACAAAAGTTCTTCACGTGAAAAAGGGTTCCCATTCAAGGTGTGATCACAAAACTGAGAAAGGATCCACTAACATAAATCTTATATATATAATCATTCATTATGTACATATTATTTGATAAAATAAATAATTCACATACATAATTTAGTCAACAATTTTAGGTATTCAACATCAATCTAGGACACCATGACATTGGACCCCACATAATTCAACAAAATCAATTAATTTATTTGTAATTGTCATATAACATAAGAATCCTACTGAGTAAATTATAAATAGATTTAAAATTTATTATATAGAGCTGCATGGTGTCCTCTCTTGGTGATCTTGAGGCGTTTAACTTTTGGGGACACTATCTCAATGGTCCCTTAGAAAAATCATAATTTTGGAGACTCCTTTAGTGGCACCTAAGAACATACCATTTGAGGAACCTATATCAATGTTGTTTAATAAATATTATATTAGGAACCTCTCTTAGTTTCCTTTTGTAACACATCATATAAGGACTCTTTATTTGTGTTCCTCTAATAAATATCATTTTTGGATCTTCTATTCGTGGTCTCAGGGAACATACCATTTGCATACCCTCTCTTAATTTCCACCAGGAACATATCATATGGGGACCCTCATTCAGTTTCTAAAAAAATATCATATTGGGACCCTCTCTTAGTGTTACTAAGGAACATATCGTATCAGAACCATTTCTTGTTTGTCCCTAGATATATCTCATCCAACACCCTATCTTTCATTATGAGGAAACACTATTTCTACAGAATATATTAAGGATGAGAAAATTACAATCCTGGAAAAAATAGAACATATATTAGTTCTCATCTAGAGACAAATCCAAACCAATATCCCATCTAGAGGGTAACCTATTCATATTAACATAACCAACCTTTATCAACTTCATCATTCAAAATCATTAGGAAAATACAACTAAAAAGCCACCATTATTATTTTGATACCTCAATCTATTATCACATCACCATTCAACCCTATACAAATACTAACTCGGTGCCCTCTCAATATAAGAACTAACCTAATCTATATAACTCTAATTAAATTCATAAAGAACAATATTGTTGTCACGATACTATTGATCACCTTATGAAAACATTCTCTAGTCTTACAGATGAACAAATAAAATCCATATTATGATCTAACCATGGGAATTGCATAATTTACCCCAGTTAAGCCTCTTATTAATTCAAGATATAATTCTATAATATACTAAAATTAATTAATAACTCTTGAAGGTGATTTACACTCATTAGAACCCTCAAATGATCTTCTCCTTCTCAAATTTACATTGGGAACACTATAAAGGAGTCAATACACTCTCCTATAACCCAATCATGACCATACCAAGTCCAATGAAATTTTATGGATTATAAAATCCATTAAAAATATGATAATACACTAAATATAAGATTTTTATCATTCTATATTGGTTCTCATACCCTTTCTTATACAATTCCCAATCCACATCGCTAAATAATCCATATATCTAGAGTTAAACACAAGGGATCCCATCAATCTACTAATTAAGGCTCATCATCGATGATCTATAATGAATTTCTGATCATTTTAGAAAATATAGATAAACTGATCCTTGGTGAAATTTTCTTCAGGTATAAAACTATAAGATTTAAAAATAAATAAATTTATGTTTGATAGTGTATTCAACATGAAACATTGAGTTTAATTGAACCGCGTCATATTATTAAAATAGTGTTACCTAAAGAAGACTTTTCTAACATATACATTAAATTATTGATTATGAATAGGATTAAATAATATATGAAATATATATAAAGGTCCTACAAAATATAAATTGATTCCTAAATTCTAATTAATTATTCACTATATTTTATGAATGGTCATTTTTTATGGTGAATACGTTTTCATAAAAAATGATTTTTACTTCTTTTTGAAAGAAATAAAATAATTACTTTTTATACATTTAGAAAAGTTATTTCATAAAATGGAATTATTTTTTTGAAATCATTATATCTATATTATCTTAGGGTAAAATTTTAATATTTCTCATAAAATATGTTTTTTAGTATATAATGAAAATAGGAATTTTTCTAAAAAATGTCATTTATTTTTAAAAAATTAAGACACTAGATTTTTTTATTTAATTAAGAAATAAATATTTATTATTTATTTATGTGAAATACAATTAACTAAATTTAAATGATCATTATACTTTATTTTAGAATAATTTTATTTTTTGTCATAAAACACATTTTTTCTAAAAACTTTTTTAAAGTGAATAATGTTTCTTCATTTTAATTAATTAAAATAGCCCCTAAAGAAGAATTATTTAAATGATATGTGTATATTATATATCAATAAATAATAATTTAAATTCATTTGATTTTTATTACTTGACATATAGTTATTATAATATCATCTTATGCTTGAAAATTGCATTTCATGAAAACACATTTTATCGACATGCATGTGGATTTAATTTTAAATAAAAATATAAAACTTCTATGAGATGAATCTGAAAAAATGGATTCAATATTTTTAGTATTAATAATTTATATTATTTTATAAGATAAATATAATTTTAATCATAATTAATTGTAAAAATAGTAAAAATTAATTACCACAGTTAAGATAAAAAATGATTTACTGAATGGTTAAACAAAACATATAATTTTAAAATTCACTCAAAACATTAATAATTCATATTTTATGTTCCTATCTAGACTTATATCTAATAATGTTAAATAAAAGTCATTTTTTATCCTTTTTTCAATAGAAAAATGTGGTTGTGATTTTTTTTCAAAAATTCCATGTGTGTCATCTCTCCATTCATAAAAGGCCACAACCATTTTTCTATTTTACACAATTAAAAACCCATTGGTTATGAAAATACCTAACCAGATAAAATAATTAATTACATTAACTCATCCTATAATCCTTGGTTTGATCATAAATCCAATATCGGAAGTATTTAGTTATAACCCTAAAGATGTTGTCTGAAGAAGAGCTATTGTTCTTACCAGAACATTTTATTTTATATCTTCTTACCAATCCTTATAATATTATTGAACCATGATGATATAAAAATCTTATAATATTCCATATACTTATATTTTGTTATTTTAATATAATTACTTACACCTATTTACTCCTCCCTCAATTGGGAAATGAAATTGTTGATCGTGTTAATGATGAACTATCACCTTGTGAATCGACTTTATTCATTTTCCATCACCACTTCTCACGGTGGGATATAATGATGTAAAAAATGATTATATATGTTATTTATTATATATTTATACTTATAGAACTATTATATCATATATACCATATTACATTTTGTTTTGTATGTGATACGATAATGTTACTTGTGTGTACGGTGGATTACCGCCTGGCGAAGTGGTGTAATAAACTTTTGACATATGATTTACATGGAAGGTAATATGGATTGAATTTTATGATTATATATTATATAAACGAAATATTAATAATTATTTTAAATAAATATATCTTATTATTTCTTACATTTTAATCCATTTAATAAATTATAATATTGTTCATGTGTACGGTGGGCTACCGTCTCGTGAAATGATATGATTCATTTTTATTACTGAATCATATAGATGGTATATTTAAGGGTATTTAAATAAATAATATGATATTTTTGATATAATTATTATCATTTAAATATAAAACAATAGATACCTTCTTTTCATCATTATTTTGATAAAATGGAAATGTTACTCATGCCTACGTACGACCTATAGTCTCTATGATTGTAATGATGCTCATTTCACATAACCATATTTAATGGTTAGTGTAAGAATTATAATTTATGTATTAAAATTATAATTATTTCATTATAACCATTTTATATATGATTAATAATTTTCTCATGTACTTGGTGAAATTACCAATGTTATTTTGGACATATGAGCTCTTTATCGTTAAAATGTTCTATGTAAAATTAATTGTTTATGTAATTCAATATGACATGGTAAATAACAAAAAAAATTAAAAAGGTTATTAAAAAATTAAATAATATACCCATGTTTATTATTCAGAAATATAAGGAACACATATGATGATTCAAACTCGAGGTAACGGCTTCATCTAAAAATTTCATTCTTTGAGACACAAGTTATTTTATACACTTTATTTATTTTTAATGGTTTATATACTACTACTTTACATATTATAACAAGAATCCTTAAAAATTAATGAAATTTTATGTTACAATTCATCTTCTTCCTTCATTGTAGTTATGCTTCTGAAGTTACCAAAGCGTTAAGGTTTTATGTTTAATATAACTTTATTTGGGATTGTCTACACTATAATTTCCACTGTATGAAATTATATAATAATTTTATAATAAAATCATTTAATTTTATTCTACAGTATTTATTCATTAAATATTCATGTAATAGTTCCATTAGGCTCTAATTGGTACTTAAAATTATTGAGAATGTATTTAAGAAAATTTTACTTTATTTATCTCTTTAGTCAAAAATCATTTTCCCTTCATATCCATGTTTTATAAAAATGATTTTAATTTTATTTTTACTATTTTACTAAAATTTTTGAAATATAATTTTTACCCATGGTTTAATTTTACAAAATGGTTTAAAATAAATCTTCATGTCGTTTTCTAAATAAGGTACTTTTTAATTTTTACAGAGAATAGGAAATGAATATTTGTTATAATGTGTATGACGTGAATAATATTTTTTAATTCCTCTCCATTATTTTACATTAGGATTAATTTATATATTTCTATTTAAATTTTCAAAGAAAAATAAATTCATAAATTTTTTTGAATTTTAGATTTTTCAAAAGTGATTTTCAAAGTGGAATGGTTATTTACCTCAAGAATATTGTTAATAGTTTTAATGTAATTTCAATTCAATAAAAACCCATTAATGATAAGGAATGATTATAAGTTTTATATATATGTCCCCCTCATGTTTACCCAACTTAATCCTCATTCCATTTATGGGGTAATACAAAACGTATGTTCATTTCTCAAATGTATTAATTATGTAATTTAAATCAATTTTGATATGAGAAAATATTATGCACTCCATTTTATTCAATTGGTAATTATTATATTGTGATTTATGATTGAATTACCTTATTTGGAAGACATAGATAAAGAAAATTTTATAATGGGTGCATCCAGATAGCTCTTTAGTTTCTTGGTAAATGCGTTAATCTCATGATGCATCATGTATGTGATAATGGAGTAAACATAATCAATTACAGGACATTGTACAAACTATGATATTTCATGGGTAGTTATATTTGGCTAATGTTTTTGTCCTTTTTTGTGTTGATATCATAGCTAATATGTTACCATGATATTTTGATACAATTTTTTTTATGTTATGCATCCCTATGATTACTCATGTGACTTCTCTTTTATGATTTCATGTTATATTTATGACTCACACACTCTGTTTCCTTATCTTGTTTATTTCCTTACTGGACATCCTAAGATCATGCCTTTCTTCAATGTATTACCCAAGTTATTCTATGTATTTTTAGGAGATCTAATGGATTTAAAAGATCACTATTGAAAATAAATAAATGATTAACTGTTTTATTTTCCTTTGATGTATTATGATCATAATTTTTAAAGACACTTGGCCTCACAACATTTGTGTTGTAATTAGTAAATTTTTATGTTAAAAATCATATAATAATTGGTGTAAAAGACATTGGTCTCTATATAAAGTGTCTCTCCAATCATAAAATCTTATAAAAAACACACATTTCATGGCTAAAAAGATTAAACCTATCCTAACTCAAATCTCATGATTCACTCAAACTTAATTGTAAAGTTCATTTAAATAGAACCTAATCGATAATGAACAAACTTTCATTTAAAATGTATACAAACAGATTGATGATTCTTATATTAACCGCATTCCATGATAAAAATGTTACCATCCTTAATTTGTGATACTCGAATCCCCTACTATGTCACTATCTCATTGAACAAGGCTAATTCAATTAAATACATGCATTTATAATTAATTAACCCATTTTTACCGAGAATGACTAATCACAAAAAACTCAACCAACATTTCCATGAAACAAAAATATTGTCCAAGGATGTTTGTATTGTTTGATATAAACTTATAGCACTTCTATATCCAAAATCAAAAAGAAGTGACACATAATAAATCTGCAGTCATTTGAAATTTTGAATGAATCCATAGAAATAACAATAGAGCAACATATTTTAGTATAAATAAAGACCCATTTATGAAATTCATAGTCCACAAAAATCTTCAATCCTCCATAGAATTAATCCTCTTCATATTGAGTTGATTCCACTAATCCACGGTGGAATAATCTTAAGAATCTTAGTTATGAACATCTTAAATTATAATAATAAAATGAAGTGAATGAAGAAGAGGGGGGAGGGATTACCTTGATCTAGTTTGGTGAAAAAACCTCCAATCAACCACACATCAAAGAGTCTATAGTTGGGATTCTAAATGAGAAACCAATGGGGAGAGTATCATCCAAAGATCCTTTTCCAAATTCCACCACTAGGATGATTAATTTAGGGAAATTTAGGGAAAAGTTCGGTCTTCCGTAGCTAAAAACTAGATTGGAGGTCTATAGTCATGTGAACCAATGTGGGATGATTCAATACACCTATTTCAAGGTTTTATATCCTCATATAAATTCTAAAAATATCTCTTATGTGTTATAATGTGATTGGAACTTCATAAAACTATGTGATCATTGTCACATTAAATAATAATATTTCAATCATATATCACAGTTTTTTTAAAATTGGTGTTGTGTATTTTATAAGTTAATATATAAATTAATTTTACTGGAAAATATATATATAATAAAATATCAGTGAGTAACAAGAAAGTTGGACATGGCTATCACAAGTCTAGGGATTCATGATTTTTTTATCTAGTCCTAGAGTGTAGGGACATTTACTTTGGACATGGATTGTTCTCTAGAAAAACCATTGTAAAAAATATATAGTTATAGTATAAAATGTGTATACTGATCATCACCATATATTTAAAATACTAGATAAACTTCACTAGTAGTAAACCTTATAAAAATATCATATTACATCTTTTACTGGATTTCATATACCTTTACATGATATGAAAAATATAATGGGTGAATTAAGATCATAATAGGTCTAATAGGTAAAGGGATGAAAAGTTTTAATTGATTAAAAAGTTTTTAACACTAATTCACCACCTCTATGGGTGTTGATTATATCTTAATGTGTTACTCTCCATTGGTATCATAGGATGGTTTCACATCTATTGGAATCTCTACATTGAAGTTAAAATCATTTTAATTTTTTAATTTTTTCTGTATTAACAATGAAGTGTATTTTTTGTGACGATTCAATTATCTCTAATCTGAATTATATTTATACCATGGATATGATGAAAATAATAAATAAATAGAAAATAAAGCTAACCGATATGTTTTTGTTTCCTAAATAAGAGGATATATCCATGTTATGATTATAAATAAGGAAAATATGGCATGGAAAGTGAAAAGAATGTTGATAAAATTTCCTCTATGAAGAAGGACATCATCCTTACATCATGGGAATCAATAATGATTATTGATCTTGAGATATGTGAAGATTATGGTATAAATTTTCCTCAAGATGAAGATACAACAATCAATGGTGATGATGATCTATATACAAATTCTCAAGATATTTTAGTTAGTAACTTCAAAGATATTCCACACCTTATTCCTAAAGAAAATTTCTCTCTAGTTTGTGGAGTCTTTCAAAGTATATAGGAAGATATCACCCATCTATAAGAAGAATAAAAAGATACTATAAAGCTTTATTTTCAATAAAAGGTTATAGAATATATACATCTCTACAAGAAGGTTACTTTTATTAAAACAAGAATATTAGATCTTGAATTAAGTTTGTAAATGTTTGAAAACAAATGAAACCAATAATTTAAAGAGAAATATGGATTCAAGATGTAGTACCCCCAGTTTGAGTTATGTTGCCTTTTTTTATGGATTTTTATGTGTTTAATGGGCATGGGATGAGTTGGGAAGAGGTTGGGAGTGTTTGTAATGGTTTTGGATGAGTTTGGAGGCTTTTAAAGGGGTGCACAGTTTGAGCACAGTTGGTGGAAACCTTGAGGGTTCTCCAAGAAACCCTGAAAGGGATACAGTAGGCTTCGCACGGCCTGCGCACAGTTTTCTAAACCGTGCGAGGAAACTGTGTGGACCTTTTCTCTTGGGGAAGTAGCATACGCACGGTTAGCGCAAGGTTTTCCAAACCATGCGGGCTAACCGTGCGGCCTCAAAAAAATAGGGTTTTAAAAACTAGTATCACTTGTTCTTTCCCATTTCACTCCAATATTCCTCCCACTCGATCCTCACTTAGTATTTTCGGTTCTAAAGGGTTGGAGGGGCTATCCCACTCAGTTTGGAAGCATTTTGAAGGGTTTTCTTTGATGTTTGAAGGTGGTATCTCCCGAGTAAGTCTCTCCTCGTGATTTCATTTTGGTTTCATCTAGATATACATCTCCCTCTCTCATAGTTTTCTAGATATACACTCTTTGTGTGTAGATATAGGGTTTTAGTTTCCTTGGATGATGATTTTAATGCTTTTCAATGTTAGGGAAAGGGATCAAGGGAGGTTTCGGTGGTGTGTTCACTGGATTTGAGTTGTGATTTCTTGTGGGTCGATTTCGCCGGAACCCTAAAGGTTGGTGGCTTCTCTCTGGACTCCACTTGGTTAGAACTAGTGATTCTTTGTTTACAATTAATTTTTTATGCTGAAAAATTAATTGTGATTTGTTGTGAAAAATTGGATGAAAATCCCTTGGGTGATGTTTTGAGGATTTTTGGGGAAAAGGGGGGTTATATTGAAATTATTTTGTTGTGGATATTAAAATGGAGATTTTTAAATGGGACATTATGGTTGATTTGTGAAAATTATTGATGGAAATGGTATTCAATAAATTGGTTGTTTATTGAAATATGGTTTGGCATGGAAAATGATTATCAATATATGGGTGATTTATTGCAGTGGATTGATATGCAATGGAATTTGTTTGATTGCATGATGTTGTGACCTTGATGGGTTATATGCTTGGTTGAGATTGATTGGAATGTTGTGTGGATGTGGAGAGAAGTAAAACAATAAAAAGGGGATGTATAGTGGATGGAAGGGCCACCAACAAAGGATAAGTGGACAAGAAGATCCACTAGGTGTTAATGGATGAACGGGTTGGATAGAAGCTCCACTGTTTGGTTTTTCGGTGGTTTTTTTATTTTTTGTGCATTTCTTTGCAAGTTGGGAACTGTTGTGCTAGTTTGTGAATCATGAAATGGCTTGTGGAATACTTGCTTCACATTCCCTTGGGTTCTTGGTTTGGGTATGATGGCTTGGTAAGGGTGTGTTTGGCTAATGGAAATGGTTGCACATGTGATTATTCTATATAAATTGTTTATATAAATTTGATAACAGTTTTGTCCTAGTGAAATGTGTAGGGAATTCATTTGGGGAAAACCAACAGAGTTTTAGTACTCACCCCCTGATTTGGAACATTGGTGTATTTGTAGATGTTGTGTATCATGACGTGGGAAAAGGTAAGGAATCTACCTCCTTTAGTGGTGTGTTTTGATGTCTTTTTGGAGCTTAGAACATAGAGCATGGTGTGGAGCTGTGGTGGTGTCATGGATTGTAGTTTTTTTTGCTTTTTTCCACTTGTACTCTGATGTGGGGTAGAAATGTCTAGATGTATTGGTTTGGGTTGTATTGTGGTAAAACCTGGTTGTCTTTTTGGAATGCATGTTTGGATGTTTTATTGACACGCATCATAAAGTGTTTGATAGTGAATGGTTTGGTTGGTTTTTTCTTAAGGGAAAATTGTTCCCAAATTTGTTCTTGAAGCCCTCGACATTTATTTCTAGCCTTTGATTACTTGGGAATTTTTCTTAAGTCCAAGTAACCCTCCCTGCCTCCTCAAGCCAGTGAGGTAGGGGAAAGGTGTTACAAATGGTAATATATTTTTCGGTCCATTAGAGTTGATTCGTGGATTTGGAGTTGACATTCGGGGTGATATATTCCTTGTTAGGGATGGTATCAAGGCATAGGCTTGTTGGAACATGGAATGTATAGCATAAAAGGACGTAGATAACCCTTTATGCTGAAATTTAAGTTACGAGTGAGTTGGGTACATAAGTGTTTTGGAGATAGTTATAGGAATTAGAAATCTCATTTTCATGGGTGTGGCGATTGAGATGTGCATGGCATATATGGTAGAAATGAATTCCCTATAGGATGCATATTTCTTTGTGGTATAATTATTTATGACATGATATGAATGTGTGACATTGTAATGTGAATAAATTGGTTTTTTGAAAATGGTTTGGTTTTCAAAATGGTGAAACATGGAAAATTTGAACTTGTGGAAAGCCTTGGGCAATAGTGTTGTGTAATGTGATTTGAAATTGGATTTCAGGATGTCTATGGAAGTGATACTCATGGTTGTTTGTTTTATGTTTATAGAAATGGCACCAGGTAGGCATCGCAGAGACCTACCGGAGGAGGCAGTAGAGAATGTGGTAGCACTAGAGCCTCAGGTGAACCAACATCTAGTGCAAAGCATAGTGCAAGCTTTCCAAGCAGTGGAAAGTGGAAATAAAATAGATGATCCAAGGAATGTAGATCATGTAGTTCATTTTCAAAAGCAGAATCCACCCATCTTTTGTGGTGATTCAGAGCCGGAGAGGGCATAAGCATGGTTGAATAGAATGAACAAGATCTTCGAGTTATTGGGAACACTGGTAGATTTTAAAGTGAAGTTGTAAATGTATATGTTGGAAGATCATTCCCATCAGTGGTGGGATTTGGTAGTCCAAGCAGGGAAGAACTAGGATGTGACATGCGAAGGCTTTGAGAAATTGTTTAGTAAACAATTCTACCCACATACGTTCAGAATTCATCTCCGGACAGATTTCTTCAGTTTGAAGTAAGAGCTTATATCAGTGACGGAGTATGCAGCTATGTTTATGAAATTTGTGTGGTTTTCACCCAAGGTGGCGGGTAGCACGTCATTGAAAGAAAGGTTCTTTGAAGCGGTTTTATGGAAAGAAATATATTCAAAGATAGTGGTGTTGTGTATAGATGATAACACAGATATGGTGAATAGAGCCTCGGTGGCTGAGCAGGATCTATCGAGCGCTCCTGGTGGAGGAAGCATGGTGGTAACCATGTGGAATAGTTGGAACTCTAATGCTAGTTTCAATCGGAGGAGGGACACTTATTACCAGGGTGGGAATAGGACAAATAATCCGATGGAAGGATCGGTGAATCTTCCGCCGAATCCCCAGAGAAAACTAGGACGTTTTTAGTGTGGTTCTACGAGCCACATCTGTAAAGACCAGGAAATTTCAAGGGAAATTTTTTTAAAATTTTCTTTGGGATTTTACAAGAACGTAGTTTCTGACAGCGCTTGATTCTAAGTCCCGTTGTGCCTGGATTTAATTTCCGAAGTTTAGCTTGGGTACGTTCAGTGAACAAACGAGCGGGTTTTTCTAACTTTTGAACCGGTGCTTGGAATCGAATTCCGAGGGCACCGATGAAATCGCAGCGCTGGTATTTTATTAGAAACACCTATTCTAGAGTTGCATTTGCTCGGGTGTGGTTTTTAATTTTTGGGCTTTATGTTAAGAAATAAAAAAATTTGGTATGACAAACTTAATTTTATTTCACTTAAAGCCGCTTAAAGCCACTTTAAGCTGCTTAAGCTAAGTTGAAGCAGATGGGGTGGAACCCAAAATATCCTACCCTTTTGGTAGGATATTTGTGAGGTGGGGCCCTCACGAGCCCCACTGTTTCTTTCCCTCTAAGTAACGCACCCGCGAAAACCCTTTTTAAATAAAGTCAACCGACTCGTTTTCTTAAAATTCTAAACGCCCCTATTAATTGGGCAGTCAAGTCATACCATTAATGCATCGAATTAATGGTTCGTTACTTAACTTATAATTTTTTAAATATTGGAATGAGAAGAAAATAATACCAATACTTGTTTTCTCTTAAGGGTTTCTTGTTGAGAGAATTGGGAGAAGCTTGAAGATCTTCACCCTCCTTCGTGAAGAACGCGAAGAACGCAAAGAACGCCAGCCTCCGACGAAGGGCGACGAAGAACGCCAAACCCTCGAAGATCAACGACATGACGCTGACAGTTCTCCCTCTACGATGCTTCTTCCACGACAATCCATCCCCGCGACAATCTTCAATCGACAACTTGAGGTAGGGGGTTTACGTGATTTTCCTTACGTGATTCTCTTCCGTCTTTTATCCGCGATATTTGAACCGCATGATATCAGTTAACGGAAGGAGGCCAGACCGCAAAAACACGGCCGTCCCCCTCCCTTTTTGTTTTTCTTGTTGTTTCATATCGAATGAATGGATGCGCGACAACGTCACACCGCGCGGGATCAAGCGGCAAGCATGTGTGACATCGTCACGCCGCGTGTGATCGAGCGGCAAGAATGTGTGAAGTCGTCACACCGCGCATTCAAATTTTAAACTCTCATGCGTGGGTATTTGATTACAAGGTGTTTGTATAATTTATTTTCGATAAACCATACCCTTGTCAATGATTAAAATCATGTGTTTTTTTATTTTCCAATTGATAACACCTAATGTGGAGGGCGCGGGCCGAACAAACACGGCCCGACAACCCTCCGCAGATTGTTTATCAATGTGCGGATCGACGGATGACGACGAAGCAGGCCTCTATGGTGTTTGAGAGACTTGCAGTGAAGATCGGGTCCCGGGAGGACCACTAGCGAAGACCGCACACAAAACGGACCACCGGAGCGCGTCCGGTGGTCCGAGGAAGCTTCCGTCGGCGCGCCACAGCTACGCCGGATCGACGGTGGTCCGAGGAAGCTCCGATTGACGCACCGTCAGCGGAAATGTGATCCACGGATCGAGACGGTCATTTCAACATATTACACTCAAGGTTTCGGAGAGATTTGGGTTCGGCCGGGTTGGTTCGTACACGAAACCAACCGGGCCCTCGGAGTAGAAAAGGGTATATCTTGAGCACCGGACGTCCGATTGATGTGCCGTCAACTTTATTGGAATCCTATTGATGAGAAGGAACTTTTGGCATGCCCTGCCCGAGGTTTGGATGCAGTTGGAGTATGTCCGGGTTGGATTGTACCCGAAATCCAACCGGGAACCTAGAGAGGAAAAGCTGATATCTTTCAGACCAGACGTCAGTTTGACGAACCGTCAGCAGCGTTGTTGATCCCTTTGAGAAAAGGTCCCTATGAGTGCACCCTATGAGAGTTCTGGGTATAGTTGAGATACGGCCGGGTTGGTTCACACACGAAACCAACCGGGCCCCTGGGACGAAAATGTTAATAACCCATAGACCGGGCGCCCGATTGGCGCGCCGTCTGTTGCGTTGAGACCCCTATGACAAGGCGGTCTGTTGAGATACTTCTTCATGGGAATTTTTGTTACTTGGAGCATCAACCAGTAGCTCATGGAGCGGACCCTCCCGGAGGCGAGCGTGCGGAGTACGGAGACCGTGTAGCCGGCTGAGACCTGACGACTGCTTGTCTGATTCCTTTCGGAGTGACCAGCATAGCCCAGTGGGGAGCACTACTTTGTGAGGTGGCAGACCCACGGCGGAGGAGCACTACTGTGTGAGGTGGGAGACCCGCGGTACTCGATAGGAGGAGTACTTCTGTAGGCTATGAGGGGGAACACTACTGTGTGAGGTGGATGACCCATGGCGGGAAGCACTACTGTGTGAGGTGGCAATCCCGCGGTACTCAACAGGAAAAGTACCTCAGCAGTTTTAGGTTGGTGAGCAGTACCTCGGAGTCGTGACAGGACCACTGTACTCTCCAGAGACGGAGCTCTTCAGCAGTTACAGTTTAGATAATGAAAATCCTGGTTTGAGCTGAGACTTTCAACCTTTGTGTTTCCTCATGATTGAGATGGGTTACTTGATAAATTAGGTATATGTATGGGCATATACCTGGGTAGTGGTTATCCATTAATTTCATAACCCTTGTGTTTCCTCATGATTGAGATGGGTTACATGATAACTTTGGTATATGTATGGGCATATACCTAAGTACAGGTTATCTGTTGAGATCTTCTTTTTGGTTATACTTGTTGGTTTTAGTGAGACCTTGAGGGTCTCGGGGTCCCTACTGAGTATCGTTATACTCACCCCTGCACGGGCTATGACCGCACCTCGTTGTGTTGGTTGCAGACGACGGGAAGTGCTGATAGAGGCCGAGTGTTCGAGGACTGGACAGTACTTGGAGGTGGACTTCATGACGAGACGACACTCAGAGGAGGTTGACGGGCGAGAGCATTGTGGAGGGTATCTATACCTACCCTTCAGGTAGGATCTGTGGTGGACGATCCAGGAGATGCACCATCTATACCTACCCTTCAAGTAGGATCTGAGGAGGACGACCCAGAAGCTGCTTCTGTTCTTCCAGCTGTTGTCTTTTTCTGTTGTACTTTGTTCAGTTGTAGTTGTACTTTCATTTGGGTTTGTATTCTGGCCCATTTACCTTTCAGCACTCTCTTGTACTTACTGTTTTACTTCCTCTTGTACTCTGTGGGGTTTTTTTACTTTTATAAAGGTAATTCCTTCCCAGTTATCTGGATTTACGCCTTTGGTGCTAGTCTCCAGCCCCTGGCCTATGGAAGGCGGGATTTGGGTAGTCACGACACGAGCCCCAAGGACGGGTCGTGAAAAATTGGTATCAGAGGAGTCGGTTCTACCGCAGAACTTATAACTCAGATATTTTCTTTCTATGAAGAAATAGTGTTAAGAGTACCGAGTGTGGTTTTCAGTTCAGGGAGTCCAGTGTTGGTGCGGGAGGCTGATGTATCTATACACCAGGACCCTGACAAC
The DNA here is from genome assembly GCA_963277665.1 of Viscum album. Taxonomy (NCBI): domain Eukaryota; kingdom Viridiplantae; phylum Streptophyta; class Magnoliopsida; order Santalales; family Viscaceae; genus Viscum; species Viscum album. The sequence continues at coordinate 390,137,391 of OY728142.1, read as the reverse complement.
TAATTTCCGACTTTGTGCACAAAAACACTGATTGCGTGTGTGTTTCCAGATGTTTTTAAATATCAGCTCTAACCAGGTCAGCTCACCAGGTATAATCATTTGACCATATCACGTTGTTTATTTTAGGATGCCTTTTCTCGGACGACCAGCTAGAGCCCAGAGGGATGTGCGTACTGGAAGCCTGTCGAGCGACGAGGCTTCGGTACAGGACCCTCTTGCAGTTGAGGCACCAGCGGAGGCACCAGCGGTACTACCATACGTTGGGCCACCAATGCCACCATCCCCAGCAGTAGACGATGCACGCCACATGAGCGCACTGCACGAGTTCCAGCGCCAGAGGCCACCCAGGTTCCGGGGAGAGACGGACCCGCAGGCGGCTGAGGATTGGCTAGGGGCAGTGGTGAGAGTCGTCAGGCTAGTAGGGACGCCTGCAGACATCATGGTGATCATTGCTGCCAACATTCTTCAGTCAGCAGTAGGCAGGTGGTGGAGCAACTTGTTCCAGTTTTCCGAAGGGATGACCTTCACATGGGAAGACTTCAAGGCTTTCTTCAGGGTGGAGTTTGTGCCCGTATCTCTACACCCCGAGCGTGTACAGGAGCTTCTGCCTTTGCCGCAGGGTTTTCGATCAGTAGCCAAGTCATCTGTGGGAAGTATATAGATGATGAAGTGGTCCAAGAGGACTAGAGCCATCCGTACGAGGAGTATGAATTGTTATGAATGCGGCAGGAATGGTCACTTGGCACATGACTATCCGACTCCTCGTACAGATGATCCGCAGGCTTTGGAGGAGCCACCGAGGCAGAAGCAGCGGCCGGTGCTTGAGCAACAGTCGAGCAGCGGAAAAGGAAGTAGAGCTCCGGGAGCAGGTGTACAGGAGAGGAACTAGTGGATACGTCCCTTGTACTTCAAGTTCCATGTTGATGTTGTATCTGTGTCTTTGTACTATGAGCTGCAATAATAAAAAGACACTTATCTTTGTGATGTTTGCTTTCCTGTCCTTTTGTTTGGTTGATACTGATAGGTCCCAGTTAAAACTGTTGACTTGGCCCTCACTTCCAAGATTTCTACTGGAGGATACCAAGTGACCTCACACTAATTCCAACAGTGTGACTCGGCCCTTGGAGGCGAGAGTGACGGTTGGATCTCTTGGTAGTTATGTCGAGGCCTTACGACGTCATCCATGGCATGAATACATCATTCATGTCAGGATTGACTGTATTAGGAAATGGGCATGGTTCATCCAGGGGATGAGACCAAGTTTCCCTTTTCGGTAAAGGAGAAATTTTAGCAGCTCTTTCAGATCGTAGGCAAAGAAGGTGCAGATCATCCAGGAGCGGATGAAGACTGTACAGTGTAGTAAGAAACAGGAAACTAGCACCAGTCTTGGAGACTCGGGCATGTTAAATGTTTCCATAAGAGGAAGCTTAAAGGGGAGATGAGTCTGTGAAGCAGTAGACGTGGAGGTAGAGCTAGGAGAGTAGCATGAGGTGGTTTACATATTAACATGCTACAACAACCCGCCTTATTTATCCCCACCGGGCTCAGGGATCTAGAGGGTGGAGGAAGAGTGCGGTTGAATGTGGTGAAAGAGAGTGACCTGATGGCTCTAAGAATGATTCAAGGTATATTCTGTGTCCACAAATAGCTTCTGTAGTAACGGACGTTGATATGAATCATTCCTTGCTTTCACAAATCTTGTTCCAGACCTAGATTTTCCGATAATCCATGGACATGACCCTCACGTCTGGAGATACCTTGGGAGGAGACTCGATAATCACACTTACGCCGACGGTGTGGTCAGACCCTCGAGACGAGAGTTTCGGTTGGAATATCTTGGTGGCAGAGTCGAGGCCTTACGACGTTGGTTTGAGTATGGACTGGGAAATCACAGTTCATACACAAATTGATGGTATTAGGAAAAAAGGTTGTGGTTTATCTACGAAGTCAGGTTTGGTTTTCCTCGGTCGGCGAAAAGGGAACCCCAGGCAGCACAGGATAACTCATGCACAGGGGGGTGTGACCGAACGCTCTTGAGTTGGTCAACCTTACCCTCGTGGCAGCAGTCATTTTGAGTTCCAGTTCTAACAGGAGTTGGAGACCTCTGGAGTTCGAGGATGACGATCACGTCCTTATACGGGTCTCACCTCGATGAGGTTTATAGAGATGTGACCAAGGCGGCAAGTTATCTCCGAGGATCAGCGGACCTTCTTAGGTTCTCAGCTGGGTAGGCGGGGTGGTTTACCACTTGACCCATCCACCTCAGTTTCACCAGGTGCACGACGACTTCCACGTATCTCAACTGAGGAGATACATGCTCGACCCTTCGCATATCATCGACCATGGGGAGCTGGACGATGGCGATGGGGTGACTTTCACGGAGGTTCTAGAGGGGATCGAGGATCGACAGGAGTGGATCTTTCGAGGACGGCCTATTCCTCAGGTGCGCTTTCATGGGAAGTACAGAAACCTCAAAGTTAGAACATGGGAGCGGAAGGCTCAGATGCGTGCTCAATACCGCTTTTGTGACCCTAGTTTGTGTTGAAGCTTTACGGGGACGTAAAGCCCTGAGGTTGGAGTAATGTAAAGACCCGAAAATTTCAAGTGTAATTTTTTTCTAAATTTTCTTTGGGATTTTACAAGAATGCAGTTTCTGACGGCGCATGATTCTGATGCCCGGTGTGCCCGAAATTAATTTCCGAAGTTTAGCTCGGGTACTTTCAGTGAACGAACGAGCGGGTTTTTCTAACTTTTGAACTGGTAATCAGAATCAATTTCTGAGGGCACCGATGAAATCGCAACAATAGTATTTGCTTTGAAACACCTCTTCCGAAGTTGCATTTGCTCGGGTGGGGTTTTTAATTTTTGGGCTTTATGTTAAGAAATAAAATAATGTGGTATGAAAAACTTTATTTTTTTTTCACTTAAAGCCGCTTAAAGCCACTTTAAGCTTCTTAAGATGAGTTAAAGTGGATAGGGTGGAACCCAAAATATCCTACCCTCTTGGTAGGATATTTGTAAGGTGGGGCCCGTACGAGCCCCACCGTTTGTTTCCCTCTAAGTAACGCACCAGTGAAAAACCTTTTTAAATAAAGTCAACCGACGCGTTTACTTAAAATTCAAAACGCCCCTATTAATTGGGCAGTCAAGTCCTACCATTAATTCATCGAATTAATGGTTCGTTACTTAACATATAATTTTCTAAATATTGGCATGAGAATAAAATAAGACCAATACTTGTTTTCTCTTAAGGGTTGCTTGTTGAGAGAATTGGGAGAAGCTTGAAGATCTTCACCCTCCTTTGTGAAGAACGTGAAGAACACCGGCCTCCGACGAAGGGTGACGAAGAACACCAAACCCTCAGAGATCGATGACGTGACACCAACAGTTCTCCCTCTGCGACGCTTCTTCCATGATGATCCATCCCCATGACAATCTTCAATTGACAACTTGAGGTAGGGGGTTTACGTGATTTTCCTTATGTGATTCTCTTCCATCTTTTATCCGCGATATTTGGACCGCATGATATCAGTTAATGGGAGGAGGCCAGACCACACAAACATGGTCGTCCCCCTCCCTTTTTGTTTTTCTTGTTGTTTCGGATCGAATGAATGGATGCGCGACAACGTCACACCGCGCGGGATCAAGCGGCAAGCATGCGCGACATCGTCACGCCGCGCGGGATCGAGCGGCAAGAATGTGTGACGTCATCACGCCATGAATTCAAATTTTAAACTCTCGTTCGTGTGTATTTGATTGCAAGGTGTTCGTATAATTTATTTTGGATAAATTATACCCTCTTCAATGATTAAAATCATGTTTTTTTTATTTTCCAATTGATAACACCTAATGCGGAGGGTGCGGGCCGAACAAATACGGCACGACAACCCTCTGAAGCTTGTTTATCGATGTGCGGATCGACAGACGATGACGAAGTAGGATGCTATGGCATTTGAGGGCCTTGTAGTGAAGATCGGGTCCCAGGAGGACCATTGGCGAAGACCGCACGCAAAACGGACCACCAGAGCGCGTCCGGTGATCCGCAGAAGCTCCCGCCGGCGCGGCGGCACCGGCGGCCGGAGGCGGCGGCCGACCGCTAGGTGGCGGCGGTGCCAGGCGCGCCGCCAGAAAAACCCTCCGCGGCGAGGTTGGTTCCACGGCCGTGCGGAACCGAGGGGCGGGACGCGGACGGCAAGCCGTGTCTGGGTACCGCGGAGCGGCCCCCGCGCGGGGGCCGCAGTTTTCTCGCTCGCCCGGTTGACCGAGCCGAGCCGACCCACCGTGCCGGGTCGCATCCAGGCCGGGCCGAGTCGCGCCCAACCGGGTCGGACCCGGACTCGGGTCGGGTCGACCCGGTTCGGGCCGGCCCAGGGGGGTCGGGCCGGGTCGGTTTGGGCCCAGACCCCCCGTTTTCGGACAGTTTTCAGTCTTTTTCACATATCTTGGGCTACGGACCTCCGATTGACGCATCGCCAGTAGAGATGCGATCCACGAATCGAGACGGTCTTTTCAACATATTACACTCATGGTTTCGGAGAACTTTAGGTTCGGCCGGGTTGGATCGTACACGAAACCAACCGGGCCCTCGGAGCGGAAACGAGTATATCATGAGCACCGGACGTCCGATTGACGTGTCGTCGACTTTATTGGAATCCTCTTGATGAGACGGAACTTTTGACATGCCCTGCCCGAGGTTTGGACGCAGTTGGAGAATGGCCGGGTTGTATTGTACCTGAAATCCAACCGGGCCCTTGGAGCGGAAAAGCTGATATCTTTCAGACCAGACGTCTGTTTGACGAACCGTCAGTGGCGTTGTTGATCCCTTTGAGTAACGGTCACTATGAGTATACCCTATGAGAGTTCGGGGTATAGTTGAGATACAGCTGGGTTGGTTCGCACACGAAACCAACCGGAGCCCTGGGACGAAAATGTTAATAACTCATAGACTGGGCACCCGATTGACGCGTCGTCTGTTGCGTTGAGACCCCTATGACGAGTCGGTCTATTGAGATACTTCTTCGTGGGACTTTGTGTTACTTGGAGCATCGACCAGTAACTTGTGGATCGGACCCTCCCAGAGGCGAGCGTGCGGAGTATGGAGACCGTGTAGCCGGCTGAGACATGACGACTGCTTGTCTGATTCGTTTCGGAGTGACCTGCATAGCCCAGTGGGGAGCGCTACATTTTGAGGTGGCAGACCCACAGTGGAGGAGAACTACTGTGTGAGGTGGCAGACCCGTGGTACTCGACAGGAGGAGTACCTCTGTCGGCTATGAGGGGGAGCACTACTATGTGAGGTGGCAGACCCATGGCGAGAAGCACTACTGTGTGAGGTGGTAGGCCCACGGTATTCGACAGGAGGAGTACCTCAGCAGTCTTAGGATGGTGAGCAGTACCTCGGAGTCGTGACAGGACCACTGTACTCTCCAAAGATGGATCTCTTCAGCAGTTACAGTTTCGATAATGAAAATCCTGGTTTGATCTGAGACTTTTGACCTTTGTGTTTCCTCATGATTAATATGGGTTACTTGATAACTTAGGTATATGTATCGGCATATACCTGGGTAGTGGTTATCCGTTGATTTTATAACCCTTGTGTTTCCTTATGATTGATATGGGTTACTAGATAACTTAGGTATATGTATGGGTATATACCTAAGTAGAGGTTATCTGTTGAGATCTTCTTTGTGGTTATCCTTGTTGGTTTTAGTGATACCTTGAGGGTCTCGAGGTCCCTACTGAGTATCGTTATACTCACCCCTACACAGGCTATTCCCGCACCTCATTGTGTTGGTTGGAGACAACGAGCAGTGCTGACGGAGGCTGAGTGTTCGAGGACAGGACGGTACCCGGAGGTGGAATTCACGGCGAGACGACAGTCGGAGGAGGTTAACGGGAAAGAGCTTTGTGGAGGCTATCTGTACCTCCCCTTCAGGTAGGATCCGTGGTGGATGATCCAGGAGTTGCGCCATCTGTACCTACCATTCAGGTAGGATCTGAGGAGGACGACCCAGGATCCACTTCTGTTCTTCCAGCTGTTGTCTTTTTCTATTGTACTTTGTTCAGTTTTAGTTGTACTTTCATTTGGGTTTGTATTCTGGCCCATTTACCATTCATCACTTCTCTTATACTGAGTGTTTTACTTTCGCTTGTACTCTATGGTGTTTTGTTTACTTTTATAAAGGCAATGTTTTACCAGTTATTAGGATTTACACCTTTTGTTCTAGTCGACAGCCCCTGGCCTATGGAAGGCGGGCTTAGGGTAGTCACGGCACGGGCCCCGAGTATGGGTCATGACAACATCAAACAGGATTGTACGACACAGCCTCAAGCATGTCATAATTGTAAGAAGATGGGGCATCTGTAGCATTATTGTCGAAAGGCTCCAAGGATAGGTGTGCATGATACTCCTCAGGGATCAAAGACGTCATATGCGTCAATGGGATGGGGACAACCACACACCCCTCGTTAGTAGAGTAAAGTGGGTCATGGTGATTCTCAGAATACCATGACGCCTCAACAAAGTAATAAAGAGTAGAGTGTGTCAACAAAGTCATTGTTTGGAACTGAGTAGGTTGTGGTGGATGATTTTTCGGGACTATCCATGGTGCGAGGTACTATTTTTTAAATTATACCTTGATTCAAGTTCTGTTTGATACGGGTGATTCACACTCTTTTATTGCTGCATGTGTTGTTTATTTTCTTTGTTTAAGGGTAGAAATGATGCACTCAATTTTAAAACTACAAACTCCTCTGGGTCTAAGGGATTTTCGAACCTTCTTGTGTATAGAATGTTGTATCATTGTGGGAAAGGTGGATATAATGTGTAATTTTGCAATGCTTGAGATGGATGGGTATTATGTAATCTTGTGAATGGATTGGATGGTTTCGTTTAATGCCCACATCGATTTTGATGCGCGAACAGTGGCTTTTACGACACACAATGGTGTTAGACGTCTCTTTAGAGGATAGAGGCATGGAAGGTAGGGTGAAATGGGTTTGTTGGCACTAAAAGTGGGAATGTTATCATATCAGTTGGCGGTGTTTTCGTTAGAATCTATAGATGGTGTTGAGTAAAGTGTTCTTCCAGTAGTGGTGGATATGTTCATGGAAGTCTTTCCAGATGAATTCTCTAGGTTACCTCATGTAAGAGAATTAGAGTTTATGATTGATCTCCATCCAGGGACCATTCCAATCTCACATCTATCTTACCGGATGGAACCTACTGAATTGTGAGAATTGAAAGCCCAGTTTGAATACTTAGAAAACAAATATTTTAAATGGATTAGCACTTCTCTATGGGCATCACTAGTGTTGTTTGTGAAAAAGGTGGATGAAACATTGAGGCTATGTGTTGATTATCGTAGACAAAACAAAGATACGATAAAGAACATATATCCACTTCCACGAATTGATGATTTGTTTGACCAGTTGAGGGGAGCCTAGTGGTTCTCCAAGATCGACCTAAGTTCAGGAAATCATCAATTGCGGGTGAGGAAGGGAGATATTACTAAAAAATCTTTTAGAAGTAGATATGGTCATTATGAATATTTGGTTATTCCCTTTGGTCTAACTAATTCACTAGCGGTGTCCATGGCATTGTTGAATCGGGTATTTCAGAGATATCTAGATTAATTTGTGGTGGTGTTTTTAGATGATATTCTTGTGTATTCAAATACAAGGGTGGAGCATGAGCATCACTTGGGGATAGTTCTGTGGATCATGAGGGATCAGTGGTTGTATTCCAAATAGTCAAACTTTGACTTTTGGATACATGAAGTTCAATTTCTTGGACATGTGATTTCTAAAAGGGTTGTTTTAGTGGGTCTAAAAAAGATAGAGGTTGTTATATCTTGGAAACCGCCATAGAATGTGTTTGAGGTACAGTGTTTCCTCGGTATTGCTGGGTAATATTGGTGTTTTGTTCATGATTTTTCATGTTTGGATTCACCAATGACAGCTTTGAAAAGAAATAATTTTCCATTCCAATGGAATGAATAGTGTTATAGGTGTTTCATAAATCTAAAGGGTCGTCTTACGTCATCACCAATATTGGTTTTTCCAAAACCAAGAAAAGGATGTGTGGTGTATTGTAATGCATCGAGATCAGGGTTGGGGTGCGTTCTCATGCAAGGGAATCATGTGGTTGTGTATGGATCATGGCAATTGAGGGTGCATGAAAATAACTACTGAACTCGTGAGTTGGAATTGGCAGAAGTGGTGCATGCTTTGAAGGTGCGGCGTTATTATCTCTTCGATGAGAAAGTCATGGTATATATTGATCATAATACCTTGAAGTACATTTTATCACAAAGGGATTTGAACTTGAGGTAAAGAAGATGGATATAATATCTCCAGATATTTGATTTGGACTTGAAGTACACACCAGGTAAGGGAAATTTGGTGGCGGATGCATTAAGTCGAAAACCATATCATATGGTGAAACAGTCATCATACCAGTGGAACTTGATGTCGGTTATAGCCGATATGCTATTGGAATGTGAGGACCATGGTGATAGAGTGGTCTTCTTTCTGGTTCTATTGATTACTGACTCGGTTTTCCTGTTTAAAGGGGCACAAGTATCTGATTCTGAGTGTGTGACCATGTTGTCGAGATTCAATGGTTGGGAGAACCTTGAGGGTTGGCAACTAAATGGAGATTTTATTATCTGTTTTTTGAATCGGATGGTTATTCCAGTTTCCTTTCAGGAGGAGCTTCTCAAGGCGTATCATCATTCCAGGTGGGATGTTCATCCTGAAATACAGAATGTGTTTAAAGTGTTTAAAGAATAGTTCTGGTCGTCTTGTATGAAAAGAAGAGTGGATGAGTTCATTTTGAGATACTTGACTTGTTATCAGGTCAAGGCCGAACATCAGAGGATAGAAATAATTTTGCAGTCCTTACCAATCCTTGTTTGGAAGTGGGATCAAATAGCGATGGATTTTTTAATAGGTACTCCATGAAAGGTCAGGAAGCATGATTCCATTTGGGTGATAGTGGATTGGCTAATGAATTCGGACCATTTAATCCTGATTCATGAATCTCATATGGTTGAGGATATGTCCAAAATCTATATCCGAGAGGTGGTAAAGAGGAATGGAATTCCAGTTTCGATTATATCAGATAGAGATCTGAGTTTTACATCTCATTTCCGGAATTTATTATATAAATCCCTTGGAACTAGGTTGACTGTGAGAATGGCGTATCACCCTTAGATGGATGGTCAATCTGAGAGGGAGATACAAACTCTTGAGGATATGTTGAGGGCTTGTGTTATAGATTTTGGTGCCTCGTGGGAGGGGAACTTGTCATTGGTTTTGTTTTTGTATAGTAATAGTTACCAGGAATCCATACATATGCCTCCATTTGAAGCGTTGTATGGGCGGTCGTGTCATTCTCTTCTATGTTGGGTGGAAATGGGTCAGTCCTCAATGGTTGGACCGAGCCTTGTATAAGAGACTACAGAGAAGATCAAGTTGATCAAGAAGATAATAGATATGGATTAGAGTTATCATAAATCGTATTCGGATCAGCTTCAATGGCTATCGTCATTCGAGGTGAGTGATTATGTTTTCATGAGAATCTCTTCTAGGTTTGGACATCATCAGTTTGGGTAGCAGGGAATGTTACCTCTAGGGTATATTGGACCATTTGAGATTCTTGAACAGATGGGTGAGGTGGCTTATTGTTTGTCTTTTCCACCTAGGTTCAGTGTGGTGAACAATTTTTTTCATGTTTCATAGTTGAAAAAGTATCAACAGGATCATGACGATGTAATTCGATGGGATCATGTAGAACTAGAACCGGATGCTTTGTTGGTGCACATGCCAGTGTGGGTTGTGGATAGGCAAGAGAAAGTATTGTGTGGTAAAAGCATCAGTTTATTTAATGTATTGTGGCAGCATGGTCAGATTCAAGAGGAGACATGAGAGCAGGAGAAAGAGATGATCGAGCAGTGGCCCAAGCTCTTTCAGCAAAGGGCTGGTTCACTACTTTCTGAGGACGGAAAGTCCAATGGTGGGGAAAATTTAGTACCTCTGGTTTCAGTTATGTGGCCTTTTAATGCATTTTTACGTGTTTAAAGTTCACGGGATGATTTTGGATGATTTTGGGTAGTTTGGAATCATTTTTGATGAGTTTGGAGGCTTTTAAATGGGTGCACGGTTTGATCACGATTAGTGGAAACCATGCAAGTCCTCCAGGAAACCATGCAAGGGAGACAGTAGGATTTGAATAGCCTGCACACAGTTTTCCAAACTGTGCAAGGAAACCATGCAGACCATTTCTCTTGAGGCAGTATCGTGCGCTTAGTTAGCGTACGGTTTTCCAAACCGTGCGGGCTAACCGTGCAACCGCTCAAAAACAGGGTTTTAAAACCTGGGATCAATCAAGCTTGACTCATACCACTCCAATCATCCTCCCACTTGAGCCTCACTCAAGATTTTTAGTTCTCAAGGTTTTTAGGGGCTCTCCCACTCTGTTTGGAATCATTTTAAGGGGTTTCATGGCGGTTTAAAGGTGGTTTCTCCCAGGTAAGTCTCTCCTCTTGATTTCTTTGTGGTTTCCTCTAGATCTACATCTCCCTCTCTCTCGGTTTTCTAGATCTACACTCTTTTTGTGTAGATCTATGGTTGTGTATGCCTGGGATGATGATTTTAAAGCTTTTGAATGTTAGGGAAAGGTATCTAGAGAGATTTTGGTGGCGCATTCTCCTTATTTGAGGTGTAATTACATGTGGGTTGATTTCACTGGAACCCTAAAGGTAAGTGGATTCTATATCAAATCCAATTAGTTAGAACTAGTGGTTCTTTGTTTACAATTAATTTGATTTGATGAAAAATTAATTGTGATTTTTTGTGTGAAATTGGTTGAAAATCCCTTGGGTGATGTTATAGGGATTTTGGGGGAAAAGGGATTTTATGGTGAAATGATCCTGTTGTGGATTTAAAAATGGATATTTTAAAATGGGATGTTATGGTTGATTTTTGAAAATTATTTATGGAATGGGATTTCAATAAAGAGGGTGTTTTATTAAAATATGGTTTGGTATGGAAAATGATTTTTCAATAAATGGTTGATTTATTGAAGTGGATTGATATGTAGTTGAATTTGGTTGATTGCATGATCTTGTGACCATAAAGGGTGATATTCTTGGTTGTGATTGATTTAATGTTGTGTGGAAGTGGCAAGAAATACCACTATAAAAGGGGGATGGATAGTGGATGGAAGGGCCACCATCAAAGGATAACTGGACAGGAAGAGACACTATTTGTGAATGGATAAACGGGTTCGATGGAAGCTCCACTGTTTGGTTGTTTAGTTGTTTTGGTCATTTGTTGTGCATTGTTTGCAAGTTGGAAATTTTTGTTCAAGTGTTTGAATGGTGAAATGTCTTGTGGCATACTTGGTTGGCTTTCCCTTGGGTTCTTGGTTTGGGTATGATGGCTTGGTAAGGGTGTGTTTGTCTAATGGAAACAGTTGCACAAGTGATTATTTTATATAAATTGTTTATATAAATGTGCTAACGGTTTTTTTCCTAGAGGCATGTGTATGGAAGTAATTTGGGGAAAACCTATTGAGTTTTAGTACTCACACCCTTCTTTGGCACGTTGGTGTCTTTTCAGATGTTGTGTATCTTGACATGGGAAAAGGTAAGGCATCTCCCTCCTTTAGTGGTGCATTGTGATATCTTGGTGGAGCTTGGAGCTTGGATCTTGGTGTGGAGTTGTGGTGGTTTCATGGCATATAGTGTTTTTTTCTTGGTTTCTTCTTGTACTCTGATGTGGGGTAGACATGTATGGTTGTATTTGTTTGGGTTATATCATGGTAAAACTTGGTTATCTTTTGGGAATTCATGTTTGGTTGTTTTATTGACTTTCGTCATATAGTGTTTGATAGTGGATGGTTTGGTTACTTTTCTCTTAAGGGAAAATCGTTCCCCAAATTGTTCTTGAAGCCCTCATAATTCATTGCCACACTTTGGCACCTTGGGAAAGTCGATTAAGGCCAAGTAACCCTCACCGCCTCCTCAAGCCAATGAGGTAGGGGTGGGGTGTCAAACAATAAGTCTTAGGATGAAAATATCCATGCAGATGAGGACAATTTTAAAAATATCATTTTCATCAAGTATTCTGAATTGGAAGTAAAATCCAATAACATCAAGGAATGCAACTATTTATTAAAAAAAACAAGTTATGTTTCATGATGTGGAAAATGAAAGAGTGAAGAAGGTTTGTGAATATAAGTTGATTATGATTAAAGAATATAAAAAAATCTCAATATGATATGTATAGAATAGTAAGTTGTGATTGTTAATATATAAAATATATATATTGAGTATTAGAAAATAAACAGAAAGTTATTATTACTATACAATGATCAATTGAGGATTCTAATGTTAAAAAATTTCTAACATGTGATAAAAAGATCAAGAACTTAAAGAGGATCAATCTCAAGCTGTTGTGAATAAAGATGCACCATCCATATGAACATGTAATAATGTTTTTAAATATATTTTCAAGAATATTTAATGTTGTAAAAATCAATACAATTATAGATAACTAAAGGAGATAATAATCCTACCACCATGATAAGGGTGGATTGGATAACGAGTGTGGTATTAAGATCCCCATGAAGATCCCACAAATATATGAATAAGATCGAAAAATGTCATATTTAAGATATAAGAATACAAAGGTTTATGGTTCAATGTTGGTGTTGAAAAAAAAATTCATCATTTTGTATTGGATTATTGGTATTATACTCTAAATGAAAAATCATAATGTAAGGTCATGTCTAGGTATATAAATATATAGACGAATAAGCAACATTTATAGACTAATTTAAAATTGAAAACCGATAATGTTGTCTAAGATGGTGGTCATTATATTTGTTCATGCTCATCCTAACATGTATTGAAAGCTAATAATAAATAAAGGCCACCAATGATAGATAATAAATAAGAAGAAACATTGTTTTGTATGTAGAATAATGTTTTAAACACATTTAAATAGAGAATATATCATGTTGTAATGGTGAGAAGACCTTGGATTCTAAGCCCAAGAAGGTGATGAAATGTAAATCAACCAAAATAACTATTAAAATGGATGGAATTTAGAAGAATCCATGTGAAAAAACAAAACATAATGTCAATGTTTCTTATAATATTTTATTTATAGATCTAGAATATTTATATATTATGAGAATATTTAAATAAGAATAGGAAATGTCTTGTGAAAAGGAAAAAAGAAAATATTCCACCTGAAGGTAAATAGATTCTATGTGCGAGGTGAAACAAATCTTGAGACACTACTAATGTTTGCTCTATAATAATTATACCATAAGAAGTGTTTATAAATAAGAGGAAAGTTATGCATGGTTATACAAGTGGATTAAAGGATCTTGAGAATATAAATTTCACACACAATGAAATTTAATAAGTGATTAGATCCATGCATCCCCAATAATAATTAGTGTTCGGATTCGATAGTCTAAAGAGTGTAGGAAATAGAACAACATAGTTTTAAAAATCATATAAAACATGTTTTTCATATTAAAAATAAATAATGATCCTTCATATTCCCTTAAAAAAATTATATCCTCTTTAAAAATAGATAATTGATGGTGAAGTATAATCTCAAGGGGGAGAAAATAATTTTTCAGGAATAGATACAAACATTGGGTTGGCAAGATAAAGAATTTATTATCCGGGAACATTTCCAATGTTATTTTATTGAAAAAAATAATTGGATCATCATTGATGAAGTTAAATTGGTTTCTATAAACACATTTTAAAAAATTATAAAATGATGCCATCATTATTTCATTAAACATTTTGAATTCTAATGGATGATATTATAAAATATCATCAGTGGTGAGGATGTGGAAGATTTAATGCTTGGGAAAAAAATATAAGAAAGATCCAATTTACTAATTTCTCTACATAATGTTCCTAAATCATATACTTTGAAGAAATTCATCATTACTATTTTTGTACGAATAGTGTCCGGAATAGGGATACATTCAAATAACGGTGATGACATAGTCGAAATCACTAGATCACAAAAATCAAATTATTATAGATTTTTCTTGAAGAATATATAATGTTATAGGGATGAATTTCTTAGTCTCTCATTCATTGCTACTAAAATTAGTAATTTAACACAAAATGGGATAAATTGAGTCAAATAGTTATATAATAAAAGTTGAAGTCTGAAAGTGATCAAAGGCCACTTATCCTACTAGTTCCACTTAAATATTTTTAATTTATTTGTTGATGTGAGTGAATTTTTTTAGATTGATCTATCTTATAAGTGCTTTATATATCAATCAGTATATTTAATTTGGAATAAAAGTGCACAGACATGGAAGAAAAGGTTATGAGTTCTCATTCCATGTGGCCTCAAGATTAATTGAAAATGGAAAACATTATTTTCAAAATAAAATCCACTTATTATCTATACTAAGAATGAATGATGTATAAATAGAGTGAAATGAGGTATTCCAAATTAATTATGAATTAATTGACACCATTCCCCATGGGTTTTTTATTTCTTGTCAAAAAGGGGGTAGAGATTGAAATGAAAGGAAGTTTTTAAAAGTAAAGGTGAGAGAGAGTTTGAGAAGAAAAAAAAGAAATAGATTTACATACAGATATAATCATTTAGAAAGATCATCGAAGTTGTTACCAAAAAAATACAAAATAGGAGAGTTAATAGTACACTCTATGGGTGAATTTCATTTATTTTTAATGGTTATCATAGAAATAAAACGATTTTAGTGTTGACAATATGTTATAGATGTTATATAGAATTAGTTTCCTGATTGTTTCATTAAAGTATCTCTGATTGGTAACACAATTGATGTATCTTGGATGAATGAATTAAGAACAAAGGAAGTGATCAAATAATATTATATTAATAAAAATAAAAATAGAATTATTTTCTTTAATGGTTATAGATATTATTTATTAATTCAAATTCATAAGTTCTTTAAAGACTGAGAGTTTATGTATGATGATAGATGAGATGTTATTAATGTCTATAATATGTGATATGATTTTTGGATAAAAAAATTTATTATTAACATTATAAAATATTCGATAATGAGTTTCCTTTGGATGTTTTAAAATCCGAATGTATGGAGATAGTGATGAGGATTGGATGGTGGTAATTGTACTAAGGTGTTTCGATAGAGTTGATTGGACCAATGTATTTGATAAAGGCTTCAACATTGTGCTACTGCATAGAGAGTCCAATGGATTGAATTTTATTATGTTTTTATTATAAAGTATATTAAATATAGCTTTCCAAATTCATCTAACAGAGTCTATTAGATAGGAAAAGAAGTAATTTCTAATCCAAAAAAAGGAAACGTTGGGTTACCACTAAAATAATGTTATAAATTATATCAAACTAATGTTAATGGACTGAGTTTATCATATGGTAGGTGGAATTAAATTTTTAAATGATTATATTCATATGTACATTTGATAGATAATGATCATAAAACTAAATCATATGTTTCTATGTGATGTGTTCTTTATTGACCAACATCACAGTTACTTGTGGCCATGATTCAAAATAAAATATAGAAGAATATAAAATTCTATGAAACAGAGTTCTATCTGATTAATCCCAAAGTGAAGATTGATGAGTGGTTGTCTAATGGTCAATTCATTAACATAATAATATTGTGGTGGAAATAAGTGTTACTACAGTTCCTGAACATTGTGAAATGATGAATGAAGTTTAATGAAGATTTATATTATGTTTATCAGAGGGACTTATAAAAATATCATTATTTTAGGTGAAGAAGTTTCAAGTAATGAATGAAGAACGTTTTGAAAATGGTATACTTTACTAAAAGAAGTATAAAATCTATCATATAAGTTTGGTGTGTCCTCAAAATAACTATATCAAACATAAGTTCTGGAATTATGAATCATATTTTTCCTAGCCATGTCAATAGTTAGAGGAAATACGTGAAGATTAAAGAACACCGTTGTTTATATATGATGTCCACAAACAAGGGTTTATTATTGACATTCATAAAACTAAAATATCCAACTACTGGAATAAAATATATGTTTTAAATGAATATGAAAAGTTGTGCTTCCATTGAATGATCTCTTCCATGTTCATCAAAAAACTGATTTCATAAAAAATTCATTGGTCAGAGGTTTCCACGATAAGGTAATAGATAGATATTTTAAAATCAACTTAATGGTTAGAGAAGAGTCTTGTAATGGATTTTTGTGATATTTCTAAAATGTTTTGATGGAACACATAATGAATTTTCACCATATTGAATAAGTTCAATAAATCATACAATATAAAATGTTCAAAGGTCTTTACAATGTTTTTATAAAGATATTAATTTTAAAAAAATTGATATGGATTATCAATGTTTCAATATTAATGAAGGTTTTATCATGATTATAGAAAATAATTACGGAGTATTGATGAAGTAAATTACCATAAATATCTAAGGAACATTCCTCTTTCATTTTTTGACTCATATATTTTAGGATGTTTGAAATCACTTAAAAATTAAATAAGTTTTAATAAGGATTATCAATACCTTGGTAGAATGATTAAATTTTATGTATGCACTTCAATTTATAAAAAAAAGATATTATGTCATTAAAAGGGTGTACTGAGTCATTGTGAAATGTGTGAAAAAATTGATAGTTCCATGGTTGTGCAATATACTAATTAATTGAGGAATGAAAAGAATTTTTTGGCCATAAAGCATGGGAGAAATTCTGATTTGGCCAAATGTTTTAAGAGAAGAGGTTCTAGATAGAGCAGGGGGTATTGTATGGATCCAAATAATTGGATGGAGTAATTGACCACCAAATGAAGAAAGGATTATCTATATATCAAATAAATTTTTCCAATCAATTGAATATTATAAAAATATGATGAATAAGAATTCATTGATCGAATTGTCCTTGATGAATATGTATCAGATAGATAACATCATATAGAGGATCAAAAGGATAATTTTTAGATACTGGGTAAAATATAAAACATACTTATAAACTAATATTAAGTAATGTTACATGCTCATTGTCTTGTAGATAACATATAAAGAACAAAAAACCAAGGTGATATTAATCAGAAGTCTCAAGTTGTGGAAGACATTGTTTGTATTGATATCTAATTGAATAAGATAATGAAAATAAATAAGGGTACTATAAAGAAATAATTTGGAGCTTCAAGTTGAATAGTTTCATCACCAATATAGGGATTCAATATTATTTCCATACCCCATATTAAATCATAGGGACTCACACTAAGGATAATTATTTTTTTGTAGCCAACCATAGTAACCTTTATCTCATTATTTTAGACAATTCATGTACTTTTCATCACCATACGAGGTAAGTACTGACTACTTGTATTGAGTAGTGTAATTTTCAAAAAATATTGTGTACCACATTTTACATGATTTTATATAATTTTTATGGTATAAAGAGAATATAATAATCCATATCATAATAGGTATAAGAAGTAATGGTATAAAAAATTACAATTGTTTGAAATTTTCATAACACCAATTCACCCCCCCCCCCATCATTGTTGAGTATATCTCAATGTGGTCCTCTAACTATTAATGCTTTAACATTTGATTTTGATAGTCCAAAAAATGATTCTCAAGGTTTTACATCATCAAGGGTATAATGAATCTTTTCTACTTTATGAGACTATGAATCACCATAGTTATTTTTTATGTATTTATTCTTTATTTTTAATGATCTTATAGGTATTAATCTTTTTTGAGATAGTTTATTAGATCTTTCATGTTTAATTGCTTCCAAAATCATTCACTTTTACTCTTTCAAGTGCAATTTCATTATACCCTCCAATTGTAAAAGTTTATCTTCCATTATATATAATAATAACTTATTTAATTCAATCATATAATAATTTTTAATCCTTGATATGTTTTTAGGAAATAATTAGACTTTATTTATGAGACACCCTAGACCCACACTCCTGGATCTGGTGAAAAACACAACTAATTTATAAACATGTTTCTATACCAACTAAAGTGACCAAAACATAAGCCTGAATTTGATAATATCAATAAAAAATATTAATTCACATGAATACCCAATAAAATTTTTGGATTATAGTTTTAAATAATTAAGAAAACTCATTACCTAATAAAATGAATATCTTTACGATCAAATAGACATTTTCCCACTCAACCAAGGATTTTTTTACATTAAGCATTCATCATCTTCAGAAAAATTATACATATATTAAACCAGACATGATATATAATATGTAATAAAGTTATTCATTACCTATGTAAATGGAAACATATGAAGGTAATATCAAATTCTTTGTAAAGTTAATCATACAATATAAAAATAAAGTATCATAATTGAGGGTAGTATAATCTTTTTGGAATGTGATCATAATCAAGGTATATAAAGACATCATTAATAAATAATACTGAATAAACATGGATAATAAGTCCTAAATATAAGAAAATTCCTTTAAACATAATAATTTAGATATCATATGATCATGGAACAATAATAATGTTAAAACAATAAAAAAAATTACATCATAAGGATAAACTAAAGATCATTGCAAAGAAATATAACAAAGTAGATTGGGTTTACTCCCCAGTGTCATAAATGTCATATGAGGAGACATAAAAATTTACCCAATTAATTAGAAGTATATATATTTATTATACCACCAATAAAAACATAATATGTATATACATACGTGTTCCATATAAGAAAGAAATGATTATTTTATAAAAGTTAACTACAGAAATAAATGGTTTTGGTATATATTTTTGAAAAAAAAATCATATTCCCTCCAAATATATAATATGGGTGGAATTATAAGATAATATCGCCTATGAATCATAAAAATTAATAAATGATTTGGTAATAGATAAAAACAAATTTGTTAAAAGATGGGTTTCTGAACACTTTCCAATGTTTTCACATAAGAAGAGATCAATAATTGGATCCTTCGATACGAGATGTTCAATATAAAAAAATAGATAATTTATATGATTATATAGGAAATATAAATCTAAATGAGATATATATTGTAGGATTTTATTAGAAAATTGATGGAAAAATTATAAAAAATAATTTTCATACATAATTTTGTAACATGGTTGTAAAAAACATATAAGTTTATTTGAAAATATTTTTAATGGGGGGAAAAGATGAAATTAAAAAAGATAATTTTAAAATAATTCAATGAATTAAAACATTAAAAATGAAATGAATTAAAAAATATTAAATGTTATGTGTAAGAAAAATGTATATATAAGTGTAATGAAATAACATTATTTATTCATATAAGACACTAAAATTTATAATTAAATGCGAAATTTTAGGAAAAAATGTGAATAAAAGTTACTTTAGAAAACCATAATATCATTTAAATGATGGATTATAAGGAAGAATGAAAATAATGATGGGAAGATTATTTTATATAGAAAAAATTAAAAAATGATATTCTTTTTATTCTTTTGTAAAGAAAGTCTAAAAATGAACTTGATAGATAATGTTAAAATGATTCACATTAAAACATATAAAAAAGAAAATGATAATTTAAATATATATTAAATAATATTTTATGTAGAGAGAAGTCCATTTTTTAAAAAAAATAGAATAGGAAAAATTATAAAAAATTGCCTTTATAATGGATTGGAATTTTTCATCACATCATTATATTTTTGTAGAGAATAAAATCTATCAAAAAGATCATTTTGATGTAAAAATAAAATTTAACTAAAAATAAATAGAAAATGACATAAAAATTATATTAATTATATATTATATATAAATTTTAAGAGAATATTAATGTAACAAAGTGTATGATCTAAAGAAATGGAAATTCAATCAATGAAACCCTAACATCTTTGGTGGAAATTGAAATAAAATCCCTATAATGGTTTAACAAGAAATAGAACATTAAATATCATTAATAAAGATATAATAATGATATAATGTAACAAATATTTAGTATATACACCATATTCAAAAATAGGTTCTAAATATGAATCATGTCCCAAGTAAGGAAATTTTTTTATGATAATACATTTTTAATTTTATAACATTTCAATAAAAATACATTTAAATAATGATCTTAATATAGATTTGAATATTGAATAATTTACATTAGAAAAAATTATAATAAATTCTTTTTTTATTGAAAAAAAATAACACTATATAAAAGGAAACATAGTGCACAACATGAAACATGTCTTAATGGATGGAAATTTATATTACATTGTATACACTAAATATCCATATAGGTAGTGTTAAATAAGGCATTCAAAACATTATCATAACTGTATAAAACTGACCATTATTGGGATCTGTCAAAAGAGAGGGAGAGAGTGTATATTCTATAAATTGATTAAAATTACTAAAATAATATCATTATAATAGTAATATGTTATGAAATTATATATGAAATATTTTATAAAGGTATTAAAAGATAATGTGATTATGATAATAGGAAGAAGAAAAGAGAAAAACAATAAAAAGAGAATCGTGGTTACCTCTTAGTGGATGATTTACGCCTTCGATAATTTTTTGAAGGATTGGGGATATGAGCCTCCAAAACATCCATAAGGGTTCTAAGAGACTTAAGAGATGATAACTTGTATGATCATAGACATTTATTGGGGAATGGGAATTGATTTTTCAAGGGAAAAGAGATGTCCAATTTATACTTAAAGATAGAGGAATTTTGATGTTAAAAATTAATTATATTATAATTTAGAAAAAATATTTTTAAATAGATATGATTCTAATTAGTTTACTGATATATTATTAAAACTGTTGAGTTTTTTTTACAGTTATATCATTCCAAAATAGAATGGAAAATTTGAACCACCCAATTAAATGTAAAGAAATAAATATAGTTTATTATTAGGATAAAATATAATTTAGTTTCCAAAATTTCAAATATTGGTTTATAAATTATATTTATTTTTATTAAAGTAATTATTTTAATCCCTAAATATATTTTTGGTATATGAAAAGGTTTAAAAAAACTAATGACCATATTACACCATGATAATTTAATTGAAATGTGGTATTCATAAAAACTCTATTTTCATCAATGAATTAATAAATAAAATTTTTTAAATTATTTTTAATAATTACCCTAAGGTAATATAAACATTATGATTAAAATATTAAATTAATTTTTTAAATAATATTATTTGATTTATTAATATACCGTTTAACTATTATCAAAAAATATAATGTTTTTTTATTAAAAAGGGATTTTAATTCTGTTAAGAGTTTTTAAGCTTTTTCATTATCAATTAATCATATAAGTTTTTTAAATATATTAGATTTTAAATTTATTTTTTTATTACATTAATCTTTTAAGAGTGTTTAATTCAGTTTATTACGATAAAAATACTTAATTTATATAAAATATTCATTTCAATAAAAATTAATATTTTTAAAAAAATTAAATGATTTTAATCATATACCATAAATTATTTATCATATAAAAATTAAATTTAATCAGTCGTTTATTATTATAATACATAAAAATATTTTTTAGTTCAAAAATAATATTATTTATTATGACTCATTTTACCCATATCTTTCTTTAATTGAAGTTTTATTCTTCTCGTAATATTCTTGAGGATATTTTACTTTGTATTCCTATAATATTTTAATTTATATATTGTATTTTTCAATAAATATTTATTCTTTTTATATTGGGTCTATATAAGATAAAATATATTCAATAAATTTTTCATTTAAAATAAAATATATAATAAATTATAAGGGTGTATGATTCTACCCCCTAATTAAATTGTATACACAATATTTTAATTTATCATATCTATGAAAAATGGATGAGTGTATTTATAATATAATCATGAAACAATATATAAAAATATATTCAAGGGATTTATAATACATCTTAAATATTATGTGAAATATCTGACGCATATTCTCAGAGGGTGTCAAATTAGGGTTGTAGTTATTTCAACTTATTGGGAATAGGGTGATGAATGAGTTAATAACCAACCAATATTTTTAAGGCTAATTACCCGAAGGTGAGATAGATCAAGATCCAATACACAATTTTAGTATCCATTCATAAATGTCATTACTATGAAATAACACACTCCTTACATTATAAATTTTTTGGTTTTTTTTCAATATTCAGATTTATATTTAGGGTTCTAGTAATATTGCATAGTTCCAATTACCAATAAATATTAAATAAAATTTTACAACATAATTATTTCAATATTCGGAAAACAAAATTCATGTAAAATTATGCACCAATAAATCAACTAAATCATTATCCCCAATTAATCATTCAATACATTCCTTAATCATATATTATCCATAAAACATATTAATTTTTTTAAAATAACCTTATTTTCCATGAAATAAAATTATATAAAAATGATTACGGATTTCATTACCATAATTATGAATTCTACCTAAAACACTATAAAAATCTACAATATATCATTAATAATCATAAAATCTAGAAACATAAGGCCTCAAATTGAGCATATATGCGCTTTTTGATTATGATCAACCATAAAATTATTAAACCATGATGGTCTACATTATTAATGAATTATCCCAATATAATAATATATTAAACTCTAATTTTATCTAAACCCTTCTTTGATAGTACGTGATATTCACTATACCCACACTCTGGAATTAAGTGCTAAAAACATATTCTTTAAAAACTGCTTTTGATTTCGATTGCAGTGACCCAATGTTGAATGTCTACAATGAGATTTTAAAAATTAAATATTAATCACTTTCACACTTATAAAAGTGTAGGTTTATAGTTTTAGATATTTGGGAAATACTATTAACTAAATAACCTATATCATTCCCACAAAATGTGTTCTTTATACTAAACCAAGTATTTCTTATTTTATAGTAAGCCTATAATATCTCCCATAAAATTCTACACACATGAAACCATTCAAGAAAATTACAAGTTAATACTATTTTTCACAACATGTGGAAATGGAAGTATAATAAAGTTGATAAGAAACACTATGTATGGTAAAACATAAGAGGTAACAGTAACAGTTCATAAGTAAGCATAGGACGAACATATGGGTATGAGAACAAAATCATGATGTATGAAAACATTGTAAAGAATTCATATATAACAAAAAATGAATCAAAATTATTAAATCTTAAAAAAAAAATCAACATAAATAAGTACAAATCATTAGATCATGGAATATTAATAATGTGTATATAATATTAAACATGACATCATAAGCATAGGTCAAGGTTCACTACCAAGACAACATAACTAATTAAATAGATCCCCATAGTGGATGAATATTTATCTCTAGTCACACGAATGTCATATCATGAGATATAAATCAATACCTAAATCATTAATGGAATATATATTTTTGGGACCAGCTGCGACATTCTAATATGTATATATATATATATCACATAAATAAATATTCACAATTTCATCAAACCAAAATTAATCTGAGAAATAAATGGTTTTCATAATAATTTATTCAAAATATGATCATATAAAATCTAGAGAAAGAATGTATAAGGTATTATTAAATCATATTCTGATTGAAACTTAATAATTATTATAGGACATTGACAATAATGAAAATAATTTCTATAAGAAAATGGGTTACTTAACACTTTCAAGTGGTATCACATAGGAATTGATAAGGATTTGAAACATCTAATACTAAAAGATAAATCTATAAAAAATAAAAACATAATAAGAGAATATAGCGGGAGATACATGAATTATCACTCTAATGGATATAGATCATGTATATTTTTAGAAAAAAATGGAGGTGAAATTTAAAAAGTAATTTTAATAAATCTTTTACAAATTTCTTTTAAAATAGATAAATATGACTCTTAAAATTATATTTAATGGGTGGGGAAATAATATAATAAAAAATATAATTTTTAAATAATTCCAAATATTGAAAAAATAAAATTAAAAGAGTTTAATGATAATAAATATGGATTCAATGAAAAAAATATACCTATGTGGAATTAAATAACATTAAATATTCTTCTGAAACATTTATCATTATTTTTAAAACAAAAAAAATTATATAGAAATGTATATAAAATTTACATTGGAAAACCAAGAAAATAAGAAAACATAATGATAAAAAATTATATATAAGAATTTTGGAACTTGTGTTCATGTAGGAAATGTTGTGAAAAACATTTAATTTCACACTTTTGTAATGAATGTCTAAAAATCACCGATAAAAAAATGTTAAAAATATTCATTATAAATATTATATAAAACATAAAAATTATTTAAAAACTAAATTATTTAGAGAATAAAATTATTGAGAAAAATAATATTGAAACTGAATAAAAATAACCTTTTAAAAGTATGAGAAATTTTCATAACAACGTTATGTTTTTATAGAGAATTAAATCCTTTAAAGAATATGGTATTGATATAAAAAGACATTTTACCTACAGATAAAATAAATATACTATATATAATAAAGAAATTTAAGATTAAAGGAATATTATAGGATTATAGTCTAGGAAGGATGTGTATGAACCAATGATAAATAAATTGAGTTGGTGAATCTCGTATTATTTTAGTGACATTTGAAACAAAACACCTAGAAAGGGATAAAAATAAATTAAACTATTAATATCAATAATAAATTTATAATAAATTTATTATATTTAAAGAGGTATTATATACACAATATAAATGAAAATAGGTTCATAATAAAGAACATGTATCGAAGAATATAATATTGAGATGAGAAACCCCTAAGACAACAATAATACATGAATAAAAATCCATAGAATGGAAGAACGTTTTTTGGATTTATAAATCCCAATAATTTCATGAGAAATATATTATAACACATTCATGGGGAATTAAATAAAAATACAACCATTTAAAATAAATCATGGTGTATAATAAGAAATATGTCTTAAGGAATTGAAATAGAGAAAAAGAAACACATACATTAGGTCTAATTTTATTTCATCACATTTGTGCCTATTTTATAATAAACTAATATTTTTTTAAACATGAATCTTTAAGAGAAATATATGTTATTTTTTAATTATTTATAATTTATAGTCCTTTTAATTTATTTATTACTATTTAATTTGATGAAATAATTGATTGAAGACATGTCTTCATTTAAATTATCTCATTTTTTTTATTTATTGGAATTGATTATTAAAAATTTATATATTTTAAAATTATTTTTAAAAATTATAATTCATTAATATAATATTATATTACATAATTTACACAAACCATCTATGTAAGTGGTGATTAGTAAGGAAATAACAATGTCATTATTGCCAGATGAGAGTATCCATTATCTGGAAGCATCAAAAGTGATGAAGAGACAGAATATAATATAAATCGATTAAAATAATTATAAAACTATAATAATTACAATAATATTATCATTACACCTCCCTTCAAAGGTACGTATCATAGGCCAGTAATGGAGAAAGGATTATAATGACCCCTCCATCCCACCTCTATTAGGCCATGGGTTGTATAATAACAACATAGTGATAAAGAAGTTCACACATATGAGAGGTATTACAATCAAAAGAATGAAAAATAGGATCAAGAGATAAAATATAATAAAAAAACACCATGACATAACAAAATGTTAAAAACCACAAA
The DNA here is from genome assembly GCA_963277665.1 of Viscum album. Taxonomy (NCBI): domain Eukaryota; kingdom Viridiplantae; phylum Streptophyta; class Magnoliopsida; order Santalales; family Viscaceae; genus Viscum; species Viscum album. The sequence continues at coordinate 390,111,696 of OY728142.1, read as the reverse complement.
ATCTCATCTTTCATGTACATTCATATGAATACAATGAAGGTCCCCAAGTAAAACATCAAAGATAGTCCTATGAAAATAATTAAACAACAAAACTAATGCCCAATCTAGTATTTTCCAACTTAGTCCTCAATGTCATTCACGAAACTTGAAAATTAGATTATATTTACAAAGGTTGATCTTACATGTATACTAAGTAGGATCATACCCAAAGACTATAATGAAAATGTGGCAAGAGAATACTAATTACCTAATAAATAAATAACAGAATCAATAAGCACCTCTCATGTCAACTAGTTTCTAACCTCACTAAGCATTTCTCAAAAAATACCACATCCAACTATATTAACATGATATGAAGCATATTGATAAAAAGGACACCTCAAACCACATTCTAAATGATTTTAAAATATCTCACCCCAATGTGATATGTCCTAGAATTCCCATATATTCTATATAATCTTACTGATGACACATGGTCAACCACATCATGCTTAGAACCCCATATGCCACTGGACATCACACCCCCTGAAGACACCTAGGTCAGCACATCACATCTCATTAGAGGACACATGTGTCATTATATAAAATATAATCTAAATAAATTTGGTCCATCACATCATATCTCAACCACAACTATATCCATAATAGTAGGGTATTGTGAATATGAAGTACATTAGACTAATTCCATCCCCCTACCATGCCCAGACACCACACTGAACCACCCCATCATCTCATCAAGCACAATAATAAGTTCACAAAAATATATAAACCATCATATAATGTGATTAAGAATTTCATATAAAAGAGAGAGTGGGGAAGTATGGGTAAACATCTATCCATCATCATCATCTAGATGCTAATAAAACACCCCCAAAACATTTTTCTATTGACACATGGTGATTTACACTGCTGGGGTGGGTATAGATATCATAATGGAAATAAAATATATAATATCCACATAAAAATCCCAACCTATGGGTTTTCAATAAGAATACCATCCTATTCACAAAATCACCACAAAGTCCTCAAAACCTCCACAACTTTTGTTTCTCTTCTAAATTCATAACACCATATAATCATGCCACAATCCAGAAGACACATACCATAATTATTATCATGTAACAAATTTGTAGAATTATCATGTTTTCAATAACTTAATTTTGCTAATCCATTCTGTTTCCTATTAACACAAACCATTCAATTGTCTTTAAATTATTATAGGCTAAAAACCACACATAAAGTTCATAGTTCCAATTTAACCATTTAAGTTACCATCTATTTTCAAATCCATTTTTATCCTTCCATATTCAACGAAACATCATCATTATATTTACCATCCATTTACATATTCAAATGTATCTATATTATTATGATTTTTATATCATGTATTTCATATCTATTAGGAAAATAGAACAACCTTATCACAACACAAAACAACCCAAATACCTCATTCAAATAATTCCCACATTTCCCCCATTTCACATCACAACCACTTCCTCATCATCACTTCCACAAATCATCACACCCATGTCTTACCAAAACCAAAGCAATAACAAAAAATTATCATTATAACTTCCAAATATCACATCCATTGTAGAGACCCAAATCTTGACATACATGGAAATTACATTACTTTTTTGAAATACTTAATACATAACAAAAATAGAAACCAAAGGACCGTAATATTTTAGTGTCTTTGGAAACTCGGAACATAATCTTCTAATCATGATGAAGGATCTTTAACGTCTCCCATAAAGATCTTCCCCTTTTGTTTTCTTACCCTAAACCTTTCTTAGTATCCTGGGTAAAAGAAAACATTTAAAGGGAGAGATAAAATTCATCATAAGGGTAAGCATGTAGAAAATAAAACTAATAATATAAATTTTGTAACTCCCCAACCCTAGTTACCCAGATTCGGTGCATTATTACATAACATTGGCATGATCACAAGAAAGATAAAATCTCGAAAGGCCGATTGGTTTAGTAGCCTTGGAAACACTAGATATATTCATAAGTCATACATTACATCATAAAATGAAAAACTACTACAACAACATATTGTCTCCATAAACCACACTCATATCCCCACATAATATCCCTACAGGGCATTCATAATTTACTTCTTCACTTCCTAGGAAAAATAAAACATAGAAAAGGGGTGAGCTCAAATGCCCAGTAAGGATAACAATATACCGGAAACTTTCATAAATAAGAATAAACATTTAAGGCTATGTATAACTAAAACAAAAGCCTTTTAAACTTGAACTTAAACGTAGTATGGCAAAAGTAAAATGAAATAATTCCATTTACTTGTTCACATGGATATTATACTAATTGAATAATCACATGAAATATCAATAACCACTTTCATAATGTTGGAATGCATAATGCCAGACTATCATAACCACATAGCCAAGGCCTCGTGCCAAGACTACAAATACGATTTTTCCAAGGCCTTGTACCAAGACACTAGTTTGTCTCATGAGACCTACCGATGCATCGAGGAGCTATAGAGGGCTCCACCCGTCACATATTAAGTACAATGCATTCCCATATGAAAAGGTTTAAACATAACATAAACATTCGTATTAAAAATAGCATACGAAATGTCAATAATTTCACCATAAACTATGAATGGTATAAAAATATCACATCCACAGTCAAACATATCACAAAACCTTCAATACAATATAGAAGTTTTGTATCATAATAAATCAACTTCAAATAAGCGTAAAATCCATCAAAGGATGTTGACATAGATGAAATCAAAACACTTTTTGGAGAAATATCTCTTTCTATTATTGAAATCATTTAAGAGCCATATAAAATAAAACATTTTCTTGAAAATATTATTATAAGATTTTAAGGAAAACGTTGAATATTTTATAACGGAAAAAAATAACCGCACACGCCGTATAAGTTAAAAAACATTCTTACCTTAATTCTGTCGAAAAGGTTAAAAAGGACCTTGTTTTGAAAACGACGGAAAGATTCCTCTTATAAAAAGTCAAAAAAGGGTATAAATGACATTAACCCATATTCTTGTAAATAATATAAATGTTTTGAAATATATTTTGAAGAAACATGGATGTGGATGATAAAGAGATCCCAGTAGATTATTACATATAAACAACCTCGGATAATGAAGAGATTGTGAAATAACCCTTACCTTGTACTTTTCCTTGGTTGGGGTAGGTTAACCTCCTGTATAATGGTGAAATAATTGTTATTAAATTATACAAGAATCATATACATTAATATGATATCATATATGATCTTTTAATATTGATTTGATAATAATATCTTAGTATTATCATTGTTTCGGGTGTTAACTTACTTGTTTTCTTTTATATGTTTGGTTACGTAAGACATGTTTGTAAAGGATAGGTTGTATATTATTCATATCCAGAATGATATCAAGTCCTTAAACATCATTTTTTGAATCATCAAATGATAATTATACTTGAATGGATACGATGGAGAATGAATCTCATCGCGTTCGTGGAGACGGTAGTCCGTACGTACGCACGAGCGACAATATCATTCTTTTGATATTAAAATAATATATAAAAGGATGTTATATCATATATAATGAATCATTAACATGTTATATTTATTATTTACATGAGTTACACATCATTATTATACCCATCCAAATAATATTATATTGAATAACAATTACACCACGACGTGGAGACGGTAAGTCGTACGTACGCACGTATGGTGACATGTTATTCAAAAGGTGGATAGAATACTGAATATGGTTGTACCATATTTATAATAACATCACAGTATATATAAGATACTTTAGTTATTATTTTAGAATGGTAATAACAAATAAAGAAGAAGTGGAAGAAGAAAGGAACTTGAAAAGGGGTGGTGAAAACATTAACTCTTCTTCCGGTTCTTCCTTTTGATTTGATCTAAAGGGCTCCTTAGGTTGGCTTTATGATCAAACTAAGGCCTCTAGGTTGTATTGAGGGATGTTGGGAGAGTATTTGGGCAGAGTTTGGCAGAACAAAAAGGCTTTGAAGGTGTGAAGAAATGAGAATGAGGAGTGCCCTTTTATAAGAGGGGTGAGGGGCACCTTTGGAAAAGCTATAGATATTAGTTTATAATAAATTCATATTCGGTTTCCAATGGCTCCAAAGTTTACTATTCAAAGGTTAAGGTGGGTATGGGTCGAAAACAACTCAACCAATAGAATTTAGACAGGTTTGGGTACTTATATTAACCTTATCTTTAAGTATTAACTCTAAGTTAATTAGTTTTACTTTTACAATGTCTCTTTGTATTTTTATATAATATGGTTAATAAACATACTATATACATCCAAGAGACCCCCAAGTGGTCCATTAATGAAGAAACTATCATGATATAAGTCTCTTGGCCGAACATTAGATTTTTAGGAATTTAATATCAATTAATAATATAATATTTGTTTTAAGAACTCTTTTATGTCAATTTTGACACTATTTAATAGTTGATTTTTTTGAAACTCATAACAGATTTATTACTTCGAAAAAAGTAAATTAACTAAATCCTAATATATCATATTATCCTAGAAAATTAGTTTAATTCATTAAAAGTTTCATATTATATTTATTTGGGTATTTATAATATCAATTAATTTAATTTTTCACTATTTTAGTAATTACTGCATCATCACTGTGTCATAAATAAAATAAATTATATAATGTATAAAAATTATAAATAAAATATAATTATTTAGGACATCATTTTATTTTTCTAATGAATATTTATAATCTAAAATCCAACATATATAACCCTATGTAATAATTGTTTTTCTAAAAGATATATGCTTGTGTCATTTTTGTATTCATTTTAACTTAATTAAAATAAAGTGTCCCTATCACCTACAAGTGGCACCATGGGGTCCCCAAATCGACCCAAAGATGCCTATGGTCGAACATGTATCAACCAATAATGCTAGGACACGTTTTATGGTAATTTAGTATTATTATAATGTTATTTTTTAACCCTTATTTACCAGATTTACCCTTAACCATGGTAAATAAAATATTTACCACAGTAATTATTCAAAATGTCTGAAAATAAAAGTTACCTATTTACACAATTTGGACATCCTGATTCCAAATATGTAATCCATTTTTCTAAATTCAAAACACAGAAGTGGCAGAAATTAATTTAAAATTAATTCCCGCTTTCAAAACAAAAAGCGTGTTTTTAAGAGATAATAACTATCAAAAGATTGACACTTGTTTATGTTTGGTTTAATTGTAAATTTATGTCTAATGAACAACATTATATTAAATGGTAAAAATATATTCTAAATATACTTTAAAACTACTCAAATTCATAATTTATCACTATTAATTATTCTGATTAAAAAAGTTGTTTTTAATTAAAATTTAGTAATTTTCACTATTCATCAAAATATGAAAGTTATCCGAAAAGTACTAAAATTTCACCTTAGGGTAAATTCGATACTAAGAATCCAAAAATGATTTCCATTTTGAGAGATAAAATTTCTAAAATTTTAAAATTTAGGTATTACTATTCAAATCGGCTAGTTTGATTGGTTGTGGTGTGTTAGAACTCGAAGTTGCGTACAACACACGCTACTGTATTATTCAAAGGAAAGTGTACCGTGGAAGCTTGGGATGTTTCATTTTAAATTTTTTGATGTCACCCATTTAGTCAAAAATTTTAAAATATTGTATTTAAAAAGGATTCACTATTAAAAGTTGATAAAAGTGCAATACTGAAAATGAATCTGTTCTTGCATTATGTCTATGAACCTCATAATATGGATTCTAAAATTATAAGGATTATATAAAGTTTAAATTTTAGTTAATACTATTCATAACCTCTTTTGAATGGATTTTTTTTGGTACGTCATGGTGTGATTGAACTCGGTGTTTCGTGTAGTGCAAGTTATTGAATTATTTTGATGAAATAACACACTATGAAATCTTGGGGTGTTACATTCTCCCCTCCTTCAATAAATTGAGTCCTAGAAATTTGAAATTTTTCTTCGAAAATAAAAGGTTGAAAATAGAAAATATATTTGTGGGAAAACCCACATCGGAAATTGGGTTACTAAAATTTAGTCTTAATATGAGGAAAAGAGAAATGAAAGGGTCACCACCAAATTATGATCTCGATTAGGAGAACATCGGTGGCAATTAGAGACATATAATTGGAGGAAAAACGTAAATATTTATAGGTAGTGATTGAGGTCATCAATCACAAACAAGTATAAAATTGAGGTCCTTAAACTCATCAATCTATGATGATTTGAAATACCATCGGTTCAACAAAACATAGGGTATTGGGATAACACATTTCTGACGTTTCAAAATATCTTAGTTGAAATCCCACATCGAAAAATGAATTAATGAGGCCTCTATTTAAAATAAAGAGTGGAAAGTATGAAGATTACCAAAAATAACACATACTAGGGTTCCATGTAGGAAAATATGGATATGGAAGAGAAATCTAATCATCAATTATCTGATGGAGAGTGGTAGAGAACATGGCTATGAAAATTCCAACAATCCCAAAGCCATAAATTAGTGATGATTTAAGGTACCATCTAGGACAACATTTTTGTTCTAAGTTCCTTTTATTAATGTTGAGGAATTTATTTATGAGATTGGTTAAGATCATAAGGAGATATACTTACTTTATAATTAGAGTTTTATCCATTAATAAATTCCTATCACAAACTCATCTTCCACTCTAAAAGATAATAGAACGTAAAAATTTCTATTTATACTATTCGTACAGGGTTCCAAAATAAATGAATTTATAATTCATCTACCAGATCTTTTAAAAAAACTACATTATTTAATCCAGGACATCTCGTGGGCCAGTGGTAGGTGATACACCCTTGTCGCCCTTCGGTTGCGGGTTCAAGTCTCGCAGCCTTACCGGACGCGACGGGTTGCCGCCCAACCTCTGGGTTGTCCTTTTATGGCAATCCAAAATAATCCAAACTAGAACTATCCAAAATACTTCTGTCCAAACTCACAGTCCAACATTTATAAGGAAGGTAAACATAATGTAGATCCTTTTTACCCCATAATATCATATGAATACCTTCATCATGTATTCTTTTAATACACTGAAACATCCTGAATTACCATATTCCTTATTGATTACATTCATGCTCCCTTATTCTATATAGAATGATGGATATACTTAATCAATCCAAAAATGTTTTAAACCCCAACAATGATGGAATATACAAATCATTAATCAGTTCCAAGGTATTCAAGAATATCCAATAAAATTTATCGAAAAAAATCATGTATTATTCCAAAATCACTACCTCGGTATCAGAACTATATTATGGTTTATCATTCTATCAACCATATATTTTCCAAAAATTTATCCTACTATTGAGTCACTTTTCTTTGTTCCACACAATCTCAAGTACTTAATGAAATAGTACTGTAGTACAATCCTTATATACTCCATAATTATTATAACAAGTACATTGTTGATACAACACTCAATTGGCATAATCAACATAAGAACTCTAATCATTCCCCTTCATCTGTGGTAGAATAATAACTTGATTATTATCCAATAGCATCATTTGCGGCATAGTCTGATGACTAGGACATAGGTTCGTGTAGTGTCCAAACTCCTTGCAAATGAAGCATTGTACATTTGAAACCATTTTCTTACCCTTACAGTCACGTACTTTGTACCCTTTTCCTCCACACTTATAACAAACTCCCATTCCTTTCAGGCAAGTTCCAGGGTGTTTCTTCCCACAGTTATCACATATGGGAAAATTCTTATTTTCCCTCTTCCCTTTATCTATTGTTCTCTCTTCCATCCTTTTCTTCTCTTGCTTCCCTTCAAAGCCATAAGACTTAGTAAAATCATTACTTATCTTATCAACACATGATATTATTTCTTCATATGATGATAATACATGGGAGACTATTTCTCTTATAAATTCTGGCTTAAGACCATGAAATATATGATCCTTATTTCTCTTTGTATCATGTGCATTGCTAGAGTTTTCATTCCTTCTACTGGGAGCCATTTCTAAACAATGGCATACATTAGATTAGTTTATGAATAAAAATACCTAATCCCAAACTTGTAAAACACATAACATAAATTAAATAGTTTATGGATATAATCTATAATCATAAAAATGTATCCTTTGAGGAAGTATATACTCATAAACCCTTCATAATGATTTGTAAAGAAAATGAGAGTTATCCTAAGAATATCCCCTGGGAGTGTCGTAACCAAGAGTTCAGCAAGGCCCGTTGTCGTGCACCAGTTCCCGTTCGAGTCTAGCTCAAAGCGGTGTTTTCGAGTTTTACCCCTAGGTACATCTGTGCCAGAGCCACCTCTACCTGCTCGTATCCAGACAGGGATGTATTGCTCGGAAAACTCACAAAATCTATACAATACCAAAATTCTAGGAAGTTTTCTATACTAATCCTCAAAATTCATCTTTGGTCTACGTGCTCTAATAAGAGTTTATCTAAATCTATCTTCCAAGGTTTGTACTAAACTTCCTATAATACCAACTGTAACGCCCCGACCCTAGTTACCCAGAGTCGGTGCATTATTACATAACATTGGCATGATCACAAGAAAGATCAAATCTCGAAAGACCGATTGGTTTAGTAGCCTTGGAAACATTAGATATATTCATAAGTCTTACATTAAATCATAAAATGAAAAAACTACTACAACAACATATTGTCTCCATAAACCACACTCATATCCCCACATAATATCCATGCAGGTCATTCATAATTTACTTCTTCACTTCCTGGGAAAAATAAAACATAGAAAAGGGGTGAGCTCAAATGCCCAGTAAGGATAAAAATATACCGGAAACTTTCGTAAATAAGCATAAAAATTTAAGGCTATGTATAACTAAAACAAAAGCCTTTTAAACTTGAACTTCAACATAGTATGGAAAAAGTAAAATGAAATAATTCCATTTACTTGTTCACATGGATATTCTACTAATCGAATAATCACATGCAATATCAAAAGCCACTTTCATAATGTTGGAATGCATAATGCCAGACTATCATAACCACATAGCCAAGGCCTCGTGCCAAGACTACAAATAAGATTTTGCCAAGGCCTTGTGCCAAGACACTAGTTTGTCTCATGAGACCTACCGATGCATCGAGGAGCTATAGCAGGCTCCACCCGTCACATATTAAGTCCAATGCATTCCCATATGAAAAGTTTTAAACATAACATAAACATTCGTATTAAAAATAGCATACAAAATGTCAATAATTTCACCATAAACTATGAATGGTATAAAAATAGCACATCCACAGTCAAACATATCACAAAACCTTCAATACAATATAGAAGTTTTGTATCATAATAAATCAACTTCAAATAAGCGTAAAATCCATCAAAGGATGTTGACATAGATGAAATCAAAACACTTTTTGGAGAAATATCTCTTTCTATTTTTGAAATCATTTAAGAGCCATATAAAATAAAACATTTTATTGAAAATATTCTTATAAGCTTGTAAGGAAAACTTTGAAGATTTTATAACGGCAGAAAATAACTGCACTCGCCGTATAAGTTAAAAAAACTTTCTTACCTTAATTCTGTCGAAAAGGTTAAAAAGGACCTTGTTTTGAAAACGATGGAAAGATTCCTCTTATAAAAAGCCAAACAAGGGTATAAATGACTTTAACCCATATTCTTGTAAATAATAAAAATGTTTTGAAATACATTTTGAAGAAACATGGATGTGGATGATAAAGAGATCCCAGTAGATTATTACATATAAACAACCTCGGATAATGAAGAGATTGTGAAATAACCCTTACCTTGTACTTTTCCTTGGTTGGGGTAGGTTAACCTCCTATATAATGGTGAAATAATTGTTATTAAATTATAAAAGAATCATATACATTAATATGATATCATATATGATCTTTTAATATTTATTTGATAATAATATCTTAGTATTATCATTGTTTCGGGTGTTAACTTACTTGTTTTCTTTTATTTGTTTTGTTACGTAAGACATTTTTGTAAAGGATAGGTTGTATATTATTCATATCCAGAATGATATCAAGTCCTTAAACATCATTTTCTTAATCATCAAATGATAATTATACTTGAATGGATACGATGGAGAATGAATCTCATCGCGTTCGTGGAGACGGTAGTCCGTACGTACGCACGAGCGACAATATCATTATTTTGATATTAAAATAATATATAAAAGGATGGTATATCATATATACTGAATCATTAACATGTTATATTTATTATTTACATTAGTTACACATCATTATTATACCCATCCAAATAATATTATATTGAATAACAATTACACCACGACGTGGAGACGGTAAGCCGTACGTACGCACGTATGGTGACATGTTATTTAAAGGGTGGATAGAATACTGAATATGGTTGTACCATATTTATAATATCATCACAGTATATATAAGATACTGGAGTTATTATTTTATAATGGTAATAAAAAAGAAAGAAGAAGTGGAAGAAGAAAGGAACTTGAAAAGGGGTGGTGAAAACAATACCTCTTCTTCCAGTTCTTCCTTTTGATTTGATCAAAAGGGCTCCTTAAGTTGGCTTTCTGATCAAACTAAGGCCTCTAGGTTGTAGTGAGGGATGTTGGGAGAGTATTTGGGCAGAGTTTGGCCGAACCAAAAGGCTTTGAAGGTGTGAATAAATGAGAAGGAGGAGTTCCCTTTTATAAGAGGGGTGAGGGGCACCTTTGGAAAAGCTAGAGATATTAGTTTATAATAAATTCATATTCGGTTTCCAATGTCTCCAAAGTTGACTATTAAAAGTTTAAGGTGGGGATGGGTCGAAAAAAACTCAACCAATATAATTTATCCAGGTTTGGTACTTATATTAACCTTATCTTTAAGTATTAACTCTAAGTTAATTAGCTTCACTTTTACAATGTCTCTTTGTATTTTTATATAATATGGTTAATAAACATACTATATACATCCAAGAGACCCCCAAGTGGTCCATTAATGATTAAACTATCATGATATAAGTATCTTGGACGAACATTAGATTTTTAGGAATTTAATATCAATTAATAATATAATATTTGTTTTAAGAACTCTTTTATGTCAATTTTGACACTATTTAATAGTTGATTTTTTTGAAACTCATAACAGATTTATTACTTCGAACAAAGTAAATTAAATCAATCATAATATATCATATTATCCTATAAAATTATTTTAATTCATTAAAAGTTTCATATTATATTTATTTGGGTATTTATAATATCAATTAATTTAATTTTTTACAATTTTAGTAATTACTGGATCATCACTGTGTCATAAATAAAATAAATTATTTAATGTCTAAAAATTATAAATAAAATACAATTATGTAGGAAATTTTTTTATATTTCTAATTAATATTTATAATAAAAAATCCAACATATATAACCCTATGTAATAATTGTTTTTCTAAAAGATATATGCTTGTGTCATTTTTGTATTCATTTTCACTTAATTAAAATAAAGTGTCCCTATCACCTACAAGTGGCACCATGGGGTCCCCAAATCGACCCAAAGATGCCTATGGTAGAACATGTATCAACCAATAAGGATAGGACACGTTTTAGGGTAATTTATTATTATTATAATATTATTTTTTAACCCTTATTTACCAGATTTACCCTTAACCATGGTAAATAAAATATTTACCACAGTAATTATTCAAAATGTCTAAAAATAAAAGTTACCTATTTTCACAATTTGTATATCCTGATTCCAAATATGGAATCCATTTTTCTAAATTCAAAATACAGAAGTGGCAGAAATTAATTTAAAATTAATTCCCACTGTCAAAACAAAAAGCGTGTTTTTAAGAGATAATAACTATCAAAAGATTGACACTTGTTTATATTCGGTTTAATTGTAAAATTATGTCTAATGACCAACATTATATTAAATGGTAAAAATATATTCTAAATATACTTTAAAACCACTCAAATTCATATTTTATCACTATTAATTATTCTTATTAAAAAAGTTGTTTTTAATTAAAATTTAGTAATTTTCACTATTCATCAAAATATGAAAGTTATCCGAAAAATACTAAAATTTAACCTTGGGCTAAATTCGATAATAAGAATCCAAAAATGATGTCCATTTTGAGAGATAAAATTTCTAAAATTTTAAAATGTAGGTATTACTATTCATAACGGCTAGTTTGATTGGTTGTGGTGTGTTAGAACTCGAAGTTGCGTACAACACACGCTACTGTATTATTCAAAGGAAAGTGTACCGTTGAAGCTTGGGATATTTCATTTTAAATTTTTTGATGTCCCCCATTTAGTCAAAAATTTTAAAATATTGTATTTAAAAAGGATTCACTATTAAAAGTTGATAAAAGTGCAATACTGAAAATGAATCTGTTCTTGCATTATGTCTAAGAAACTCATAATATGGATTCTAAAATTATAAGGATTATATAAAGTTTAAAATTTAGTTAATACTATTCATAACCTCTTTTGAATGGATTTTTTTTTGTAATTCATAGTGTGATTGAACTCGGTGTTTCGTGTAGTGCATGTTATTGAATTATTTTGAAGAAATAACACACTATGAAATCTTGGGGTGTTACACATTTGAACTTAAAAACATGAACATAATGTTTAAACATGAAAATCTGGAGAAATGAAATAAAACATGGAAGTAAGTAAGGAATAGATCGTAATGTAACATCAATCATGATAAAGTATCATTGTAATATGACATGTAATTGTGGGAAAACATTAATCACATGATATGATTTCCATAGTAGCCAAGGAATTGCTTCCAAGACCATCTTAGTGGACAAAGTCCCTTTCTGAATCGAGTTCACTCCTCATTCCAGTCCAGTATCACTGAACCAGATTAACTTTCCATTCCAGCCATGTCTATATCATGAGATATAAATCTTTAACCAATTCATTGGAGAGAGATATATGTCCCACCCATCTCATAATGAAATCATTCTTACTTCTGAAACAAAATAAACATAAATCATTCATCATAACCCAAAGAATAAAATGGATTTCATAAACATCATCTCATCATCACATAATCCATATAAAACAAATGGATATCATTTCATGATAAGAAAAATCAAACCATGTAAATAATAGAGACATTATACTTGAAACATATACATTATAAATAATTTCATCTTAGATGGAAAATAGTTTTGACAAAACACTTGAAATGAATTCTTGAAGAAAATATCATTTCTTCTTCAAAATCATTTTCTTTTCTCAAAATGCTATGAAATATTAAAATAAAATTATTTTGTTGAAAATAATCATGAAAACATGTAGAAGAAGCTTTTTGAAAATTAGATGTTATGAAACTGTAAAAATATGTTCATGCCGTATAAGTTAAAAAAACATTATCCTCGTACTTTTATCGAAAAAGTCAAAAAGTACCATGTACGGTAAACAAAAGAAAGATTCTTTACATAACATGTAGTAAAAGTAAAAAATGGGTAGAAATTAATTTAAACATACATGAAATCATTTTTAGAAAAAATTACATGGTTGATAAATATAACCCTAGTAAATACTTACGAATGAACAATCTCGGATAAAAACGAGATTGGAAATGTTATCCATTACCTTAGGTCTGATATGCTACGTACGTATCCGAACCTCATGTATATTGATATAAATAATTTAATTGAATTATTAAAGCATCATATTAATTTTTATTATATCATATATGGTTCAATTATTACTTTATAATACTCGTTCTTTAGTAAATTTAATGTTAAGGCATCGTTTTGGGTAAAATCGTTTTATTTATCTTACGTGTCTGGACTTGTTGTTCTTGATATTATTATTACTTATATCTTTATTTACATACTTACAGAATGTAAATAATGATTTATATATCATATATATATTCATTATATATATATAATAGAAATATAAATGAAATGAAATACACCGTTCATGGAGACGGTAGGCCGCACGTACGCATGAACACTGTTTTCCTTTCCTTATTGACTTGAATGGAATTAAGTAGATGAAATACATATATATATATATATATTAATACATTAGCATTATTATGTCATATATTTCATGAATACTTATTATATATACTTTATAATCATTCTTTAAGTGTTAACAAGGAAAATGAATCTCATCGAGACGTGGAGATGGTAATCTGTACGTACGCACGAGCGATGATATCGTTCCCATATTTATTGAATGGAATTGGATTGGAGGATATAATATATTAGAATCAGTAAGATGTTATAATAACCATATATATATATCCTTTACACCATTATACCCATCCAAGTAAGGTGGTGGTGGAAAAACAGATTACACCACGGTGTGAAGATGGTATTCTGTACGTACGCACGCGTGGTGATTTTGTTTTCTGTAGGATGGATAGAAGGAGAAATAGGGTTGATTCATATTAATAATAACATATAAGTATATAATTAATACTAATGTTATTACTTTATAATGAAACAACTAAATAAGAATAAGTTTAAGAAGAAGGAAATTTGAAACAATCGGTAGAAGAGATTACCTCTTCTTTGACACACCTTCTTTAAACGTCTTCTTAGGGAACTAGAGTTGGTCTTTTGAAAAGACAAGAACCTATATTATATAACTGGATAGGTTTAAAAGAGGAATTGGATGGGTTTGTCTGAGATTCAAGGCTCAAAAGGGTGTTAAGTGAAGAGGGAAGGGGTGCCCTTTTTGTAACGGAGGAAAGGGGAACCTTAGAAAAACATAAAATGTTATTTTATAATAAAGTCATATTAGGTATTTAATAGATACAAATTGAATTATTTAGAATATTTGGTTGTTATGGGTCTAAATCCTCTCAACCAATATGTTTTATAAATGTTTAGGTTACTATTTTATCCTTATCATTTAGATATAACTAAGTGTTAAATAATTTAAATTTTACCGTGTCTTTATTTTTCTTACACTATATGGTTAATAAAAATAATATAACAAGACAAATGAACCCCAAGTGGTTCATTATTAATATATATATCCTTATATAAGTCATTTGGAATAACCTTATATTTTTAGGAATAAAATAACAATTAAAAATATAATTGTTTCTTTAAAACTATTTTATTTCGATTTTGACACTATTTGGTACTTGATTTTTCTGAAAATCATAACAGAATTATTAGCTCAAAAAAAGTTAATTAAATCAATACTAACATGTCATATTAATATTTAAAATTATTTTAATTCATAAAAAGTCTAAAATTACATTTATTTGGGTATTTATAACATCAATTATGTTAATATTTCATTAATAAGGTAATTACTGCATCATCATTGTGTCATAAATAAATTAAATTATTTAAAATCTAAAAATTATAAATAAAATACCATCATGTATGAAATCTTCTTAGATTTATAATGAATATTTACAGTCTAATTTATCTTATTTATAACTCTATATTAAAAATGTTTTAGTTATTAAACATTGATTATAACTATTTTAATTCTACTTTAAATAAAATAATAAGAAATGTCCTAATCTAATCCAAGTGGACCAAAAGGGTAATATTTTATCTCTAATGTTGTTTTTTTGTTGAATTAAAATTATCCAATAGAATTAGCACATGTGTTAGGGTAATAATAATATCATTTTTACCCTTCATTAACCTATTTACTTTTATCCATTGTAAATAAAAGTATAAAG
Source organism: Viscum album (assembly GCA_963277665.1). Taxonomy (NCBI): domain Eukaryota; kingdom Viridiplantae; phylum Streptophyta; class Magnoliopsida; order Santalales; family Viscaceae; genus Viscum; species Viscum album. The sequence continues at coordinate 390,095,983 of OY728142.1, read as the reverse complement.
TTACTAGTCACCAAAAATTATTTTTATCTTATTAAACCACATTTTACTTACTGATATCAACCATTTCTCTCTGAGTTTTTAAATTACACTCCCAGAAGTGGTAAAATTATGTTTTATATAAATTTTCAAATTCTCCTAGGAGGTGGGTAAAAGACGGTAAAAAGTTCAATAAAATTTTTACATATCTAAAATTATTATAAAATGACTCCAATGAATTACATTGAACTTATATATGTATTATGTATCTATTTTGACCTAAAATAAATTTAAATAAAATAAATAAAATTTCGGTTTTTAAATAGTAACCCAGTGTTTTCACTATTCATCAAAAATTGAATGTTTGCATAAAAATGCCAAAAATTCACCCTAGGATAATTTCGATATTCTGAATCCAAAAATGAAGTCCATTTTGAAATATAAAATTTCAAAAAGTGGGTATTACTATTCATAGTGGCTAGTTTATATAACATATCGTTGTTTAGTAAAAATCGGTATTGCGTACAACATATGCTATCGTGGAAGGTCGTGATTGCGTGTACTGCAAGCCAAGTCAGGGATGCGTATAGTGCAAGATCATTTTAGTGTATCATACAACATAATATATCAATGAAATTAAAAAGAATATTTTTCATGAAATCTGGGGGTGTTACATTCTACGCCCCTTAATATGAATTTCGCCCTCGAAATTCATTGGGGTTATAAATGGTTTATTATTCGAATTTTTTAATAGAAACCCACATCGTAAAAAGGAATACCAAAATTTATCTTTTAAAACTAAATAATGAAACATAATGGTTACCCAAATTAACTAATCACTGGGTTTCCACATAGGAGAACATAGGTGAAAATATGGATATGGAAGAGAAATCTAACCATCAAGTTCTGATGGAGAGTGGTAGAGAACATGGCTATGAAAAAGCCAACAATCACAGAGCCATAAATTTGTGATGAACTAAGGTAACATCTCATTCATCAGATATAAGGGCACTAGGACAATGTTTTTGGTTTTCAAGATGATTCCCCTAAATTTTAAGAATTTGAATTAGAAGAAATACTTACTTTATTTCGGTATAATCTCACCGTTGTTTGTGCCTTGAACAATTTACACTTCATATCTTAAATAAATGAAGTTGAATTTTTCATCCGTGAAGTGTTAGCAGATCATGTGATAGAATGATGGGTCATTCCATATGTCTCAAACAAAAGGTTAGCAAAAGTTATCAAGTATACATAAGTCAATATATGGTGAGGTTAATCATATATGATTCCAAAAATGGACTTATACTTCATCTATCATACTACTTAATAATACTAGTTTCTACTAACCAGGGACTTCATGTAGGCCAGTGGTAGGCAATAAAGGTCTGTCACACTTCAGTTGTGGATTCAAATCCCGCATCCTTGTTCGACATGATGGGTTGTCGCCCATCCTACGAGTTGTACTTTTTCTAAAACTATACTATTATAACATAAAAAAAAGTTCTAGCCTTAAACAATGCTATCTGATATCTAGCATATTCTATTCCAATCTTTAGGTTTATCCAAAATACTTCTGTCCAATCTCATAGTATAAAGATAACTATTTCTTGAAATTTCATCTACCGAGCATGTGAATACCATCATTTATCATACGATATATCTTTTTGGTCACATTCCAAACATGTGAATACCTTAATCATGTATTCTCATGAAACATGAATAACTATAAAACCTTAGTGAAAACATGAGTGCTGTCAAAATTTAACTCTTTCCACATACCAAAATCCCAAAAATTATATATACCCAAACCATGATATCACTTAGTCCTTATATCAATCATGATCTCATGAATACTATCAAACATATTATTTTCTCCTTATCCCTTCAATATGCCGATATCATTTACCTTCGAAAAATATCTGAATGAACTTTCATGGTTACTGATACCATATAATTTTTGAAAACCATAATAATCCAATACATAGATATTCCAATATTCTAATTTACTATAAATTAGATTCCACAACATTATTTTGGAATCCCATTATATAAACACATAATCATTCCATTACATCGTTTTCATACTCAACATCTCCAATAGTGATCGCATGTGACTTCCCTTTGTCCTTTTCCTTAATAGGTTGCTCACGTCGATCATCATTAACTCTTGTATTAGGGAATTGGTTAGCATAATGCCCCATTTCTTGCACTTGAAGCGTTGAAGTGTTGGTGGAGCGTTCTCTATAGTCCTTTCTCTATTCATGTCATTAGAAACATTTTTTCCATTACTTCGGAAATAAAAAAATTGATAAACTTCTTTTCCAAACTTGAAACATTTTCCAGTACCTTTTAGACAATCACCACCGCACTTCTTTCCACACTTTGAGCATAAAGAAACATTCACCTTCTTTTCACCAGTGTTCTAAGGTTTTTCCTTGGACTCCATCTTTCATTTCTTGTCAAAACCATGAGATGGATATGTTACACCAAATTCTAGTTCTACCTTGATAGTACAACACACAATTTCTTCATAGTTACTGATGTCTCTTATAGATAATGACCTTTGAAGACTTGGTTTTAAGCAACGGAAGAATCGATCAACTTTACTTTCTGGTTGAATGATAAAGCCAGATTCAAACCCTGCAAGTCTTGCAAAATTCACTTCGTATATACCAACAGATTCATCATCCTTCTTCTTAAGCTCATGGAACTCCTTTTCTATCTTTGTTTGAAGAATATTAGGGAACTATTTACTAAAAAACATGTTCTTGAACTCATCCCATTCCATGGATTCAATTTCATCTTGGGGCCTTGTATTCGAAATTAGAGTTCACCACTGGTCTGCTTCACCTTCTAAATGGTAAATAGCAACAATGAATTTTTCATGTTCTGAATAGTGAAGCATGGAAAATATCATTTCAATGGTATCAATCCATTGTTCAGCAATAAGTGGATCAGAAGAGCCATTGAAAGATGGTAGATGATGCCTCATAAAGTACTCAATAGAATATTATTCCCTCCTCTGATCATTTTGAAATACAGAATGATTCATAGCTTGTGTAAGTATAGAAATAAGATTTTTCACTCCATCTCCCATCACATTTGGTTGTTCGAGAGGATAATAATGGAATTGTCCATTACATTGATCAACATGGTTCCTTCAGGTTCCATCCATCGTCTAAAACCCAAAAAGAACAGTGTGAGAGGAAAAAATCATGCCAGGAAAACAACATAATAAAGGGGGATTACCTTTAATATCTAACATATTAGGTTTATTTCTAATATCATTACCGTAATTCTATGACTATAACCTATACATATACTTAACCGTAGGGACATCCCTAGAAATAATTTAGAAATATCTCTAGGGATCTCACTAATGTTATTGCATCCTAGTTTCCAAAGGTTGACTAAACCAAACCTCTGATACCAACTGTAGAGACCCAAAGCTCGAGATACATGGAAATTATATTATTTTTGTGGAATACTTAATACATAACAAAAACAGACACCAATGGACCGTAATAGTTTAGTTTCTTTAGAAACTCAGAACATAATATTCTAATCATGGTGAAAGATCTTTAACGTCTCCCATAATGATCTTCCCCTTTTTTTCTTACCCTAAACCTTTCTTTGTATCATGGGGAAAAGAAAACATATAAAGGGTGATCTCAAATTCTCAGTAAGGGTATGCATGGAGAATATAAAACAAATCATATACATTTGAACTTAAAAACAGGAACATAATGTTTAAACATCAAAATCTTGAGCAATGAAATAAAACATGGAAGTACGTAAAGAATAGATCATAATAGAACATCAATAATGATAAAATAGAATGGGAATAAAACATTTAATTGTGGAAAAACATTAAGCACATGATATTATTTCCATAGTAGCCAAAGCATTGCTGCCAAGACCATCTTAGTGGACAAATTCCCTTTATGAATCGAGTTCATTCCTCATTCCAGTCCTGTATCACTGAACCGGATTAAATTTTAGTTCCGGCCATGTATATCTCATGAGATATAAATCATTACCCAATGCATTGGATGGATATATATTTCCCACACATCTCATAATGAAATCATTCTTACTTGCACCACAAAATAAACATAAATCATTCATCATAACCCAAAGAATAAAAAGGGTTTCATAAACATCATCCCATTATCACATAATCCATATAATGCAAATGGATATCATTTCATCATAAAAAAAATCACACCATGTGAATAAAATATACATTATACTTGAAACATAAACATGATAAATAATGTTATCTTATATGGATAATAGTTTTGATAAAACACTTGAAATGAATTATTGAGAAAAATATCATTTCTTCTTCAAAATCATTTTATTTTCTCAAAATGCCATGAAATTTTAAAAGAAATGGATTTTGTTGAAAATAATCATGAAAAAATGTATAAGAATCTTCTTGAAAATTAGGCGTTATGAAACCGTAAAAATCTGTTCATGCCGTATAAGTTAAAAAAACATTCTCCTCGTACTTTTGTCGGAAAATTCAAAAAGTACCTCGTATGGTAAACAAAAGAAATATTCCTTACATAAAATGTAGTAAAAGTCAATAATGGGTAAATATTACTTTAAACATACATGAAACCATTTTTAGAAAATAGGTACATGGATGATAAATATTACCCCAGTAAATACTTACGAATAAACAATCTCGAATAAAAACGAGATTGAAAAGGTTATCAATTACCTTATGTCTGATATGCTTCGTATGTATCCAAACCTCCTATATATTGATTTAAATAATGTCATTGACTTATTAAAGAATGATATTCATCGTTATGATATCATATATGGTTCAATTATGACTTTATAATACCCGTTCTTTTGGGAATTCCATGATAAAGTAGCGTTTTGCGTAAAATCATTTTATTTACCGTACGTGTTCGGACTTGTTGTTCTTGATATTATTATTACTTATATCTTGATTTACTTACTTCCAGAATTTAAATCATTATTTATATATCATATATATATATTCAGTATATATATATAATAGATATATAAATGAAATGAAATACACCGTTCATGGAGACAGTAGGTCGTACGTACGCATGAACGCTGTTTTCCTTTCCTTATTGACAAGAATGGAATTACGTAGATGACATACATATATATATAAATATATATATTCAGTATCATTATTATTTCATATATTTCATGATTACTTATTATATGTACATTATAATCATTATTGAATTGTTAACATGGAAAATGAATCTCATCGCATCGTGGAGACAGTAATCTGTACTTACGCACGAGCGATGATATCGTTCCCATATTTATTGAATGGAATTGTAGTGGATGATATAATATCATAAAATCAGTATGATATTATAATAACCATATATAGTTATTATTTACACCATTATAACCATCCAAGTAAGGTGGTGGTGGAAAAACAGATTACACCACGGTGTGGAGACGGTATTCCTTACGTACGCACGCACGGTGTTTTCATTTTCTGTAGGATGGATAGAAGGGGAAATGTGGTTGTTTCATATTTATAATAAAATATATGTATATAAGTAATAATTATGTTATTACTTTATAATTAGACAACTAATGAAGAAGAAGTTTAAGAAGAAGGAAACTTGAATGAATCGGTAGAAGAGATTACCTCTTCTTCGACGCACCTTCTTTAAACTTCTTCTTAGGTCACTAGAGTTGGTCTTTTGAGAAAACAGAACCTCTATGATATAACTAGAGAGGTTGAAAAGAGGAATTTTCAGGGGTTTTCCGAGATTCAAGTCTCAAAAGGGTGTGAAGAGAATAGGGAAGGGGTGCCCTTTTTGTAAGGGGGGAGAGGGGCACCTTAGGAAAACTTAAAATATTATTTTATAATAAAGACATATTCGGTTTTTTATAGCTCCAAATTGATTTATTTAATAGATAAGGTTGGGATGGTTAAAAATACTCTTAACTAATAGGTTTTAGAGATGTTTAGGTTACTATTGTATCGTTATCATTTAGATTTAACTCTAAGTTAAATAATTTAACTTTTACATTGTCTTTTTGTTTTCTTACACTCTATGGAAAATAAACTTACTATAACAATCCAAAAGAACCCCAAGTGATTCATTATTAATATATATATATATATATCCTTATATAAGTCATTTGGATGAACCTTAGATATTTAGGAATAAAATTACAATTAATAATATAATATTTGTTTTAGAAACTATTTTATGTCAATTTTGACACTATTTGGTACATGATTTTTTTGAAAATCATAACAGCATTATTAGTTATAAAAAATTTAATTAAATCAATAATAACATGTCATATTAATCTATAAAATTATTTTAATTCATAAAAAGTCTAAAATTACATTTATTTGGGTATTTATAACATCAATTTTATTAATATTTCATTAATAAGGTAATTATTGTATCATCATTGTGTCATCAATAAATTAAATTATTTAATGTCTAAAAATTATAAATAAAATACCATTATGTATGAAATATTATTATATTTATAATTAATATTTACAGTCTAATTTATCTTATGTATAACCCTATATTAAAAATGTTTTAGTTATTAAAATTTGATTTTAACTATTTTAATTATTCTTTAAATAAAATAATAATAAATGTCCTAATCTAATCCAAGTGGACCTAAAGGGTAATATTTAATCCCTAAGGATGTTTTTGGTTGAATTACACTCATCCAATAGAATTAGTACATGTGTTAGGGTAATAATAATATCATTTTTACCATTAATTACCCTATTTACTTTTAACCGTGGTAAATAAAAGCAAAAAGTTACCCTTCACCAAATATTATTTTTATCTTATTGAACCAAATTTTACTTACTAATATCAACAGTGTCTCTATGATTTTTAAAATTCCACTCACAGAAGTGGTGAAATTATGTTTTATATAAATTTTCAAATTCTCCTAGGATGTGGGTAAAAGACAGTAAAAAGTTCAATAAATTTTTACATATCTATCATTATTATAAAATGACTCTAATGAATTAAATTGAACTTATATAGATATTATGTATCTATTTGGACAAAATATAAATTTAAATAAAATAAATAAAAATCAATTTTTAAATAGTAACCCAGTGTTTTCACTATTCATGAAAAATTGAAATTTTTCAGAAAAATACCAAAAAATTACCCTAGGCTAATTTTGATATTCTGAATCCAAAAATGAAGTCCATTTTGAAAAATAAAATTTCCAAAAGTGGGTATTACTATTCATAATGGCTAGTTTATGTAATATATCATTGTTTAGTGAAACTTGGTATTGCGTACAACATACGCTATCGTGGAAGGTCGTGATTGCGTGTAATGAAATCCAAGTCAGGGATCTGTGTAGTGCAAGTTCCTTTTGGTGTGGCGTACAACACAAGACATTAATGAAATTAAAAATAATATTTTTCATGAAATCTCGGGGTGTTACATCCATAAAACAAAATCACTTTTAACGTCATTATAAAAGGTATATTATCATATTCACTTCCTTAAATTCAAGGTAATTATCACACAAAACATGATTTTCCATTGGCAAACAATTTATTACCCTAATATACATACTTATACAATTCTATTCATGATGATATCAAAAAATCACATAATAATTATTCCACAATTATATGAATAACAACATATATAAGGATCCTAACAACCATAATTTTTTTCAAGTCATCAAGCATTGATAATCCTTTAAACTGTATCACCAAAAAATTCAAAACATGTGAGAACTCCATTTTCATGAAAAAAACATTAATTATTTCCATGTGACAATCTATTTTTATTTCTAGGATAATATTTTTATTATACACTTAAACAAAAAAATAGATAATAAGAGTAATAAATCTTTATTCATGTGATAATATTTTATAGGAAATTAAATATCTGTAACATGAAGAGATCTGGTTATATATTGGTTATACTCTTCATCCCCTTTAATTCCAAATTAAATTTAATTAATTTTCTCAATTAGGAAACCTCTAACCATCCACCTAGAAGGAGAAAAGTAATTTTAATATCATTATGGATAGGAAATAAAGAATGAATTAAGATCCCTTAAATGGAATTTCTTTTTTAGTGTTAATTACTTCTCCTAGAAGGATAGCAGAAGGAGTAAGATGGTATTCACATACACCCCATACAAGAGGATGCTCAGAAAAAATCAATAGTAGGATTGAATATCCTAGAAGGTTTGTTTTGGACCACCAAAAATCACGAAGAATTAAGTGAGTCTCAAATAATTGGAATAATCTAATTTTTTAGATTTACATATATTCCTATGTGGATACTTTAGAAAATCCCTTAACTTTTTATTTTTCATTCGAAATTTAATTCTCACTTAATAAAAATATTAATTGAAATCCATTTAAAACCATTATAAATGAAATATATAATTTATAAGATTCACATGAAATAAAAACCATTATTTTATGCTTTTAAATCGTTAAAAATGTGTTTTATAGGTTGAAGAAGATGAAATTTTGAAAAACTGGGTAATAACGGAAGCCTATACACTCCCCATGTATGCTATTTAAGGGTATTAGGATTTTAACCTTGTATATATTTTATAAATTATTTGATATGATGAAATTTAAGGCCACCATTACATAGTTAAGGGTTACATTTACAAACACTTTGGAAAAATTATATAACCCTTACACAAGGTTTATAATATTTGGATTTCCTTTATGTATGATTGGATTTCCAACAAATAGGTATTGGAAATAAAGTATGACTCTTACATGAGATAGAAAAGTTAACATACCTTCAAATACTAGATAAGATACCCTTATGTAGCCTTAAAAACTCATAGGTACCCATTTTAAAATCGACTCTTACCCTTACGTGAGTTGGTAGCCTTACACAACGCCACCCACACGTGATCTAGAACCCTTATGAAGGTCATAATCAACCATTACATGAGGAATAATCTACCTTTACATAGTTCATAGGATATATAGGTCACTCTTATATAACCTATAAGAAACTAAAGTTACCCTTATACACCTTCATCAAAATCTAGGTTACACTTACACACAGTTTAAAAGAACAATATTACCATTATGAAATCGATTTAAAACTATATTTACCCTTATTAAACTCCAATTTAAAAAATAAGGGTAAATATTTCAATGAAGATATTAACTATTCAATTATAATTACTTATAAAAAATAATAAAATTATTTATTATCATCTCACAAATCTTGAAATCATTTCCGAAACATTATAATCTCATTAAAAACATCCAAATTAAATTCAATAATTTTAAAAATAATTATATTTGATTTTAATATTTTAAATAACCTAAAACCTTTTAAAGACATATTTATAATTTACAAATTCATTTTAAAAAAACATATAAATTTTTTGAAACCATTCCCAACCCTCCAGACACCTGTTAATGAAAAGGGAAGGTATGGTAATATTATAGACCTTTATATTAGATACCTCTCAAAACAGTATCATCCTTGAGAATTAAAGAAAAATCACAAGGGGGATAAATTTAATTGGAGATAATTTAATATCTCACAGAATACATCTCAATTATCCTACTATATTTATAACATATCAAAAACTATAAATGAAATATCTTATGAAGATGCCTCTAAAATAGGAATAAAGCCACATATATGGCCATAAAAACCCAACATAAAATACCCAACATTAAAATAATTACAACAAAGTCAACACATTAGAAGGGGAAATATTTTGAAAAATTACTTCAAATAGATTTAAAAAGAGAGCACTGGAATTAGTGTTGGAGAAAACATTTTTATATTTTTTCACTTTAATAAATTTATTATACATGACATCAAATGAAAATATATATATTATTTATTTTAATTAATAATTCCTAACATGTCATGAGAAAGAGTAGATTAGTATGTTTTCATAACAATTTATGAAAATATTTAGATATTATAATTATAAAAATTTATTAATTAATGATGTTTAAAGAGATCAAAAAAATCATTTTAAAATATTTCTATTTGACAGACACATATCATAAAATTTTATATTCAAACACCTTAATTTCAAAATCATGCTAAGAAAGAAATTTTACCAAGGCACTTGTGAAAAAAATTAAAAAAACAATTAATACCTCTTTTAAAATAAATGAAACACTCATTAAAATATTTAATTTCTTATTTATGAAAACATGTTCCCATATAAAATAATTTGTCCCAAACAAATATTTTTAATCTAGAAAATCAAACTAGTCACTAAATAATTCAATTAAGTTTTGTACAATACAAAATTTTAACCTATTGATAATTGTGAGAAAATTTAATAAAAGATTTCATAAAATTAAATTAATTCAAATAGAAAAACATTACCATGATAATTAGAAAATTAAAATTGATATTAATGCACATAAAATCCAATTTAACATGACACGTGCACTATAAAAAAAGAATGAAGATTAAAAAATCCACTTTATCTATCGGTAATTATTCCCCCAGTTTTTTTGACAAATATTAATTCACCAAGGGTACACTAATGAAAAAGATACAAATAATATAACATCTCACTCAAAAAAGGTCAAATCCATTACATTCAAGAGCGTTAAAATTTACACCACATAAAATTCCTTGATCATCCGATGCACCATGATTAGCAGAGCTACCAAAAGTATGAAAATCAAAAGAAACCATCCACCATACTATGATATTATCTATTTTAGGTGGAACTAACATTCCCTTAAATTTTTAAATCATGTCATAATATAACTCATCATGATATGTGATGTTTCTCTTCAATATATATACTCAAGGATAGAATATATGTAAAAATTATGAGATAAATTCATCCCAAGGATATAATCTCAATATAAAACTACCACAAAACAAGCATATTCATTATCAAGGAAGTTTCCCATCTTTTAGTAAAATAAATATTGGAAATGACCAAATTTAACCCATTATATCAGTATTAGTGCCAGACCCAACACTACTACACATAAAAACAAATTTGACATCACATTCCAACATCATCAACATAATCGACACCACATTCCACCACCACTGACTTGGGCATCTCCACCCATATCATCTCCATTACTGGTGCATAGTTCCACCAACACAACATATGAAATACCCACCCATATCTCAATTACCAAAAACTATATCAAACACAAATCACATCACATAGCAAGGATCATATCCAAAATAAAAAAAGAAGGTAGAAAATAACAAACATAGTAAACATGTCATTTAGGCCCAAAAACAAGGCATTTATCCTTCACAACAAAATAGGTTTGCTTGACTAGAAACATTTACCTTTATCAAACAAAAATTTTAATTCCCATATTAGATTAACTTGCTCATTTGTCATAGGTCACCACCACATGAAACCTAATTAATTGACTATGTAAATACATAAGTTATTTAAAAATTCTCTCAAGAAGAAGTTTTGGTTTTAATAAACATTGTGGAAGAAAATTATCATTAATATGGCTCTTCATTATATCTGGAATGATGAATTATCGTTCTCATTTTCGTTAGCCAAACATTTTATATATGGAATAATTATTTTAATTAAACATTAATGAGAAATCATTTTATTACTATCAATTTATATGAATCGATGGTTTCAGTAAACATGCCTATTTAAATCTTTATCCAAACAAATTTACTGTCTATATGTGATTAATCCTATTCATATGGAATGTGGGTGATTCCGTTAATAAAACACCAACACAAAAAAAAAACATAGTCATTGAAAGGGTAAAATTTCTCAATTATAATAAAAAGTATCTCATAGATCATAGAGTTTTAGAAGTTAACAAATATAATTGGTTCATGGATTAATATTCATCAAGTAACATCTTCTAAAACAACCTTTAAGATGTTATTTTATGATACAATAACATTTTTTCAACATGTAATAACAAAAATATTAAGAAGTAATCAATAAATATTTAAACTATGAACAAAAATGAACATTTCCAATTCATTCACATGGAAACATCATGACATTAATTTAAATAGCTCTTAACATATTGGAAAGTTCAAAAAGAAATTTTACATGATTTATCTCATGAATCATTCTTGTTGGAATCACCTGTTTTGATAATCCCAAATCATGCTTAAACGTTGATGATGATGTATTAAAACCTTGCATTAATCTTATTATTCTATGCTTAAACGTATTTTATTCTAAACAGTTCATATTCTTACTCTCATAACTTTACTGTAACAGCTTACAGTAGTATTTACATAAGTTTAGTACTGTTAGCCAACAGTCAGAGTTTTCTTTTCAAAGTCACAGTTACAGCTAAATGTCACCTTAAGTTACTGTTGCAATAAGTTCACAGTTACAAGGTTACAGTCAAAGACTAATACAAGCTTACAGTCACGAGTCTACCGCTATCTATTGTCAAAGCTCACAGACGAAGGTCACAGTTACAAGACTTCTGTTCAAATTTTTCTCTGCTCAAGTTCACAGTCGAACAAGTCTACAGTTGGATCAAGTTCACAGTCGAACAAGCCTACAGTCAAAAGTCTACAGTCAAGGTTACAGCTAGACAGCTTCTGTCGACTAAGTCTACTGATGATCGAGGTCTACAGTTGACAAAGGTTACAGTTCTACAAATTTGATATTACAAGTCTACAGTTAGAGAGGCTACAGTTACATGGAGTAAAAGCTACCATTGCAAGCCTACAGACAGCAAGCCTTTTGTTGAAGTCAGCAGTCAGAAGGAAGTCCACAGTTGGAAGACCACAGTTGAAGTCCACAGTGACATACATTCTCGACCAGTCTATTATTATTATATTTCTACTTTTTTCTTTACCAATTTGATTAATACTAATCTAACGGTCATGTCTAGAAAAATTAATACACCTAACATTATTTATTGATATTTGCAGACATATCAAGAAATAATACAATGTACGAGGAAGATTGCACGTGTAACTCAAGACTATTTATCTTGTCGGCCTCGGGTGAACAAAAAGGGCATATATGGAGGAGTATAAAAAGAAGAGAGAAGCATTCAAGAAAAAGTATGAATGGAACGAAAAGAACAGTGACATACACGAACAAGAATAGAGGAAGTACACACAGAGTCTAACATCTAGAAGAACTCTCGAGCATTCTTTCTGAAGAACAAAAGAGTCTCAAGTGAACCGACTGAAAGAATCGTCTCCTAAAAGCCATGTTGTGAAGCACTCAAACTCAAAGAAGCTGATCACTTGAACATCTGGAAGTCTGGAAATCACGACACTCTGTTTTAGTGTCAACTTACAGAAAAAGGACCAAAGCTTCAAGTCACTCATTCCTACGAGTCCAGAACTGATCTGCCAACACTATAGAGCACTCTAAACCTTCTTCTTTCTATCTCTTGCTCTACTGTGTTTAAGTGTTTTACATTTGTGAGCAGTGTGTTAGTATTACACACACTGTCTCCTGTGCTTAAACTGAGGGATACTGAAAATCCCTATCCCAAACCTTTTTACATTTGTTACCCATGTATAACTGTGGAAGAAGCCTGGTGTGGCTTGGTCATTTGTTTTCCCACGTATAACTGTGGCAGAGGTTGTCAAACCTGGACAGTTTGTGAAAACTGTTGTAAAGCTCGATACAGGCTGTGTATCAATTCTTTTTATAAAATTTCTTGGTGGCAGGTGATCACCAAGTGGAAGAGGACTAAGTCTTAGCTTAATACTGAACCACTTGTTTGAAATAGCTTGTTATTCTTTTCTTTACTTTGCTTTCCCTTTTTCCGCTGTGCTCCTTTTTGTAAACAAGAAATCTGTTTTTGCAAATACTCTGATAGTCAATTTTGGTTAGTGTGTATAAGAGATTTGTTTAGTAAACTTGTTTCAAAAGTAAAGTTAGTCATCAAACTAACCTTACTGAGGATTAATCAACCTTAGAGAAACCTGTTGAACAATAAGTCACCTATATCTCTACTGCCTTAATTGACTGGGCTGTTTTTCAATTTGGGGGATTTAATCTTAAAGTTTTTAACAGAAATTTTTAATTGGAACTCAATTCACCCCCCTCTTGAGTGTCCACTCCGACCAACATTTGGTATCATAGGCTGTGTTTATCTCTGTTATACTTGCTCAAAGTTTTATTTTAACTCTCTGTTTTTAAACTGTGATTGTAGTTTTATCTAAAAGATCTTAAATTTATGTTAGTTCTAAATTTTATCTCTTTAAAACATTTTCTAAAATTTCCTTATGGATAATAGACTAGAAGGTGCTGCTACTAACAGGCCACCCTTCTTTAATGGTGTGAATTATGCCCAATGGAAGCTCAAAATAAAAATTCATTTGGAAAGTATGGGTTTTGATATTTGGACTGCTATAGAGTCTCAATACAAGATTCCAGAAATTGAAAGAATAACTTGGGATGAACCTACTAAGGTAGCTTACAATAATAATTGTAAGGCTGTGAATGCTCTCTACTGTGCTCTAGGAGATGAGGAATTCAATAGAATTTCTGCATGTAAAACTGCTTTTGAAATCTGGGACACCTTAGTTGTTTCTCATGAAGGAACAACTAATGTCAAGGAAATGCGGTTAAATACTTATACTATCAAATATGATAACTTTAAGATGAAAGCTGATGAACCTATTTCTGATATGTATCTCAGGTTTAATGAGATAGTCAACACAATGAGCTCACTCGGAAAGATTGTTTCAGCAAAGGAGCAAATCATGAGATTATTGAGATGTCTGCCTGACAGATGGAGAGGCACATCCGTTTCAATTAGAGAATCCTGTGATATTGGACCTTTGCCTGTCAAGGAGTTAATTGCTAAGCTGATGATGTACGAAGAAGAGCTCAAGGTAAATAAATAGGAAGATGAGGAACCAAAACGAAAATCTATAGCTTTTAAGTCGACTGCATCAAAGAGCAAAGACAAGGAGAAAGTGCATATACCAACTGAAAGCTCATCTAGTGAAGACTTAGATTCTGACAGTGATGCCGAGATGGCACAAATAGCAAGGAGATTCAAGAAGTTCTATAGGAAGAAGAAGTTCTTCAGAAAACCAAACTACAAGGGTAAGTATGATAGACAAGGTAAGTGGAAGAAAGATTGGAAGAAAACTGATAAAGAAGAAGACATAGTTTGCTATGAATGTAAAAGGAAAGGACACATCAAAGCTGACTGTCCTAAGTTAAAATTCAAGAAGAAATATGAGTACAAGGACAAGAATTATAAGAAAGCTATGAAGGCCACCTGGAGTGCTTCAGAAGACAGCACACGTGAATCAGAATCCAGTGATTCTGAAAGAAATCGTGCTAATATGTGTTTCATGACAAACACATCTAAGGTAACCTTAGACACTCCCACTTTAAACTCTTATTATTCTGAAGGTGAAGCAGAATCTGGTTCTGATTCTGAAAATATGTCTAAAGATGAATTGATTGAATACTGTAATATGCTGGAAGAAACGTGTAATGAACTAAAGGATAAATATAAGTCTTTAAAGAAACAGCATGCTCTTACTGCAAGTGTCAAGTCTGCACTTGATGTAGAAAAAGAGAAAAATGTTCAATTATTAAAGGAGAATACAGAACTGAAACTATCTAATAAACAACATAGAAAGGACATAGAAACATTCACAAATGGAAAAGATACTCTAACCCAACTGCTAGGAAAGCAAGTTGCACCTAAGTATGCTACTGGCTTGGGATACCAACCTGGACAAAGACAGTTTACTAAAACCCGATTTATTCCCAAGTCTGGAAAAAATCCTGCTAGTTCTAGTTTTGGAAATTCGTATGCCTCAACTGGTTATTTAAATAGTTGTAGATCAAATAAAGTATATCTCTCTAAATCTGTTTCATCTATTAATTGTATGGGACCCATAAAACAAATCTGGGTACCTAAATCCTTGATTGCTAACATATCTGGACCCAAGAAAATCTGGGTACCAAAGTCATTTCCTGTCTAATCTGTTTTGTAGGAAATCTGTTTGAAAAGCAATTACAAGAAGGTATGGTACTTAGACAGTGGATGTTCAAGACACATGTCTGGGGACTATTCGTGCTTCAAAAGCTTAATAAAGGTTGATGGAGGATATGTCACTTTTGGTGATAACTCAAAAGGAAAAATCATCGGCTTAGGCCAGATTGGTAACACTGACTCAGTATTAATTTCCAAAGTTTTATTTGTTGATGGACTTAAGTACAACCTAATTAGCATTTCTCAATTGTGTGATGATGGTTTTAATGTCAAATTTGAAAACAATTCTTGTGATGTTTATAATTCCAAAAATTCTTTAATATTTTCTGCCTTAAGAAATGAAAATGATTACGCTGTTGACTTAAACACTTTAGCTAAACATAATGTTACTTGCTTAAATGCTTTTCATAAAGAGTCTTGGCTGTGGCATAGGAGATTAGGACACTGCAACATTCACTCACTTAGAAAACTCTCTAAGAAACACCTAGTTAGAGACCTACCTAAGCTTGAATTCCCAAATGACAAAGTGTGTAATCCCTGTCAAAAGGGAAAACAACACAAAGTTTCTTTTAAACCAAAGAAAGAAGTTTCAACTTCTCAACCACTTGAACTGGTTCACATGGATTTGTTTGGACCATCAAGAATTTCAAGTCTAAATGGGAAGCACTATGTTTATGTTCTTGTAGATGACTTTTCTAGATATACTTGGGTATACTTTCTAGCTCACAAAAGTGAAGCCTGCTCTTCCTTTGTTAAATACTCTAAGTCTATAGAAAATCTTAGTGGACTTAAGATTAAGACCTTGAGGAGTGATCATGGCCGTGAGTTTGAGAATCAAGAATTTGAATCTTACTGCTCACACAATGGCTATGCTCACAATTTTTCTGCTCCTAGGACACCTCAACAGAATGGTGTAGTGGAAAGAAGAAACTGAACCCTGCAAGAAATTGCAAGGACTATGCTTAATGAATATGACCTGCCTGTTTACTTTTGGGCTGAAGCTGTAAATACAGCCTGCTATGTTATTAATAGAGTCTTGATTAGACCGGTTCTTAAGAAAACCCCTTATGAGTTGTGGAATAATAGGAAGCCTAAGGTTAATTACTTTAGAGTTTTTGGTTGCAAAGTCTTTATTCTGAATACTAAAGATAATCTTGATAAATTTGCTCCAAAAAGTGATGAAGGAATTTTCTTGGGTTACTCTATGTCTAGTAAAGACTATAGAGTGTTCAATAAGAAAACCAAATGTGTGGAAGAATCTGTTCACATCAAGTTTGATGAGACTGATCCACATGAGTCTAAAACTTCTCTTGAAGATGTTGAAGAAGACTTATCTGTTCTGGACCTAAATGACAAATCTAAAGAACCTGTAATAAAAACATCCAGTTCTGGACTTTTTCCAGAATCTTCCTCTGTGGAACCCGAACCTATAAATGAACCTGAAATCTCTAGTTCAACCTTTACCAAATCAACTAGGATTCTAAAGAATCATCCTTTAGATGCGGTTGTTGGTAATCTTGATAGAGGAACACAAACTAGAGCTTCTCTAAGAAATCAGGTTGAACATCAAGCTTTTCTTTCACAGCTTGAACCCAAAAATGTCAATGATGCTATCGGTGATGAATTCTGGGTAATGGCTATGCAAGAAGAACTAAATCAGTTTGAAAGAAACAAAGTTTTGGAATTAGTGGAAAGACCTAAAGACACTCTTACCATAGGCACTAAATGGGTGTTTAGAAACAAAGTTGATGAGTTTGGTAATATAATCAGAAACAAAGCTAGGCTAGTTGCACAAGGGTATAGTCAGGAAGAAGGAATAGACTATGAGGAAACCTTTGCACCCGTGGCTAGACTAGAGGCCATTAGGATATTACTTTCTTATGCTGCTCATCTGAATTTCAAACTATATCAAATGGATGTTAAAAGTTCTTTTCTAAATGGATATATAATTGAGGATGTATTTGTGGAACAACCTCCAGGTTTTACAAATCCCCATTTTTCTAATCATGTTTTTAAACTATCTATAGCTTTATATGGTTTAAAGCAAGCTCCAAGAGCTTGGTATGATAGGCTCAGCTCTTTTCTTATTTCGAAAGGATTTACTAAAGGGATAGTTGATCCTACTCTTTTTATTAAATGGATTTCTAAAGATGTCTTAATAGTACAAATTTATGTGGATGATATTATTTTTGGATCTTCTAAAAATTCTTTATGTGTTGATTTTTCAAAAATAATGCAAAATGAGTTTGAAATGAGTCTAATGGGAGAACTCAAATTTTTCCTTGTATTTCAGATCTTTAAAAATAAAAATGGTATTATTTTGAACCAAAGTAAATATATTAAAGATCTTCAAAAACGTTTTTCTTTGGATGGCACCAAAGGCAGTGACACACCTATGAGCACCACTTGCAAGTTGGACAGTGAGGAAACTGGTGAACCAGTGGATCAAACCAATTACAGAGGTATGATAGGTAATCTACTGTACCTTACTGCCAGTAGACCTAACATCATGTTCAGTGTATGCATGTGTGCTCGGTTTCAAGCCAATCCAAAAGAGTCTCATTTGACTGCTGTTAAAAGGATTTTCAAATATCTAAAACATACTCCCAATTTGGGATTATTTTATCCAAAAGGACAATCATTTGATTTATTAAGTTATTCTGATGCTGATTTTTCTGGCTGCAAGTTAGATAGAAAGAGCACCTCTGGAACATGTCACATTTTAGGCAAGTCACTAGTATCTTGGTGTAGTAAGAAGCAGAATTCTGTTGCATTGTCTACTACCGAAGCTGAGTATATAGCTGCTGGTAGTTGTTGTGCACAAATCTTGTGGATGAAACACACTTTAATAGACTATGGATATCAATTCAAACATGTCTCTATAAGGTGTGACAATACAAGTGCTATTAACATTTCTAAAAATCCAGTATCTCATGCTAGGACAAAACATATTGATGTGAGACATCACTTTCTGAGGGATCATTATCAAAAAGGTGATATCACTCTTGAGTTCATTGGTACTGAACATCAGTTAGCTGATATTTTTACAAAGCCTTTTAATTCTGAGAGATTAAGTTACATCAAACATGAGTTAGGTATGATTAATTATAGCACAGTTGAAACCTCACAGTTGAAACCTCACAGTTGAAACCTCACAGTTGAAACCTCACAGTTGAAACCTCACAGTTAGACCTCACTGGTGTACCTCACTGATTACATCTCTCTGTAGGCTGTTTCGCTGTTTAACCTTATTTTATTTTTGCGGGAATTCGAACCGTTTCTTTTCTTTATACTTTTATTTCTAAATCCCTAAATGATAAAATTTAGAATATCGAACATATCTCAATCCACTCATCTCGACCCTTGCTCTCTCAAGTCCCAAACCCTAAACCTTCAACCGAACCTCGAAACCTCATTCAGTTCCAATGGCTAGAACAAAGCGACCCCCGACTGTCAATGAAGATGCACCAATGCCAAAGAGGACTCGAGTCGAATCCAGTGGCACCAGGAACGCCTCGATAAGACCTGTTAATCCACATCTGACTAAGAGAGAAATAGTTGCTGAGAAGGAGCTAAGTGAAGAGTGGATTTTATCGAGAAGATCATTAGTACTGGCAGTGCTTAATGAGCAAGGATGGACCGAATGCTTCGCAAACAATAATGGACCATACTACCCGAAGCTGGTGAAGGAATTCTATGAATATCTACAGTTCGAGGAAGAGGATGATCTGCATAGACTGGTATCTAGAGTAAACGGCAATGAAGTCAGTTTTTCATCCGTTGAATGGGCTGCATGTTTAAGAGTTCCTCATGAGGGTATTTACAACTACTATTCTGGAGCGGCTCCTCCAAATAGTGGAATCTTTGATCATGAGACGGCTCTGGAAGAACTGACAGGCAATGGCACAGTAAGAAAGATTATTGCTGCTGAAATGAGTGGAGAGGACAGGCTCCTGTTTAAGTTTATTCAGCATGTACTGAGTCCTAGAAGAGGAGATTTTGCAACTCTGAAGCACCAGGATATTTACTTGATGTACTTATTAAAACATGGAAGGAAGGTCAACCTTTGTAGGTTTCTGATGGCTCAGATGGAGGACATGATAAAGGCAAGCTCAAAATCAAGTGCCTTGTTTCATGCTAAACTCATTTCGGTAATGTTGAAAGTGAAAGGTGCAGCTGGAAATCAGGAAGAGTTGATAGTGGCAAAGAACAGTGTATGTATCTCGAAAGTAATCTTCAAATTCATGAGGATCAGTTGGAATCCCTGGAAGAAATCATGGGTGAATGATGAGGAGAGAATCTATGAGAAATTTAGCCCTTCTACTCGTCCCTCTAGACCGAGAGATAGGAGAGATCTAGGCTTAAAGCCTGATGAGCCTGAACCTGTATACTCAGATGATGAATAGACTGCAGTAGTTGGTGACTCTGCAAGAGAGAACACCCCAATTGATTAAGGAAGTGATCCTGAGACTACTCACAGTCCTGTCAGGACAGTGACGTTTGGAGCAGCAAGCCCTCCAAAAGAACTACCTAGTAGAGAACCTGTTCTAAGAGACAGTGAGACTGAGTCTACAGAAGAAGAAGAAGAAGAATCTCAATATTTTGTCAAGGACACCTCTGACGAGGATGATACAGTCGAAGCAGAAGAGGCTGGAGCTTCAAATGAAAATCAAGAAACTGTTGCAGAAGATGAAGAGGAGATCCGTGGTGAAGAAACAGAAGAACTTAGTATGAGCCCTCTGATAGGGTATACAGACAAGTCAGTGTCTGACCAGGAAGTAGGAGTGGTCTCTACTATTGTTGTCATGGAAGTGGTTGATGACTCAACAGAGAGGGAGGCTAACCTCACTGCTGAACCTAAAGAGGAAGAAAATATGGAACCTGCTAGAGCTACAGAAGAGAACTTAGAGTTACCCAGAGTCGAGCAGATAGTAGAAAATGTTCAGGAAGGAGCTCCAAGTGAGGGGGAGCGTTTTGGTTCAGTCTCTATACTGTATGATATAGAAGGATGGACCTCAGATCCAGGATACATGGTGTTAGGACTCAATTATGAGGATTCAGATGAGGAAAACCAACCACCAAGAAATCCAGTTATCCTAACTAACAGCTCTCCAGTGTTAGAAATTGAAAGATTGGCCACCAAGGAAGACCTTGAATCCTTAAAGAATGAAATGAAGGAGACCATCAGACAGTCTGTTGCTGAATTGAAAACCAGTCTTTTTGATGAGCTGAAAAAATGTAGAACAATCCTTAGAATTATCTCTAGGATGTGTTGTGGGAAGTCCAATCAAAGAAGTGATGGATGAAATGAAAGTGTGCCACACTCAAATTGAAAGCTGGACTGGAGCAGTAGTGGCCCTCAGACAATCAGTTGCTTCTTTAACTGCCCTGAGCAGTTCTCAGACACAAGTGGCCAGTGAGATTCGATACATCAAAGAAGTGGTCAAGCAGTTTGTGGAAGTATTTGAGGCTTTCAAGAAATCAGTAAAAGAACACTTTAGCAATCAGGATGTTGTCATTCAGAAAGTGATTGGAAATCTGACTCAGTCTTTCAAGGAGACAGTGGCATTCTCAGTCAAGTCCCTTCCTTCATCTAGCTCTCCTGTAGACCTTGAGGAGTTTAGAAGCCTGCTCAGAGAAGAGCTTATTCAGGCCCGTGCAAATGACACATCAGACCTACAGATCCTTGCTACTACAAGAGAGGTTAGTGGCTTTGTTCGTGAGCACCTGCAGGCTGCTACTGCTTCTCAGGAGCCCATCAAAAGTAAAGTGGATCATTACTTTGATCGGATTTTCACCAAGCATCAGTTGAACCATCACTTCAAGCTCATGCTAGAAACTAGGAAGCTGCCTCCTGTAACTCAAGCTTTCAAAGAACAAGTTAGCAAGCTACGAGAGTTGACCCCGGCTTTGGATAATTTCTTGGAAAACAAAAATGACTTCTTATCTGCCATGGACAGAGGAGGAAACATCATCATGGATTTCAGGAATCTGCTCCTACCTTTTCTTCATGTGGACTGCACACCTGTTATAGTTCCTCCTGCCCTACCTGTCTCCAACCCCAGTGCTTCTTCAGTAATGTCTCCTGTTGATGCCCTCAGAAGCCTTAGACCACTGATACCTCGGAAGCTACTCACTACAGGCCTTCAGGAGCATCTGTTGCTGCCCCTCCAGACCTTCCTGTTACAATTCCTAAGCCTGTTGATCTTTCACCTACTGCTCAATCTTCTTCCTCCAAAGGAAAAGATCCCTTACCTACAGATGAAGAGGATTGAGTCTGTTTATGTTTTTTTTATAGGGATCATGTATTCACGTTTTGGGTCATGTAATGTACTCATTATTAATACAATGTTTATTTTCTCTCTCTCTGTCTTTCTTTTTGTTAATCACAAAGGGGGAGAAATAGGGAGAAATAGGGAAAACTCGGGGGAGAAATGAACCTATACAAAGAGGGAGAAATCCTTGAGGATTATACCTAATTTTTGTGCTCATATTGCTAATACTATGTTTTGCACACTTCTCTCTGATACATCTATATTTCATTCCATACTGACATAATTTGTGATTATCAAAAAGGGGGAGATTGTTGGAATCACCTGTTTTGATAATCCCAAATCATGCTTAAACGTTGATGATGATGTATTAAAACCTTGCATTAATCTTATTATTCTATGCTTAAACGTATTTTATTCTAAACAGTTCATATTCTTACTCTCATAACTTTACTGTAACAGCTTACAGTAGTATTTACATATGTTTAGTATTGTTAGCCAACAGTCAGAGTTTTCTTTTCAAAGTCACAGTTACAGCTAACTGTCACCTTAAGTTACTGTTGCAATAAGTTCACAGTTACAAGGTTACAGTCGAAGACTAATACAAGCTTACAGTCACGAGTCTACCGCTATCTATTGTCAAAGCTCACAGACGAAGGTCACAGTTACAAGACTTCTGTTCAAAGTTTTCTCTTCTCAAGTTCACAGTCGAACAAGTCTACAGTTGGATCAAGTTCACAGTCGAACAAGCCTACAGTCATAAGTCTACAGTCAAGGTTATAGCTAGACAGCTTCTGTCGACTAAGTCTACTGATGATCGAGGTCTACAGTTGACAAAGGTTACAGTTCTACAAATTTGATATTACAAGTCTACAGTTAGAGAGGCTACAGTTACATGGAGTAAAAGCTACCATTGCAAGCCTACAGACAGCAAGCCTTTTGTTGAAGTCAGCAGTCAGAAGGAAGTCCACAGTTGGAAGACCACAGTTGAAGTCCACAGTGACACACATTCTCGACCAGTCTATTATTATTATATTTCTACTTTTTTCTTTACCAATTTGATTAATACTAATCTAACGGTCATGTCTAGACAAATTAATACACCTAACATTATTTATTGATATTTGCAGACATATCAAGAAATAATACAATGTACGAGGAAGATTGCACGTGTAACTCAAGACTATTTATCTTGTCGGCCTCGGGTGAACAAAAAGGGCATATATGGAGGAGTATAAAAAGAAGAGAGAAGCATTCAAGAAAAAGTATGAATGGAACGAAAAGAACAGTGACATACACGAACAAGAATAGAGGAAGGACACACAGAGTCTAACATCTAGAAGAACTCTCGAGCATTCTTTCTGAAGAACAAAAGAGTCTCAAGTGAACCGACTGAAAGAACCGTCTCCTAAAAGCCATGCTGTGAAGCACTCAAACTCAAAGAAGCTGATCACTTGAACATCTGGAAGTCTGGAAATCACGACACTCTGTTTTAGTGTCAACTTACAGAAAAAGGACCAAAGCTTCAAGTCACTCATTCCTACGAGTCCAGAACTGATCTGCCAACACTATAGAGCACTCTAAACCTTCTTCTTTCTATCTCTTGCTCTACTGTGTTTAAGTGTTTTACATTTGTGAGCAGTGTGTTAGTATTACACACACTGTCTCCTGTGCTTAAACTGAGGGATACTGAAAATCCCTATCCCAAACCTTTTTACATTTGTTACCCACGTATAACTGTGGAAGAAGCCTGGTGTGGCTTGGTCATTTGTTTTCCCACGTATAACTGTGGCAGAGGTTGTCAAACCTGGACAGTTTGTGAAAACTGTTGTAAAGATCGATACAGGCTGTGTATCAATCCTTTTTATAAAATTACTTGGTGGCAGGTGATCACCAAGTGGAAGAGGACTAAGTCTTAGCTTAAGACTGAACCTCTTGTTTGAAATAGCTTGTTATTCTTTTCTTTAATTTGCTTTCCCTTTTTCCGTTGTGCTCCTTTTTGTAAACAAGAAATCTGTTTTTGCAAATACTCTGATAGTCAATTTTGGTTAGTGTGTATAAGAGATTTGTTTAGTAAACTTGTTTCAAAAGTAAAGTTAGTCATCAAACTAACCTTACTGAGGATTAATCAACCTTAGAGAAACCTGTTGAACAATAAGTCACCTATATCTCTACTGCCTTAATTGACTGGGCTGTTTTTCAATTTGGGGGATTTAATCTTAAAGTTTTTAACAGAAATTTTTAATTGGAACTCAATTCACCCCCCTCTTGAGTGTCCACTCCGACCAACAATTCTTACATAAGATATTATAGTTATGTTGTTACTTAGGAAACTCACATATAATTTTTTTAAAAAAATTACATTATAGTTTCTTGTGCTCAATTTAAAAACCCCATTACATATTCAACATTCTATTAGAATTCTCAAAATAAAACATGATTTCAGACCACCAAATTAAAACTATACATGTTGTATAACCATGTTTCATTCCTATCAAGCTTGTAATAAACCTTATTTAAACATTTTATTACTTAGGAAATCATAATTATACACATTAATAATAGTAACATTATTTTACTTCAATATTTTAAAATAAGATGATCGGTATAGATCATTATTTTATTTTTTAATTACAATATTCTAAACTTGTTACATGCTCAAGATTTATATACAAGAAATTTCATAACAGGCCACACAATTGTTTTCAACTTTAGAAATGCTTCCTATAACAAACTAAAACTGACTCAATATGTGATACAATGTTATTTTATCACTGAAAATCATTTTCAATCGTGAAATAATAATATCAATAATATAAAAAAAATTAATCACAAAAATATTCCAAAAATAATTCATGTCATTTTCTAAAAATTATAAAACAACGATGAAAATCTACCATTGCAATAAATTCCCAACACATGCTCAATAAAATTTACAAATAGAAAGTAATGAATTAAATATTTACTCACATGGAAACTAGAATAATCCTAATCATGGTCTTTAAGAAAATCATTTTACTATAGTAATATGAAATATAGTCAAGGTATAATTCATTATAAGGAAATTCAAAATTCAACATTTATTTAAAACAAAACATAGAAAGAATTTTTTTCTTATTAATTTTAAATGTTAGGAAAATACATTGACAGGTTATTCATTTAAAAAATGGGGAAAATTTATTTAAAAAAGAGTCATGTTTTAAAAATCAAGGAAACAACATATTCAAGTCTCAGAAAGGTTTCAATCAAATAACATAGGCTATTTAATTAACATTTTACTCTTTCCTTTCAGGTTATATAATTAATTTATTATACAATAATAATTCATTAGAAACTACATCATTGGAATAATTATATAAACAAGAATAAAATTTCACGATTTATTTAATTAAATTTCATAAATTATTTAAACATCCTCATTAAATCAGAAGGTCAATAAATCATGATGAATGTACCACTACTAGGTTTATACCCTACTAGTTACACCACATTATATTGTTTTTTAGAAATCTTAGAGTCCTTGTACTAAAACATGACGGTCCTTAAAATCCCATTTCCTAACAGATATCAATAGACTATGTCATCCACTAATATCGACTGGAACTATTTCCCAACCAACACATGTAATCCTAAAAGAAACTAATTCAAAACCAAACCCTATCTCTCAACTAAGTCCTTTGATACCACATTTTCATGAACTCCTCCCTCCAAAGGTAACCCTTCTAGTATGAAAAAGTAGATAATTAGATAATGAACCATGATTCTCACCTTCAATAGGCCCCGATATGGAAAATAGCACTAAGGGTGTAAAGAATGTCACACATATGGGAGGAATTTCCCTTGAGAGAATGAAAATTATGATCAAGAGAGGGATATGAACCACCAAATAAATCCATATCATAAGGAAAGGTAACAACACAATATCTCATCATGAAAGTATTTTATACGAATAAATTGATATTCTTGAAGTAAAACATTCATTATAATCCCATGGAAGAAACTCAAAAATCACTCCAACACCCAAGCTAGTAATGTGCATCTTATTCCCTAAATTCCTCTGATAAAACTAAAAATAGTTTTTATATATGTGGGGTGAGAATACATGTATACATAACAGGATTATACCAAAAGAATATTGTGAAAATATGAGAACATAAAAATATTTACCTAGTGAACAAATATAAGAATAAAAAAGAATAAATATATTCAAGTAGCTCCCAACCTCACTTAGGCTCTCTCATCAAATAACACATCCATGTATAGTAACATAACTGGAGTTGTATCAATAAGAATGTTACTATGCACAAAATTCCCACTAATATTCCAATCTCACACAACAAATTTGTACATCTTATAACACCAATAAATTATGTATAATCCTACACATAGACACCAAGGTAAATGCATGAGGTCAAGCACATCTGCCTCAACTGTCTATTATATCACGCCTGAAGACACTTGATCCATCACATAAAATATCACTGAATGAAACATGGGATACCATATCACATATCACAAGATGACACCTGGGCAATCACATTAAATTTAAACTATAGCCATATCTAGAATTGTAGGTTTTTATAATCAAGAAGGACATTAACCTCGTTCCCACATCCTACCTTGCACAACCCTCCTCATGAAAAAACCTCATCATCCCATCTAACACAACCCAAAATGAAGTAAAATACGAAATCTGTAAGAGACCATGTGTAAGAACCAAATGATGAATGATAGAGTAGGGGATATCAGGTATATTGGCATCCATACTCACTATATGGACGTTAGGAAACACGCCACTAAAGAATTTGGGCTTCGACACATCGTGATCGATGCTTGTGAGGTGTATATAGAAAATACAGTGAAGATACAATATATAATAGTCACACACATAAGACCAACATATGTGATTTTGAAAATAATATCATCCCATTCACATATTTTCCACAAAGTCCTCACAAACACCACCGCTTTCTCTCCCACTTCAAAAATTATAACACCACAAAGCATGTCTCAAACCTCAAGCTACATACCACCTTTATTTTTTAGTTATGGAATTTCTAGAAATATTAAATTTTCATTAAATAAATATCACTAATCCATTCTATTTCACATTAAAAAAACCCATTAATTTATCATTCAATTATTTTAGGCCAAATAACACACATCTATATCATATTTCACTTTAAACAATTTCAATTACCAACCATTTTCCAATCCATTATCATCAATACAAATTCAAATCAAACATTATCAACCAATTTTATATTTATTATTTATATCCCCAACCATTTCCATGTTAAAAATATTTATATGTCATGAATTTAATAGCTACTAGGAAACTACTGAAAAACAATAACCCATCCTCCTCATGCAAACAATCCCCACATTTCCACAATTTCAAATCACAATAACTTCATCCTTACAACCTCTAAATATCATCATAGATTCATCTTACTACAATCAACACTCATCACAACATCCACATATAATATCCATACAACACAACCATGTTTCAAATACTTTAAAATTATATTTTACCACATTCACTTCATTACATTAAAGGAAATTCTCAGACAAATGAAGATTTTCCATGAGTAAAAAATTCATTTTCCTAATATAATTCATTAATAAATTTCGTTCATGGTGATATTAGATAATCACATATATTTATTATCATAATTAGAACACCAAAAAAAAGTTAATCTCCCAAATCCCTAATTTTTATCAAGGTATCAATCCTGGATAATCATTTAAACAATATCACTAAATATGTAAAATCATGCAAGAACCCCCTTTTCACGAAAAGAAACAATAATTACCTTCATGTCATAATCACTTTATCTTTCCAAAATAATCAATCAATAATGTAATTTAACATAACATGAGATAATTATAATAATAAATCTCTACACATGTGATCATATTTTCTAGGAAAAATATCCATAACCTGAATAAATATTGTAAAATACTGGTGAAACTCAACATCCCCCATAATTATATATTTAGTAGAATAAATAATATCCATTAGGATAATTATAATCATCTAACCAAAATAAAAACGTGCACATTCTAATATCACATATGAATAAGAAATAATGAGAGAATTCAAATACCATACCTGGTATTCCTTTTCTCGTGGAAAATTAGTGAACCTAGAAGGATAGAGGAGAGAGAACGAGGGTATGTGCATAGAATAGAAACAAGATGGGAATAATAAAAAAATTATTTGTCTTTTTATACATTAAAGGTATGTTTTGAACCACTCAAGATCAAGAGGAATGAAGGGAGACTCAAATGAGTTGAAGCAATAAATTTATATATTTATATATATATCTCCATGGATACATCAGAAACTACACCAACATTTCATATTTTATTTCCCATTATATTATCACGTGAATGTTATATTAATTTTGATCCATATAAATCCTTGGAAACATTATATATAAATTAAATTATTGAATTGTAATCAAATCGACGATTTTAGGCTTTTAAATCCTTAAAAATATATCTTAGAAGTTGAATAATAATAAATTATGAAAAACTAGCTAAAAACTAATACCCAAACGCAACACATATAAAATATTTAAGGGTAAAATGGTATTAACTTTACATATCTTTCTACCCTTATGTGATTAGAATATATATCAAGTTACCCTTATGTATCTAAGGGTTACCTTTTTGAAATCTTTAAAAAACATGTATGAGCCTTATGAAAACCTTATAATATAAATATTATCTTTACACAATGTTTTTTCTTACCCTAAGTGGGTATAGGAAATCATATATGAACCTTACATGAGATGAGGAAGCTCAAATTACAAATACGTAGTGGGGAAGATTCCCTTATGTAACCTTAACAAACTCGTAGCAACCCTTACGCTTATCAACTCTTACCCTTATGTGAGTTGGTAACCTTACATAATACACCCTCATGTGAGTTGGTTCCCTTATGAAAGTCATTATCTACACTTATGTGAGAAACAACATACTTTTATATAGACCACAAGAGATGCATGTTACCCTTACCTAACCTAAAGAAGACGCAACTTACCAATACACAACTTCTTTAAAAGTTATTTTACCCCAACCAAAGCCTTATAAAAATTATCTTAACTTAGCATAAGTTATTAAAAACTACCATTACCCTTATAAAACTCAAGTTTCATGTGTAAGGGTAAATATTTCATTGAACACATCAGCTTTATAATTAATATTACTCATAAATAATAATGAAAAGGATTTACTATCACTTCAAAAATACCAAAAACATTTTTAAAACATTAGGATCTTTTAAAAAAACTTAATTAAATTCCATAATTTAAAAATTATTTATAATAACATTAAAACATTGAAATTACCTGCAAAACCATTTTAAAATATCATTATAATTTACCAAATCATTTTAAAACAACTTTTAAAATTTGAAAAACCACTCGCAAACCACTATACACCAATGAATAGGAAAGCAATGCTCAAAAATATTCCAAACCATTACAAATATGTTATATAATTATAAATTATAAATTTTCTAAAATTATAAATATAGAGATTTATTTGGTGATTTTAATGAGGTTGAGGTAAAAATAATGAAAATTGAATCAAGGTTACCCTTTTGTTGATGATTTACT
This sequence comes from Viscum album, assembly GCA_963277665.1. Classification (NCBI taxonomy): domain Eukaryota; kingdom Viridiplantae; phylum Streptophyta; class Magnoliopsida; order Santalales; family Viscaceae; genus Viscum; species Viscum album. The sequence goes on along the minus strand of OY728142.1, from coordinate 390,066,149 downwards.
CATTTTTTAATGAATTTAAGGCTTGGGGTTGAGTACCTATAGAACTCCACTAAGGGTGATTAGGTAATTAGGGTATAGAAAATTGGTAGATATTATTTTTTTAGAAAATTATCGAAATTGATTATTGAAGGAAGAGGATAAGGGTGTTTTTTTTTAAATATTGATTATTTTATCATTTAGCACAATGAATTTTTAATAGGGATAATTACAAAGAGTTTTTCCTTTATTATAAATAAATTTACTATTATTTTTCATTTAGATCAGTACTAAAAATAACTAAACCTTTTAACCACTCAATTAAATGAAAATACCAAAAAATTGTTTTTATTAGGATAAAATAATATGTTTGTTAAAAAATGTCAAATATAGGATTTTAAAATCAATTTTCTAAATTAAAATTAATTAAAATTTTATAAAATATATTTTAGATTGATAAAAATAAGTATTAGGGAACCACCCTCCCCCAGCTCCTTGAATTTTCATAAAAAACTAATCCCAATTCTGAATCATGTTCTCATGTTCCTTGTAGTAGATGGATGTGATCCCGTTTATATCAACTTTTATACTACCTTCATGCCTCATAAAGTGTATATTTATATTCTCACATATCATTTTTTAGGCTTCGATCACAATCATCCCTTTAAGCATGACATGTTTGTATCTTTCATATCATATGCTTCCAACCATGATCTGGTTGGTTTTCCTTCATCAGGAAGGGATGTCGATGTCATGGCACTGACATAAGAAGGGGTTGGTTGAATTAATGGTGATGATGGTAGTGTGAAAATATCACTAGAAGGTGAGAAAATTTTCATTAGTTCTCTTGGTCATGGATAGTGATGATGGTGTGATTGGTGGCGGTGGAGTATCCTTGACATATGCGTGCTTTTTGGGTGGGTGGTAGAGCATCTGTGATGTCTAGGATTTTTCAGTGTTAGGGATGTATATTTGTGAATGATAGTGTTAGTGAAGGATGTGGATCATGTTCCATTGGTCTATGAGAGTTACAATGATTTTGATATGGGCGGTGCAGATGATGTGACTTCTAGTCTATTGGGAAGGTGACAGCGGTGGTTTGGGTGTGACCCTATTGACATATCAAGTTTTACCAACCGTTGAGAATTAATTTCCTCTCTTTAGTATCGGGACTACGGGCCAATTATGTTTTTTCATCACATTATTGGGCCTCTGGGACATTTTAATAGTTATAGGTGATTTTAAGAGACTAGGCTATGTCTTCTCACATTTGGAAGGTGGTACAACACATCATGAAAGTGATATTGAAATGGAGACCTCGAATCATGTAAGGGTAAAATGACACCCATCATTAAACAATCTATCTTATAGTGTAGATTCAATCCCAATCTCATGGATTACTACATAGTGTTTCAATCTGATGTTGTGTAGAATCGGGTTGATGATGAACTTACCGCATCATTAGGTAGACGGATAAAAAGAGTGATAGTTTTGCTAGAACCCATAAATTTCATACCCCCCTAAACATCAATGTGGGATGAAGTGGGGATCTATCCAATTTTTTCAGGCCCGCACGGTAAGGAATTTGGAAGGGAAACATAACATCTTCAAATCGCATCATAGGGGAAATTTCTCATCGAGAGGGGTGTAAATATGCTAGACTGGTGATTTTAATTGGTCTTCTTATTTTAAGGCATTATAGCATCTTCTTATTGAGGAATTTTTTGGACCTTCGGGTCACTATGTCCTTTATACTATGTCTAGGCCTTCATTTTGTGTTTTACATAGAATTTTATGCCATTGAATATATGGTACATGTATTGGGTTCCCCCTCAACATAGTTTAAAATGGGATTTTATTTCTTGTTTTATAAAAGAGGGGTTGTCCCAAAACCTATTTAAAAATAATATTTTTGGTGGGGAAAACTTTTTCATAAATTTTAAAGGCCTGATTACATCTTGTTGATGTTATAAAATTTATAGTATTCATAAAAACTATGTTTTTTATCATTCACTAAAAAAGCAAATTTTTCAAAAAAAATCTAAAAAATCATCCAAAGATAAATTTTTTCTGTTGATTCATAAAAAAAATTAGTTATATTCGATTTTTTTTAATTTATGAATATAAAATTGTAAATTAAAACATTAAATTTAATTAATATCAGATTTTATTAAAAAAATGAATATAAAAATTTTAAGAGTTATTAATATTGTTTCTTATAAATTGCTAAAATTAATTACTATTTTTATATATTTATGTACATTAGATCATTTTATTTTAATAATTCTTAAAAAATTTATGTTTAATTTATTAAGATACAAAAATTTTAAGGAAACATATAATTATTTAAAATATATGATTTATAACACTAATTGATTTTCATCATATCCAATTAATTATTTATCATCTATCCATTTAATATTTTTAATTAATTTTTATAAAAACACATAAAATTATTAATTAAAATAATAATAATAATAATATAAAATGAAGTATTCTAATAATCATTTCAATTAACGGTGGTATTATTATTCTTATAATTTTCATCATGATATTTTGTTTTTTCTTCCTATGTTGTATTAATGTTATTCCTACATTATAAAATATATCACAATTCATTTTAGTTCAGTATTTAGTATGATAAAATTTATTCAATATTTTATTTATTTTAAATAAAATAGATACTAATGTAAAAATATGTTACAATTATATTTTTTTAGATCCAAGATTAGAGAAAACATTTATCTGAATGATCATAACTATCACCAGGATCAAAAATATACAATAGGATTAAAATTTTAAGTTATCCAAAATAAAAAATATATATTCCCTATAATCGTAGATAAATTTAAAAATATTCATCTTTCGTATCCCATTAAATAAATCCAACATATAAAATTATTAAAATTATAGATTATATTTATCACTGTTTCGTGGAAAAAGGGAATGAGCCTAATAAAAAATACATCCATTCGGAAAAGGATATATTATTTTAAAAACATTTTCCTTAAAATAAATTAGGTGCTTCTCAGAATAGACTTCATTAAATGATAAGAAATATTTAGAAAAAATTTCTAGAATGAAGAGATTTTCTCCATAAAGTTGTTATCTGATGACCTTAGCTACACACCATGTGTATATAAAAAGATTTTAGTCATGAAAGGTGAAATTTATTTATTTTTCTCCATTAGGATAAAAAACTGTGTTGATGCATAAAACTATTGAATTAGTTTATGATAAAATAACTTATATTACTTATAAGTAAGATTCATATACTCGCATCCTTTAATAATTATCACATTCTTTAGAAGAGATTCATGATTATTGAATGATTCTTAATTAATCAACTTTATAGGAACCATATCTATAGTTGAAAAAAATATTGAAGGATGCATTATTTTTTTAAATCATAGGCAATCAAACATCAAGAAATAAGATAGATAGAACATCACTATTATTATATATGTTTGTACAAGAGGTTCCACTATTCTTTAAATATATGAAATTCTCAACAACAGATATTGAATAATCTAATTTTCAAGATTTACTCCGGTAAAAAATTAATAATTAAAAAACATTATTACATTTTACAATATATATTTATTTGGAATGTTCTATTTTGAATTTTTTGAAAATATTTACACATAAATTTATGAAAAAAGTTAAATAACAATGAAAATTTAAATAGAAACTAGTAAAATAATAAATTTCATAAGATAGGGAAAAGGAAATAAAAGGTTGAAAAATATCAAATGTTATCTTCAATAGTAATTTATTGATCTTATTCCCTAGAATATGATTTAATATGTAATTCAAAAAAAAACAGAATCCATATATTATATTTAATATTACGGTAGAAGAAAAACAAGAAAGAAAGATAGATAAACAAAAAATGACTCCTGGTCAACAATAAAGATTAATTTTTTATGAAAAACATACAATAGCAACCCAAAATTTTCATACATGAATATTAGATCATTTTTTAGAAAAATAACATAATAATAATACATTGTAGAATTGGATGGTTTATTATATTGGAAAAATTATGTTCATACATCATGCGAACATTTTAAAACATAAAAATTATTTAAATCCTTTTTATAGTAATCCAAGATCTATCATGTTCTCATTATTACTTGTATTCACCAGATGATATTCATAAATTAAAGGGGTGGGCTAAAATACCTATAAATGGAGGAATATCATGGAAGGAATAATCAACTTGAATAATTAATTCATTGGTGGGCATAGTCAACATAATCATATCACAAACATGGGATTATCTTCATAGTCAAGAAAGAATCATTTAAAAAGGCATGGAATTTAGAATATAAATAAAAAGGAAACATTATTCCATAGTGGTAAAATACCACAGATATTTTTGAATAAATTTAGTGTCGTGTTCAGAAATAAAATATGTGCATAAATCATGATATCATAATTATGAACAAAGTTAGAATCATGTTCACACATACTACACATAATCCCATGAAATATATCACATTAACCAATGAATTGGAGAGATATATAATTCGTAGACCACCTATCACATCATAATGTGATCAAAATTATGCATTCCCCATAGAAAGGGAAATCATTGAAATGATAAACAATACTTAAACCCACATAAAGAGAATGGATTTCATAAGGGTGTCATTAATCACATATTAATGAATAAAATTTAAGGATAGAAAAATAATAATGAAAAAAGAGTATAGGAAGTGAAATATTTTCTCAAATGTTCATACTTCATGGTGATAAGGAGAAACATTTTAAAAGGAATTAGTTAGTTGTTTTAAAAAATAAGGTTCTTTTTAGAAAATCATTAGGGGTAGGTTTGAAATCATATCTAAGATGTGAAATAATACATATCCTTGGGAATGGAAAATGGAAATAAGTGTGAAATGGTTTTTATAAAGGAATTTATAGTATTTATTATTTAAAATAAAGAGAAATATGTGATAAACTAAAAAATTAAATAGTTGGGTTCAAAATTACCCTTATCATAGATATCGTGTTATTTTATCACATTCTCTCATATTTTATAATGAATTTAGGTTTATTAAATTTTTTAAAAATAAGTAAATTATGATCAGTTTTCTGATTGTTTATTTTATATAATCATTGGATTTTATTTTTAAATTACAGTTGTTAAAGATAAAACGTTTTTATATTATAATTTCTTTAAAATATCCTAGAATTCTTAGATTTAATGATCTTTTTTTATAGATAGTTATATAAAAATATTGTGTAATATAAAATATTAGAAATAAATATATTTTTTAGTTATGTATTATAAATAATTTATTATAAAAACCTGTAGTGGTTGTGAGAAAAAGAGAATTGAGAAGGTCCTCGTTGGGGATTAACCGACTGTTAATGGGACATTGTCCAAGGAGTATGTGAGAGAATGATAACATATAAAATATATTTGAAATAAAATAATTAAAGTTGGTAAATAGAAAAAATATATTATAGAAATACCACTTAATTAATTTTATAAGGTTTCGCGTAAAACCTAATGTAAATATTGTGGTAGAGAACTGGAAAAAGAAAGGGAAACCTGAAATAATATTACCACTGTTTTTGCATTTGTCCTTTGCTAAGGGTCGTAAATACTTTAATGATGGGAGTTCTGTGAAATAATAAATAAACTATGTATTATGGGAGGATTAATATATGGTAACTCCGTAGATATATAGATTTTATCAGCATAATTGAAGTGGTTTTACAAGGGGTGGGTAAACGTGTATTTATACAAGAGTCGGGCAGTGTTTTTTTGGATAAAATGTTAAATATAATATAATTATCAAGGTAAACCATGTAATAGTGATATTCTGGGACATTATTAATTATATATGATTATAATTAATTTTTATAATACTTTAAAATCATTAATAAACTAAATTCATTAGTTTATTAAGAATAAGTATGAAAAAATGGAAAAAAAATCTTCATTGAACACATTATAGTTTGGAAATTGAAAAATACTTTATAGGTTTGGAATTTCAATTTAACGAAATATTTAACTTATTAAAACTTTTTTAGTCAATAATAAAATATTATAATTACTTATGTCATTATTACGTCATGAATTATGTAATATAAAAGATATAGATTATAGAGAAAACAATATTTTTACTATTCACCTAAAAATGGATGTGTTTCTAAAAATTACCAAAAATATCCCATATAAAATTTTTACATGTCCATTCTAAAATGTCATTAATTCTCTCAAAATAATTTTCTAACAAATATAATTTAAATAATTAATATAGAAAATAATTTTTTATATAATTTTTTAAAATATAGTTTATAAAAAATCTGCTTACAGTTTTTTTTTGAGTTTTTAATTTTTATATTTATATTATAGCATTATAATATTTATATTTTCAAAAAATATACATGGAAATATTAATTATATGACATTTTTCTATTTTGAGGACAATTTAGTTATCCAAAAAATATGTTATTATTCCTAATAGTAATGTTAGTTTATATAATGGTCAAGTTAATATTCCAATACGCATATTACATCTTATAAACACCCTTTAATTATATGATTCATAATTCTCCTCGATTACTAAAAATTTTCAATATTTTTCATTTTTAAAATTTTTATTAGATTACTATTGTATTGTATCTTTTTTACACTATTATTGACAGGTGTGATAATTCTAGGAGGTCAACATGGTCCACATTTTCTAGTTCTGATTATTTTATATTTTGGTTATTATTTTCCTATTATTATACTTTTTTTATAGATATATAAATTCTATAAATTTAAGGTTACAGATTAATTAAATAAATAAATATGTGTTCCATGTGTTTAAACATTATTTATTCCCATGTAAAATTAAACACATGTAAAAGTTTGGGGTAATAAATTCTTCCCCTTTTAGAAAATTTATCCATAAAATATAAACACATATCCTAGTTGAGAATTTATGATGGTAATTTTGTTGTATTACCTCCTCTAATTACCATATTTCTTCTTCATACTTTTGATTATCCCAAAACACGTTAATGAGGTGATTTTTCTTATTTCGTAGAGCTGTATCTCTACCATTCAATATCACCGCTGGTAGCTCCCCAGAAAAGAGTTAATGCACCATTTTTACCACCTCTATATTTAGTAACAGTGAGAGATCAGGTATGTACTTCAAGAGATAGAGATATGTTGAAAAAATCAAGTACTCCAATAGTGTTTAGTGTATGTTTTAATCAATAATACACATATCATGTATGATCAATGATCCCAATGGATTCATTGTACCTAAGGATGATAACTCTACTTTCAAAACCTCATGACTCTCTTCTATGGTGATATTGCGATGAAAACATTAATAGAAAATTCACACTCTAATTTGATTCAATGATATTCAGCATAGACATTTTGTTTAATATGGGAATAATTAATGTGTCTTTGAATGCCTTAAAACGTCTCTATCTTTTATTATACAAGATCTATTCCAAGAAGCTTGTGTCAACTAACATTATTCGAATATATAGGATTTTACATTGCTTCCCATAAAGAGATATATATAGGGAAATTTGAATACTCTAGTGAAAGATGTGGTTGTATGAGAACTCAATCAATGAGATATGTTGATTCTATCCTCATTTAAATTTTATTGAGTAATCTATTAATATGACCTTAAGATTCAATATTTTATTTTTATATTGGATTTCAATTTGGAGGTGAAAGTTCATACTAAATTTCAATTTTTTATTTAGGACATATATAATAATTCTCTTGAATTTTTAAGTGAACCATAGATCATGATTGGAAATGATCAAAAGTGGTTCCCTAAAAAACCTCACCACATCCATTACATATATATAGGAATGTTGGTCAAGGGATAAATATTATAAAATAGTGATGAAGTTGGAAATCATGGTGTGTCAATCCAGCTCGACCCATATCACATTTCTTTTATCAGATGTCTTCAAAAGACTAAAAACAATGTTCAGGGTGATATTCTGAATTTTTCAAGCTTCTATGTGTAATACATAGATCATGCCTATGTATATTTTTTTCTATGCTTTAACTTGTTGACATACTATGATCATTGTGGTGTATTCATACATCTATTTATTGAACATGTCCCACAAGATGTTCTCTTAGATATAATGATACCTCATAGAAATTTTAGGATGGATGGAGGATGGTGAGATACATGATTTTTCCAATGGATATTTCTATACGTCTAGTGATAAAGGCACACAAATTATAGTTCTTAATTGAATGAAACTTTTTTTCAATTTTGAATTAATGGATCATCCTTAACTTTTCTTTTATCACATTATTTAAGTTCTAAATCATCCCATTATGAATACTTGATCTTATCTTAGATATATGGTTGTGAAATAATTTGGGAAAGGTAGGATTTATTTACTTCTAATGATATTTACAATTCCATCTTTTCATATCTATGAAGATGTGGAATTTATCAATCCTCGTCATGGATAGAGTAATAGTTTTTAGAGCATAATCTTCTTTATTAACCATTTCATGCTAGTAGTGAATAGAGAAATCATAGTCCTTGATTATCTTTAACCATCTTCATTGATGAATATTGAGATCTTTCTATGTGGACATATACATTAGACTCTTTTAATATATATATATATATATGTATATATATATACATATATATTTCACAAACCATACCATATAGATCGTGCCCCTAAATCTTCAAAGAAAATATCACAGTTTATAATTCTAGATTAGGTATTAGGTAGTTATTCCCATGGATCTTCAACATTCATGAGGTATAGGCCATTGTGTTATCATTTTTTTAAGTACAAAACCCATGCCTTTATTTAAAGAATTATTATATATCACAAACTCTTCTACACATAATGGTAGTTTGAGTAAATGTACTATGATTAGATTATTATTTATCTACATAAATATTTTCTTATATTATTCTATCTAGGCACAATTTTTCCTTTTCTATGTTAACTTAGTTAGTGGGATTAACCATTATGAATATTTTCACATAAACCGCTAATAGTAACCAACTAATCCAAGAAAATAAGTGATTTCTATGAGACATGAGGTCCTAGTCTATTCCTCAATTACCCTTTTCATTGATGGGTTTATATAAATTCTCACACCTATGATCATTTTCCCCATGAATGTGTCTTTCTTCATCAGAAAGTAACACATTTTGATCCAAGATTATATATTCTTTTTATTTATATTTCTAGAAAAAACCTTATATTCTTTTCTTGATTTTATTTTTTGCTTGAATAATATGGGGATGTCTTCAATAAATACTACCATTACTTTTTTATGGTATTATTTAGATATTCTATTCATGAAATCCTTAAATATATAAGGAGAATTAGTAACTCTTAATAGAATCACTATAAACACATTATGTCAATATGTCATATGGAAGAATATATTATGTATAACTTCCATATTAACATTTAGATGATAATATCTAGAATAAATATCCACAATTTAGATTTACTGATATCTTCATTGTTGATTGAACAAGTAATAAATCTCTATAAAGGGATACTTTTAATTTATGTCGATCTTGTTATGCTCCTTGTAATTTATGCATAGCCGCATTTATCTTTCTTATTTCATTAAAAAGAGCATAGAACCCCCAAGGATTATACACTAGGGAATATAGACCCTTGGCATCAATGTTCTTGAATCTACTTCATTTACTCATCATGTTCTTTATGGTATATTCTATATGGTAATTTGGATATAGGATTTTCACGGGGTATAATTTCTATTAGGAACTTTAAATTATATTCAGAGGGTGTCTGAGAAACATTTTGGTAAATACATTAACATATTACCTCAAAATGGGAATTTCCAAATGATTAATTCTTTCCTTTGTTGTATCCATTTGGGAACGATATTCTTCTTTATTGGGTATCAACAAACACACTGTTGAAGGAATTTTAAAAAGAAGATACATGATCTTATTTGAATTTGTATGGGAGAATGGGATGGTTTGGAATATAGAAAGAGAGTTTCCTTTCTTGATATATGATGTGATATCTATATAATGATATCCAATAAATTCCAAATATAGTGTAAAATTTAACCATGGGAAGGATTAAAAGATTCACTGGAAGAATATTCCTAAAAAATATAGTAGGATATGATTCCAACGATCGGATTGCAATGAACTCCCCGTTATGTTTATTTATAGATATCTCTAATTTAAAGCATCAGGGCTGTGATTTGATAGTAATTTAAAAAATTTAAGATAAAAATAAATGTATAACATGAGAATTAAATAAATACTTTCCCATATTTTAATTGAATAATAAGTATACCATATAAAAACTCATTTTTAGGATTCACCTCTAGTGATAGTGATGAAATATGTTTTAACCGGATTCCTAGAATTTTTTGGTTTATAAAACTGATTTCACATTAAGACCCTTGATTTAGTGTAATAAATTTCTTATTACCCTTGATCTTTATAGTTGAAGCTTTTAACTATTGGTGGTTCTTTAGATTAATTCACCATAATGGTTGAATTATTCATTTATATTATAAATTAATAATCTTGGTGGAATTACCTACCAAACTTAAATATTTTATCATTTATTTGAGGTAATTCCCATGATGATTCATTACATATCTTTAAAATATGGTAGGTTGGAACTTCTTTCCTCCTTAACCATTTGATACCCTAAATTGAAACTCATTTCTTATCTTTTTATCTTAATATCCATGGTACCATTATCTATACACTATCTATATTTTGAGAGTACATCAAATTTTTTATTAATAAATCCCAAATTTTAGGACAACTAGATACTTTAAAATATTTCATTTTATATAGCTAAAGAACCTATCTCTTTTGATATCTATATTAATAAAAAACTGTGGCATGCCATGAAATATTTGTAAATTTTTTCTCATCAGTCGTGAAAGATTCATTTTCTTTTTTCTTAATCTCTAGAATTTTTTTTATGGAAATACATTTTATTAATGTATCCTCATTTCATTTCATTCATTTCATCTTTTGGATTTTAATTCTTCATCAATATCGATCTTTGAGAGCAACTTTATCATTTTTAAAATGTAATAGCAAAAATACCTTTTCCATTAAGTTACACACTATTCCTGGAAAAGTGTATTAGAATATTTTCTAAATGTCGATAGTTGTTTCTGCATAATTTAATGGTTAAATAATTTCCCCTTTTGAGGAAAAGTCATATGTTACACATAGTTGGTGTTATTATTTATAACCTAAGATATATAGGAAATTGCTTCAATGAATATTTAAACTACACCTCCCATTAAATTAATATTTTTTTAGGAAATCATTTATTATCCCTCACATGGTTTGTTAGTATTATTTTCATTCCCATAATGTTTTAAAATAGAAACAGTTCATATAATATATAATTCAATAAGGATGGAATAAATAATTTTTTATCATTTGAAAATAAGTTATAAATTAATTACCTATGGTATTCCAATATTCAAAAAATCCTTCCTCTCAAATAATTCTTCTAGGATCATATATTTTAATATTATATAACATTAAGAGAAATAAGTGCTATATATATATATGTATATATATCTTTAATAATTTAGTTTACATGGAATGTGATCAAACAAATAAAATCCTCTAGGATGGTCAAATCAAGTGTGTATTATGGTCCACTACTCATGCTCAGGGTCAATATCATGTTAAAATCCAAACAGCCCCTTTTGAGTTTTTTACACCAAGTTTCATCTAGGATAAAATTGCATCAACTTATAGTATCTAGATGGGGATGTAATTTTTTAGATATCACATATTCCATTACCAAAATATAAGAAGAATTACATTATTTAGAATTATTATAAGGGTTTTTAGTAATATTTTTTAGTCATAATTCCAAAATGAACTAAGTTGTCCTATGATACCAACTACAGTGGACCAATATATTCTTACATGGTTGTTATATAATATTTTTTATAAATAACATATTAATAATATATTCTATAAACAAAATATTTTGTATCTGAGGAAAATTATTCTCAAACACCGTGAGTACATAAAAAATTTAATAATTATTTAAATCATTCTCCATATTCATCCTAAAATCACTCAAGTTCTCTTTAGTACATGTATTCACATGAGGATATACATAAAGTAATGTGGTGGTCTAAAATCCTAGTAAAAATGACATAATAGAAGCAATAAGAGTCATGAATCATTAGTACATGGGTGAGCATAATCACCATCATCATATCATAGACATATGATAATATTCAAAATCATTAGGTAATGATTTAAAAAATGCATGTTATGTTACATATTCATAATAATAAAACATCATAAAAGAGTTGTTAAATACCAGAAACAGTTGAGAACAAATCTGGCATCATTTTCATGTGAAACATGTGTTCATAAATCATAACATCATAATTATGAACAATTCTTGCATCATATTCATACATAATACAAAACATATCAGTAGATATATCACATTACCCAATTAATTAGATGTTTATAAATTTTTTCCCCCTTAACATCAAAAAATGACCATAATTATGCATGCCACATAGAAATGGAACACATTTCATTGATAGACATGAATTAAACCCATGATAAGGGAATCTGCGAATCACAAATTAATGAATAGCCTATAAGGATCCCAAAATCTGAATATAAAATGATAGTTGGGGACATAAAGTGTTTTCATAAAAGATCGCATGTCATGGAGATTATGCAGAACTTTTTAAAAGGAATCAATGAGATGTTTTGGACTTTTTTTTGGAAAATAATTATATATTGTTTTAAACACATATCTATGAAGTGGAATAATGTATATAACCATGAAATAATAATGTAAATAAGATAGAAATAGATTTTTTAATTAAATTTGGAAGATTAAACATTGAAAATAAATTAAAATAAGTGTTAAACCCAAAAAAGACATAGTTGTGTTCATGGTTCCCCTAAACATTAATCTCATGTTATTTTATCACATGATTACCTCATGTATAATTAATTTAGGTTTATTAAATCAGGAAAACAAAATTTTATCTTTTCCATTTTTTCACTATTGATCAATTATAATCAATTTGTTTTATTTTTTAATTCCCTTTCTTAAATTTGAAACATTTTGATATTATTATTCCTTAAAATATCTCGCATTCCTTCGATTTAAGGATAATGATTTATTGTTACTTATAAATTAATATGATTCACTATAAAAGTGTAGAAATAAATATATTTACACATTAATATAATATAAATAATTTATCATAAGTATCCACAATGGTGGTGGTAATAAGAGAAGTTGAAACATACTCATTGGTAGTTATCTAACTGTTAACGATAAATTTTACAAAGAGGATGTGAGATGTGTAAAAAAAATAAATATGTAACAATTTATATCATTAAAGTGGAATAATATTATTGATATTTTTATATGTACTACATAATTTTTTTAATGTTTTGGGATAGAAAATTATACAATGATTGATGAAGATAAGTGGAAAAAGAAAGGGAAAAGTCAAAGGAATCATACATCATTGTTTCTGTTCTACCTTTATTAAGGTTATTAAATTCTGAAAAACATGGAGTTATATAACTATATAATGAAACTAATTATTTTATGTTTCATAAGATTTGGTTATTTGGATAATATTTAGCTTTGGTAATTGTATGTGATGTTTTTCCACGGTGATGGAGAGGTTGTGTTTATACTTGAGGATATGAGTGTTTTTAGGATAAAATATTGTATAAAATATAATTTCCAGAGTAAAACATATAAAAGTTATATTATTTAAATTTGTAATTATATTCTATCAATAATAAAAAAATTTATTATTTCATTTCATTTTTATTCTAGATGCATTATTTTATTAACAAGTAATGTGGAAAAACAGAAATTGTTTTTATTTGAATATTTACACATTAGACTTTATGTAAAACCTTCTTATGTTTGGAATTTGAATATGATGAATTATTCTGCATATTATACATTTATTTTTTCAATCCATCACTTCTATAATTGTTAATATCCTTATTAAATCATGAATTATGTAATTTATAACACTATCGTTATAAAAAACCATATTTTTACTATTCACCTAAAAATTGATATTTTTATAAAAATTATCAAAAAATCATCACTATAGAATTTAAACACATTTGATTCTATAAATGAAAATAATTTTATTAAAATAATTTTTTAATTTACATAATTTTAATTACTATCATAAAAATTATGATTTTTGTAAAATACATTAAAAATACAGTTTATTGAAAATGTGTTTATAGTTTCTTTGAGTTTTTAATATTGATATTTAATTTAATATTGATCATTATATTTATTCATGGAAATTATATTTATATTAGATGTTATTTTTTTGACATCAATTTAATATTCTAATGGATATTTTATTATTCCTAACAGTCATGCTACTATTACAAATGGATATGTTACTTTTATTAATGGTTTGGTTATTCATTGAATAATCATATTACCTCATATAAATACCATTTACCTCCATCATTCATCATTTAACTCAATTCCACTAAAGTTTATATATTTATCAATTATAAAATTTTAATTGGATTACTAATGTCTTAAATCTTTTTTATAGTGTTATTCACAGGTGTGATAATTCCAAAAGATCAACATAATTAGTATTTTATCATTCTACTTATTTTATTTTTTTATTGTACTATTATAATATATTACATTTTTACAGATATATTTATTCTATACATATAAGGTTATAAGTTAATGAAATAAATCATAATGTGTTGTATGGCATTAAATGTTACTTATTGAGATGGATAATTCAATATATATAAAAGATTGTTCACATAATAAATGAAACATACAGAAATAAAAAATAAATATTCAGATAAATCGGGTTCTAATATAACTATAAAATTTTTGTTTTTAGATATTTAAATTCATTTGTCAATATATAGTGGCTTAATTTATTAAGAAACATTGTCTTGGGAATTCGAACATACCTGGGTTAGGAATATTTTACAAATAAAACATTAAGAACCCAAATTTAGAAATTTCCACCATACAAAGGAGCCTAAAGATCCTATAAAATATAAGAATTATGTTTTCTAAGATATTGAACCATGTTTATATAACACAAATTTCTCTAACGTTTTATTCTTTGACAAATTATATAACAAGGAGTGATACATTCTAAATAATAGTTATACTTCCAATGTCTCGCTTCATATAGAATTATGTCTGAGGTGAGAAGAAGTTATCTTTGACCAGAAATAGTTTTTTAACTTCTCAAACTATTATCTCAAATTTATAATTTTTTCAGAAACTAATTTAGAATTTCAAACTCTAATTTACATATAATAACATCATTCATATCTTCTCATGATATTGTATAAGTGTTTTTAGTTCTTAATGTGAAACTTAGCTCAACATTTTCTCTTTTAAATTATCCCAACTAATTAATGAGTTTAGTCTAATATTTCACTATTTTATAAACTTTATCTTGATTTCTACAGACTTTGAATATAATCATAGTCACCCGATACTACATGAAAGTTACATACCTTTCATTATTCTCAAAAATAGCTAAACTTGATTACTTTTCAACTTCACAAGATTAGATGAATGATCAATAGTTTCATTCCATGTTCCATAAAACATATTATCAAACTAAATAAGATATTCCTTTTACTCAAAAACCAAATCATTAAGTCTAATTTTAATTTTTAATAAACATTGATATGTATCTTCAATTTCATAGACATATTCCACAATAACATCTTGGGTTACAGAAATTTGATCTGATTCATCGTAATATTTTCTTCCCAAAGGACATGGATACTATGGGTATAATGGGAAGACTAAAATAGCATTAACTATCATCTTTCATATAAGAAATATTTCATACAATAGAGAATATTTGGAAATAATAGCATAAAATACAATAATTATCCTATTTTCAGTACAATTATCTGGTAAAATATCAGATGTATGATCTTCTCTTGCACTCTATATACCATCAAATTCTTTGAATTCTATAATTTCTGTTATTTTATCATTTCACCCTGATTCCTTGTATTTTCATTTGATTCAAAGGTCAATTAATTCAAATGTGAATAGGTTTTTTGTTTAAAACAAATTGCCTCTAAAGAATACTTCTTCTTAAAATTATCTTATCTATAATTTCATTAATTTTTACAATATCTATATTTATTTTTAGAATTTGACTTCAAAACACCATCAAAGAATATTTAGTATTTTCACCTTCTATAAGATAACTTTCATCTTAATGAAATAGATGATTTTCATAAATAACATGGATGTGAATTATGAGATCTATAAATTAATGTTTAAGATATTGAAGTGAACAATAAGAAATTTTTCATCAACTATTTTTATACATCTATTTTTAGTTTACTCTCATAATGCATGATATTTATAATAAAATCATCCAAACTCAACATATTAATATTTATAGTATCGTTAGTTTTTTTCCATTTAGATTCATATTAATTTGGTAGAATATTGATAATATTTTATTCTATTTGATCATCTAATATTACCTTTTCCTCAATTGAATATAAGTTATTTACTATATCTATTAAACACAAACAAATATGGGATATAGTTTCATAATATTTGATATTAGGGAAAAATAGTCATATCCCAGAATAGGTCATTCGGTTTTAAGAACTTTTATGACTCCAAAATTCATTAATTATACATTCTTCCAAATACCATTTGATATCCCAAATATGATACATGACTATAGTTATTTATATCAATACAAAATAAAAGAGTATTTCTCGCATCAAAATTGTGTCAAAACTAAGCCCATTAATCAAGAGTGATTCTAGCAATATCATTCTCAAGAAATTTATTTTTGTATAAGTCAGATAAAATTTTCAACCACAGGATTGATCACATGTATTTTAATAAAATCCCTCCACAACTCATAATATCCACCCTATTAAATTATTGGACTTTTATTATTTATATTTTTAATCAATAAATTTTTGACCCAATAATATCTATGAGTAGAAAGATATTTCTCATTACACATATTAGCATGAGGTTAAATTTAGGTTTTGATAAAATAGAGGAACAAAGGAATAAGTGACTAACTCACACATAGAGTTAATATTTAATATCAAGAGATTATCCCTAATACTAAGTCTTAGTCCTAAATTGTGTAAGAATGAAACTACAAGAGGGGCATAAATTGTAGTCTAAAAGAAAAATACAAATTTTCATCCCTCTATTGTGTAAGATTAGAGGAAAATAGGATCCTCCAATCCAATAAAGGTATATTGATGTAAAATGATTAAATGCAGTGGTAATAAAAATGTTTGGTAATTGAATAAATATCTAACAAATGTTACAAGCATAAATAAGCACATTATAAAAAACAATTTAATTCTAAACACAATGTTTTTAGTATATAGTAACCAATTAAATAACCCTATAATAATATTATCACCAAAATAATTCCAAAAAATTGATGAAATTTCATTTGTACAAAGATGAAAAATGATCTCTAACCTAATATAATGTTACCCCATTTCAAGACTGACATGTCTTTAACATAAAACTAGTTAGAAAGCATTAATTTTCTAATCATGTACACTCTTTATTACTAGATATAAAATACATTAGCAAACCAAATTTGAAATGAAATTTCTTATAAATCATGGAAGCCTTCAATCATGAAGCTTCAAAAAAACCTTTTATCATCCTTGAAATGGAAAACCACAACTAACCAAATCAAATAAACCCATATCCATCTTGAAAGCATCTATATATCAGTGATTATAAAAATAGATATTTTAATAAGAAGTTTAAAATCATTTCATTTGTTCCATAGAAATGAAATGCCTTATTACACTAAAAAAATATTACAAAGACAAATCACAATATCGATTAGTTTTTTCAAGGCTTTACAAGAAATCAACATTCAAAAAATTGTAAAAAAATATTCTAATAAACAATTACATGGTATATATTTACAGAAGATCATATAACTTTATCCAACGATCATATTTCAAGACCTTATAGTACAATTTTGACACCATTAGATGTTGTACTCCTTCAACCAATAGATCTAGCTTGTCTTGAATCATCCAATTAATTTAATTCCAACACAATTCATGATTCATTCATTAAAAACACTTAAGAATATATCGTCTTGCTAATTTAATCAGACAATAAACTCTATAATATAATGAACATAAATAAAATAAAACTAAAAAAATTAGTTTAAAATTGGACAGAAATGAGAGTGTACTCTGATTTTAAAAACCAAGGATAAAAACCAGTCTGTAACAAAACATTACATAACAAGACTATTATTTTGAGAAATAATTATTTTTTTCATTCAAAAATCATGATATGTATGTTGATTGTTCGGTGGATTCAATTTAAATTTAGAATGGTTTATTTATTATTTTTTATTACTTTCAAATATAGTATACTTTTTTTGGATACCTTAATATATATTATTATCTTTTAAACCTAGAAATTTATGACTTACAAAAATCACTTGCACATATATCGTGTTGAAATGAATAGGTAGTGGATGGTTATGAGAGGATTAATATTATGTTTGATTTTATAAATTATAATAATGTTTAATGATATTTTATTAAACTATTTTTTATACATTAATTCATTATAAATGTTTGAATTGAAATATTATTATTTGAGTTTATTTTATGATTTTATTTATTTATTTTATATAATTTTTTTCATAAAAAATTTAAATTCATACACTTTATAGTTATAATAAGGGAAATATATTTTTTGATTTATTGGAAAGAGGAATTTAAATTTATGTAAAATGAAGAAAATGGAAGTTATGGATGGTTCAAAATTACTCTTTTGCATGTTTGGGTGTTTGTAGGCATACAAAATGAGTTGATATAAGATTCTAAAGCCTCTGCATGGGGAGTACATCCCAGTGTTACCAAGATTTACCATGGAATACACCACTACTATTTGTGGCCAGTGATTAATAGAAGGATAGTTGGATTCATTGCTCGGTGTTCCACTTGTCAATGGGTGATGGTGGAACACTAACAACCAGTAGTTCGTTTACATCCCTTTCTCATTCTTATATGGAAATGGGATATGACATCATCAATGATTTTCTGATGATTTTACCAAGACCCCCTTGAGTCAATGATGTGGTATGGGTGGTCATTGATAGGTTAACAAAGGTAACACAATTTCTACCAAACATAGAGACCTTTTCAGTGGATGGTCATGGAAGGATATATGTTTTGGGATCAAAACCCTCCATTGAATTCCACCCACAATCATATAATATAGATATGCTCGTTTTGAATTAAATTTTTATCAAGGGTAATAGAAGGATCGTGGTGTATAGGTTCTCTTGAGTAGATTATGTCACACACAAATCGATGGGAAATATGAGCATACATTTTAGATATTAGTGGACATGATATGAGCTTGTGTTCTTTATTTTAGAGGTTCTTGGTAGAAACACCTACCTCATGCTGATTTTTATTATAATAATAGATTTTATAAAACTAAATATATGGATCCTCATGTGGCCCCATATGGTAGGTCATTTCTTTCACCCATATGGTGGATAAAGACAAGATAGGAAGTAGTATTAGGACCTTGTATCATTTAGGAGACTTTAGATGAGGTACAAATTATCAAAAAGTGTATGAATACATCTCAGACCCTAAAAAGGACTTATATTGATGGTTAATGTCGACCTCTAGAGTTTCACATGGGACATTGCTTATTCTTTCATGTTTCTTCAAGGTTAGGTCACATATGTATTTGAAGATTGTGAAAGACATCACCTCATTATGTTAGTCCTTTAGAGATATTGGAGAGATTAAATATTTTATCTTGTTGGTTGTAGTTACCTTAGAGGTACCAAGTCCTACACGACATATTCCACATATCTCAATTATGTCACTATAATTTAGAATGATATCATATTCTTCATCCTAATGATGTTGAGTTAGATGTTGATGCTTATTTTAATAACCACCCAATTTAGATCTATGATTGTAACACGACGGCTCTCTAGGGTAGGTCAATCCCTCTAGTACAGGTGTTATGGAAGAACATCCGAGAATATGATGAGTCATTGGAGTGATTTTTTAACATATATTCCTAGTGGATTAAAATATTTGTAGATGATACTTTACCACCCTATGAAGAGAAACACAGAGACAAGTAGTTTTATGGAGGGAATAATTTGAGATTTTGGATTTTCTAGTAAGAAAAAATATTGAAATTTCAGTAAAATCCATTCTTTTCAAACTAATGGATATTCATATGGGCTTGATCAATGATTCGGGATAGTTTAGGGCTATTCAAAGCCCGAGGATTTGGTTTTCGGAGAAACAATAAGAGGTGCATGATTGGTTCATAGTTTGTATAAAATATGTGTCTCAATTTTGAGAACCATATATAGTGGAGAAATGTTTGACGAACTATGCAAGGAAGACCACATGTCCCTGAAAAAAAACTGCAGAGGAATTTTAGAGGGGAAATTCTTGGGATACCTATGGTTTTCAAAAAAATTTGGCTGGCCTGCATGTGTAGTACCAATTAGGAACTACCCCTACATGGTAGGCACATGGTTTGGCCAAACCATGCAATTAAATCATGAATCCCTATAAAAATGAATGAAATTATGATTTCTCCCATTCATTATTTAATGTTTAAACCATATTTTATCTTCCTCACTATGCACAATATCCCTCCCATTCGAGCACCTTAGTGGTTCTATCATAGGATATGAGGTTTCTCCCTCAATTAGACTTTGATTGGGCATTCGTCTATCGCGTTGGATATCCAATGATGTTTGAATCAATATAAATCCTTATTTTATTAATTTTCTTACTCTTATGAATTTTATTTCATGAATAGATAATATTACCTATTTTTAGATAATTTTTTTTATTTTGTTATATTATACTTTTAATGTAATGTTGATACTAGATAAGGATTCATCTACAGCCCTATGGTATGTGTTCTAATTATATTCCCCCAATTGGTATGTGTTCTAATTATATTCCCCCAATGTTTAGTTTATTTATATCATAATCCATCATTACACATGACAGAACCTCAATGCATTTCCTTAAAATAATAAATTTCTTTATTAAAATTGTTAAACATGTTAGAGGAACCCATGTAAACCCTTATTGAGCATCAAAGGTCATCTACATTGACAAGTGTCACCTCTTTGGATGTTCTCATTAAATTACCTTGACTTCATGAGTATTAATGTGTTCAAAACCCTTAAAAGAAGTGTTGGTTTCCACCCTAATTGAATGGATTGGTGTAATTAGGTGGAGAGTGAGTGGAACAACAACGTCCCATTAATTTCACATGAGAAATTGTTATCCCTTGGTTAAATAGAACGATAATGGTTTGAAAACAATCTGTTATATTATATTAAAGACTTACAAACACTACATTACAATTTATGATACACGATCATGGAGTCACATATACTTCTAATACTCATGTATGGAATCCCTTATGATTCATAATACTTGTAATGCCATACCTTACTACCCTATGATAGTCTTGTGACTATGCATGGACACTTAAGTAATTCCTCAGGTCCCGAATAGCAATATGTGTCTATATATATATATATATATATATCATCCTACATATATAATATATATAGATACATATATACATGTACGTATATATATGTATGTATGTATGTATGTATGTATGGTGGTTCATGTACAAATATATTCTAGATTATGCAGAATAATGTAGTGTAATCTCATTGTCCTTTAGGAACTAGATCTGACCCATTTACAATTTATAAGTCTATTTTAAACTATTATATTTTAACACTGCCATTTTATATGCATTGGATGGATAGTTCTAGACATCATTGGTCGGGGCCTACTAAGTATATCTCGTACCACATTCGGGCCACCAGTTTTTACCTAAACAGAATTTATGGATGCAGTTAGGGACAATGTCTTGTTTTGGTTTCATGATCTTATGTAGAAAGATGGAGTATGGGAGAAGAGAACCAAGATTTATCTTGTGATGGTAATAGAGATTGATTTTGGTCTTTTTTCAATGTGCGTGGTATATATATGATGCTCTGTTTCCATGTATTTCATTTTTAATCATATGCACATGGCCTCATTATTTGTTTGATATTTATTTTTCTTTTGCCTATTTATTACATTTGTGTGTCTTATTTTCATGCAGTTCATTTATTGTACTATTTTCACTGCTTACTTTTATTCAATATTATTGTGCTATACTCTAATCATGATGGAATAATCTTCCTTTCAAACCATCATAGACCCTCACTATAAGTCAAATGCATCTGGAATATAGAGAGGGTCACTTTAGGCCAGTGGCGAACTGTGTTTTTACCTTATGAGTGAACCAGTTCTAGGATATTTAAAAGCACATATGCGTACACACAAAGACAAAGACATACACATACACATACTCAAGCACATGCACATCCATATAAACATACACATACACATACACATACACATACACATACACATACACATATACATACACATACACGTACACATATAGGTTTACATATACAATCATACAAATACACGTATATACATACACATACACATACACACATGTATACACATACACATACATACAATTACACACATGTTCATACAAATACATGCACACACATATATATAAATATATTCATATACAACACATTCCGCATAAAAATACAAATGCATACACATATACACATGTCATATACATACATACATGTACATACACAAACACATTTGTAGACATACACATTCTCACATACATGTACATGTTCACATATGTGTATGCACGTACAAAATCACACATACAAACCTATATATGTACACACACACACAAAACACATACACACACTCAAAACATGGCAAATATATATACACATACACCGTATATACACACAAATGCATACATGCACACATACATTAAAATTCATTCACATACATAAAAATATAATTACATATATTTCAAATTATGTAATATAAATATAAATATATAAAATTCAATTTCCATATTTAATTAAAATGATTCATTTTTATTTTTATATAATTTCTTAAATAAAATTTATATATATATCATATATATATATATATATATTATGATTAATTTATATATAAATATATTGTTAAAAATATTATTAATTAATGTAAATTTGGTGATTTTTTGTATTTTGAGTTATGAAAATAAGATTGATAATAATTTTTTATTATAATATATCTATATAAAACATATTTGTTTATTATATTTATATATAATTAAAATTATTGTTATATAATTCTTATTTAAAAATATATAAATATTCATATAAAAGTTAAATTTTTTATTATGCTCACTATTAGGATTTTTTTCGAATTGTTAACTGTGATTATTTCATCGGTAGTGTGAAAATGTAGATAAAGGGTCACATTTATCAGTGTTTTTAGCTAGAAGTGGTAAAAGTTACAACATTATTAGTACTTTTTTTAGAACTGAATATCAAACGATCTATAGCAGTGAAATGGTATTATTATTAATGCAATATATAATTTTTATAAATATGGAGGAGATGTGGGTGTTATATGGAAAACACATTTCATTTTTCTCTTTTATATTTAACATTTTATTATAAAAATAATGAACAATGACTATCCAAGGGAGGATTTAAATAAATTCACTAATATGACAATAATTTAGTGTTTTGATGATAGATGATAACAATGATAATATTTGAAATATTATTTTTTTATGTGATAATAATATAGAATATTTTTATTAACATACTTTATATTATAGAAAAATATAACTTCATTATTGAAACCACTTTTTTCTTTAAATGATGAAGGTATTTGACCCCTATATTGAGTATCCAAATCCCCTCATTGAGGACTCCACTAACAGATAATACCTCATTTTTTTGGGACCACTGTTAAATTATTATGACATCCTAATGAAAGGGCCATCCTCAGTTGAATAGATATTTGAACCTATATAGGTTTTGGTCGATAATAGAATAATTGGCCACTTTTTTTATAGTATCTATGATATATAATATTTATAATACATTTATTACATTATAAATGGTTCATCCTTATTCCCTTCATTTCTAAAATACACTTTCATGAATCCTAATTCATCGATTTTAATTGCATTACTGTTATCAACCTGGTTGGATTGAAAAATCATCACTTGGAATGTTTTATAATCCAACTCCCATAATTTTTTGATACTTCCAATGTACTAAATATTCACATAAATTGGATATATTTCTTCAGTATAGGATACATTCATCTCTTCATCCATAATTGTTACTCCACTATTTTTCATGGTACTGGGATAAAAATGTTCTTCAGTATAGAACATATCACCATTAAATGCATAACCATTATAAGATAATACATTCACACATGGTCATTTGGATTTCTATAGAACTAATTGAAAATTTTAAATTGGATTTTCATGACTCCTTAGAAATATGGTCTTGAAACCATCCTATAAATCATTGATTATGTGTATTTGAAATCTAGATTTCATCCCGTCATTTATTCAAATACCTAATAATTACATTATGGGTTTCAACATAAAGCATAAACTCTAAAATATTATATAAAAAATGTGATTCTGGTCCCAAATTGTAACACTAATTGCGACAAAATCTATTCTAGAAATTTATTTACCCACAATTCATTCGTAGTGATTAGATTTTGGTAGACCAATTTTTTCCACATCGGATTAGTAGTCAGTACATAATTCAACAGATTTATCAATAATATAATTCTCTATAATATAACCTTCTGTATGACTTTGATTTTTGAAATCCCCTTTCAAAATCATCATATACCATCCAACTGTGAACATCCATTTATAATGTATAAGACCACAAAGCTAGATCTATCTAAAAAAGTAAACCATCAAGTGAACCACCATATCAAATAATAATAATGATAATAATATATACAATTCACATAATATGAAAATAATTTCATTTGATCTATAACGTTATTGATATATCTTTGGAAAGGAAACAAGCCTAGTTAATTTACTGTGATAATTTTTGGAAAAATGTAATGTAATGATATAGTAATTGGATCTTGCATAAAAAATGATAGTCATGTCATTTATGGACCTTTAACATCAAATAATTCATTGACATGATATTCTTGGTATTTTATGAATTCCCCTGAAAAAAATTTATATCATTTTGGATGTTAAAAAACTAATATCACTCTTTCTGAAAAAGATTTAAAGAAGTTGGAGGAAGAAAAGTTCATATTTCACACTTCACTAGTGCCAAATGTTCTTATATCCCCATGCTAATCATGTAAAACCAAGCCTTATTGTCATCCTTTGTTTAATCAAGAACATTTATTAATGTGTCACTAACACCATCGTATATATTTTTTCTATATGCATGACATCAAGAAAATATATACCATAAAAACGATCCCATTATGGTAATTCAAAAAACAATAATAACTTTTGCGAACCGGGTATTATATGGGTTTTTAAGGAAGGTTAACTAAGAGTGATAGTCATGTCCTTTAATTTCTCAAATAGTTGATCAACTGTTAGTGGAGATGGTGTTGTACTTTATTATGAATTCCCAATGACTGATTTCATAAAACATATATATTTATGATGTCTTGGTAAAAATATGATATTTCAGAGAAAAATAGTTTTTGAAGAATGTTACAACCCAACTGAGTGTACAATGTTTTCAAAAATGGAAACTCTTGAGGACCAGTAATTCTGTATGCTAAAAAATTTCATAAGTAGGAAAGTCATTTATCATCATATACAACATGTATCTCAATGTCAAATATTCATTTCTGTATGCATCATGCAACATAACACCAGATCCCCACACTAATTTTAAATATCTAATAAATGGATCTAAATAAACATCAATATCATTACTTGATTGTTTTGGTCCTGATATAAGTATAGATTACATAATGTATTTTTTCTTCATGCATAACCATGTTTCAAGGTCATAATTTTCCATCATAAATGACCATTTACTATGAATTCTAATTTATAAACCAAACGTATTCACTCTATGTATAACGACCCATACTTTACATACATTGTTATTAATTCAAAATTGAAGCACAATTATTACAACATATAACAAAACCATGAAAGGACCGTATAGATATAGTGTCTTTAGAAACTGGAAATCATAAACAACTGGTTCATAAAGCATCTACTTTGCCTCCCATTTATTTCATCATATCTAGAGTCCCTTTTTGGAATATTCTACTTAATAACCTTCTTCCTGACCTGGGGAAATAAAACATACAAAAGGGTGAGCTCAAATGCTCAGTAAGGGTAAACAAAAGAAATATCAATCACATCATATACATAAGCACATAACTTTTGGAAATCTTAACCTGCAAAAGAGATCATAATTTCATAACATGGGATAAATCATAGTAGTGAAATGTAATCCCAATAATCATAACATAAAACATGAAACTTTGTGGCATACACACATAATCATTGAGAATCATTTCTTGTTAGTCAATATTTATTTCTAAGACTATCTTAGTGGACAAAGTCCACTTCTGAACCGAGTTCACTCCTCGTTTCAGTCCTGTTTCACTGAACCGGTTTAACCTGCCATTCCAGCCATGTCTATCTCATGAGATATAGAATCTTTATCCAATGCATTGTAGGGAGATATAGGTCTCACCAATCTCATAATGATACCATTCTTATGTGTGCCACAAAATCATAAACCATACATCATAGCATAACCCATGTAATAAAAATGGGAATCTTAAACATCGTGACATCATAAAACAATTCATATAAGATAAAGGAATTCATAAATATAATTCCATCACAACATAATCAAATCAATGTAATAATACGGATATAAATAGAACCCTTTATTATCTTAGATGGAAAATAATTTTGATAAAACACTTGAACTCCATTCTTGAGGAAAATATCCTTTCTACTTCAAAAACACTTTTCCTTTCTTAACATGTCGTACCATTCTAAACTAAAATAAGTTGATTAAAAATAAACTTGAAAACTTGTAAAGGAAGCTTCTTGGAAATAATTTTTTAAAAATCCATTCATGTCGTATAAGTTAAAAAACACATTCTTGGTACTTTTGTCGGAAAAGTCAAAAAGTACCTCGTACGAAAAACGACAAAAGATTCCTTTAATATCCTTTACTAAAAACTCACCGAAGGATAAAATTGTATTTAAAAAATTGTAGGTGGATGGAAATAATATTACATATTGAGGAAACATGGATCTAGATGATAAAATACACCCCAGTAAATACTAAAGTATAAACAATCTCGGATAAAAATGAGATTGTGATATTTCTCTTACCTTAGGTCCAATTGGCCTCGTAAGTGTCTGAACCTCCTGTATAATGATTTAAATAATGTTATTGACTTATTCCAGAATCATAATTATTGTTATTATATCATATGTGGTCATATTCTTAGCTTCTTATTAGTAATATTTCATTACAACTTGTTATTCGGGTGTTTATTACTTTTTGTTCTTATGCATGTTTCGTTGAATAAATTCTTATTCTTCTCTTTAGGTTATAGATACCTCATTTCCAGAATGTTATTAGTGTAATATATATCATATTAATTCATTCAGTTCATTTATATAATCATTATTCAATGAAGATCATGTAGAACGAGTCGCATAACATCGTGGAGACGGTATTCTGTACGTACGCACGAGCGATGATATCATTCCCATGATCATGGAATTGTATTGGAGTGTATTTATACTATTTCAGAATCAATATGACTTTACAATAATCATATATAGTCATTATTTACACCATTATACCCATCCAAGTAAGGTGGTGGTGGAAAGTAGATTACACCACGGCGTGGAGACGGTATTCTGTACGTACGCACGCGCGGTGATTTCATTTTCCGTAGGATGGATAGATGGTGAAATAGGGTTGTTTCATACTTATAATAACATATCAGTATATGATTGATACTGATGTTATTACTTCATAATGGAACAACTAAAAAAGAATAAGTGGAAGAAGAAATAAAGATGAAAGAATCGGTAACGGACATTAACTCTTCTTTGAAGTGCTTCTTTAAGACCTCCTTTTAGGGCACTAAAATTGGTCTTTGAAGAATACCAGAACCTCTAGGATGTCTCAAGGGAAGTGGAGAGGAGAAAGTGTCAGGGGTTGGCCGAGCATGAAGGCTCAAAGTGGTGTGAGGAAGAGAGGGAGGAGGTGCCCTTTTATAAGAGAGGAGAGGGGCACCTTTGGAATAACAAAAAATATTATTTTATTATAAATCCAAATTCGGTTTTAAATAGCTCCAAATTGATTTTTTTTCGAAGATAAGGTGCAGATGGGTCGAAATACTTTCATCCAATAGAATTTAGGCAAGTTTAGGTTACTATTTTGACCTTATCATTTAGATTTAACATTAATTTAAATAATTTTACTTTTACCGTGTCTTCTTGTGTTCTTACACTATAAGGTTAATAAACATACTATAACAATCCAAAAGAACCCCAAGTTGTTTATTATTAATATATATAACCTTATCTAAGTCATTTGGCCTAACCTTAGATTTTTAGGAATAAAATAACAATTAATAATATAATATTTCTTTTAAAAACTATTTTATGTCAATTTTGACACTATTTAGTAATTGATTTTTGTGAAAATCATAACAGAATGATTAGTTCAAAAAAGTTAATTAAATGAATAATAACATGTCATATTAACTTATAAAATTAGTTTAATTCATAAAAAGACTCATATTACATTTATTTGGGTATTTATAACATCAATTATGTCAATATTTCATTAATAAGATAATTACTGCATCATCTTTGTGTCATAAATAAATTGAATTATTTAATGTCTAAAAATTAAAAATAAAATACCATTATGTAGGAAATCATTTTAGATTTCTAATGAATATTTATAGTCGAATTTATCTTATATATTACCTTATATTAAATATTATTTACTTATTAAACTTTGATTTTAACTATTTTAACCCTTCTTTAAATAAATTAATAATAAATGTCCTAATCTAATCCAAGTGGGCCTAAATGGTCATATTTTATTACTAAGTTTTTTTTGGTCTAATTACACTTATCCAATAGAATTATTACATGTGTTAGGGTAATAATAATATCATTTTTACCCTTAATTTCCCTATTTACTTTTAACCGTGGTAAATAAAAGTACAAAGTTACTATTCACCAAAAATTATTTTCATCTCATTGAACCAAATTTCACTTACTGACATCAACTGTGTCTATCGGATTTTTGAAATTCCACTCACAGAAGCGGTAAAATTAAGTTTTATGAAAAAATCAGTTTTTTAACTACCACTTAGTGGTTTCACTAATCATCAAAATTGAAAGTTCTCAGAAAAATACCAAAATTTCACCATAAGATAATTTCGATATTCCGAATCCAAAAATGAAGTCCATTTTGAAAAATAAAATTTATAAAATTTCAAAAAGTGATTATTACTATTCATAACGGCTAGTTTTAATAATATTTTATTAGCATATCATTATTTAGTGAAACTCGGTATTGCGTACGATGCAAGCTATCAGGGAAGGTCGCAATTTCGTGTAAAGCAAGCCAAGCAAGTGTTGTGTGTAGGAAAAGATTCCTGTAATTATTTATATAACATAAAAGTCTCGGGTGTTACATTCTACCCCACTTAAAATGAATTTCGCCCCCAAAATTCATCACTTTGTAACAAACAGATGAGGATACCTCTCCCTCATCATATCCTCAAGCTCCCATGTAGCTTCTTCTAATTGGTGGTTCCTCCATAAAACTTTCACCAATCGAGTGGTCTTGTTTCATAGGACTTTTTCGCTATGATCGAGAATCACTATCGGCGGTTCTTCATAAGAAAGATCTTGCCCTAGCGGTACAACTTCTGAGCTGAGTACATGTGAAGGATCAGGTATGTACTTTCTCATGATAGATACATGGAACACATCGTGAACTTGAGAGAGATTCGGTGGAAGCACCAATCGGAAAGCTACCTTCCCAACACGATCCAGTATTTCGAAAGGACTGATATATCGAGGGCTCAACTTACCCTTCTTTCCAAATCTCATGACCCTCTTCCAGGGAGATATTCGTAAGAACACTTTATCACCCACTTCAAACTCTAGGTCTTTTCTTCGGTTGTCGGCATAGCTTTTCTGTCGACTCTGAGCTGCTCTTATGTGTTGTTGAATAGATCTGACCTTTTCTGCCATTTCATCAACGAGATCGGGTCCTAATAGCTTTCTTTCCCCAACTTCATCCCAGCAAGAAGGAGTCCTACATTTCTTTCTATAGAGATCTTCATAAGGAGCCATCTGAATACTGGTTTGAAAGCTGTTATTATAAGAAAATTCCACCAAAGGTAGTTGTTGATCCCAACCACCTTTGAAATCCATAGAGCAAGCTCTCAACATATCTTTTAGAGTTTGAATTGTTCTCTCAGACTGACCGTCTATCTGAGGATGATATGCAGTGCTGAAACTCAACTCTGTATCCATAGTATGCTGAAGACTTCGTCAAAACTTAGAGGTAAATCTTGGATCCCGATCAGATATAATAGAAAGTGGTACTCCATGAAATCTTACCACTTCCTTTACATATATCATGGCAATCTGATCTAGAGAGAAATCAACTCTAATAGCAATGAAGTGTACAGATTTTGTAAGATGATCCACTATGACTGAGATAGCATTATTGCCTTTGGATGTTTTAGGAAGTCCTGTGACAAAGTCCATAGTAATGTTTTCCCATTTCTATTTGGGTATGGGTAATGGTTGTAACATCCCCTTAGACTTTTGTCTCTCAGATTTAACTTGTTGACAAACCAAGCATCGAGAGACATATTTAGCAACATCTCTTTTCATTCCATCCCACCAGAAGTACTCTTTTAGGTCCCTATACATCTTCGTGCTTCCAGGATGAATAGATAATGAATAACTATGAGCCTCATCCAGCAGCTCCTTCTTTAATTAAGGGATGGGAGGAACACAAACCCGATTCCGGAACTTTATTATCCCATCACAATCAAGGTTGAATTCAGGAACATTTCTCACCTTCTTTTGTAACTCGACATCTTCTTTCTGTGCCTCTTTAATCTTCACATGTATATATGGTTGAACATTTATTTGAGAAAGATACGATTTTTCCCCTTTCATTATAATTCCAAGATCCATCCTTTGTAAATCCATAAATATTTGATCTTTTTTTATCCTCATCATGGATAAACCGGCATGGTCGTGTTGACTTAATGCATCTTACACCTTGTTTGCTTTCCTAGGGTGGTAATGAATTGAGTAGTCGTAATCCTTAATCATCTCCAACCATCTTCTTTGGCGCATATTCAGCTCCTTTTGTGTGAAAATATAATTTAAACTTTTATGATAAGTATAAATATCACACCTCTCACCATAAAGGTAATGCCTCCAAATCTTTAATGCAAAGATTACCGCAGCTAACTCCAAATCATGAGTTGGGTAATTCTTATCATGTATTTTCAACTGTCGTGAGGCATAAGCTATCACCATATCATTTTTCATAATAACACACCCCAATACCTTCTTGGATGCATCACTATAGATCAAAAACCTTTCTCCACTATAAGGCAGTGTGAGCACAGGTGCACTGGATAACCTTCTTTTCAACTCCTTGAAATTCTCTTCACATTACTCTGTCCAAACAAACTTAACTCCTTTCCGAGTCAACTTGGTGAGTGGATTAGATAATTGTGAAAAATCTTTCACAAAACGTTGATAATATCCAGACAAACCAAGAAAACTTTGGATCTCAGTTACTGTTGTTGGTCTCGACCATTTTTCGATAACCTCTGTTTTTGCTGGATCCACAGATATCCCCTCTTTTGAGATTATGTGACCCAAAAATGAAACTTTTTGAAGCCAAAAATTCAAACTTGGTAAATTTGGCATAAATCTTCTCCTTTCTTAGGGTCTTTAATATAATTCTCAAGTGATCTTCATGTTCTTCCTTTCTCTTTGAATAGACAAGAATATCATCTATAAAGACTACCACAAATTGATCAAGATAGTCTCTAAAGACTCTATTCATTAGATCCATGAAGATAGCTGTGGCATTAGTAAGACCAAATGGCATCACTATAAATTCATAGTGTCCATACATTTTACGGAAAGCCTTCTTTGGTATATCCTCCCTTTTGACCCTTAATTGATGATACCCTAAACGAAGATCAATCTTAGAAAATAATTGAGCTCCGTGTAGTTGGTCAAATAGGTCATCAATGTGTAGGAGAGGATATTTTTTCTTGATAGTGATCTTGTTAAGTTCTCGATAATCAATGCATAGTCTCATTGATCCATCTTTCTTCTAAACAAACAGAACATGTGCTCCCCAAGGTGATGCACTAGGGCGTATGAACCCCTTATCAAGATTCTCTTGGAGTTGCTTCTTCAATTCCTGCAACTCAATTGGGGCCATTCTATAAGGTGTCTTTGAAATAGGCAAAGCATCCGGTATGAGTTATATTGAAAACTCAACTTCACGATTCGGTGGAAGACTCGGTAATTCCTCCGGAAAGACATCATCAAACTCTCGTACAATGGGCATATTCTTAATCGTGAGTTTCTCACAAATCATTTGATATAAATAACCTTCATTTAGTGGAATCAATACCCATAAAATGGAAGAAATTTCCACTGGAAGGTTATGTTCATCCTTGCATTGATAGACGATCATAGATTGATCTGGAATATGAAATGTGACTTCCCTTATTTGGAAATTGATATGAGCTTCATGTAGAGAAAGCCAATCCATGCCAAGAATCACATCAAATTCCACTATAGGAAGGATCACAAGATTTTTAGGATGCACTTTCCCACAAACTTCAATCAGAAAAGAATTATAAACTTTTGATGCGACTGTTGTTCCATTAGGGGTTGCCACAGCTAACTCAACATCTAACTGTTGAGGTAATACGGTGATATCCTTAGAAAATTCTTTAGAAATAAAGGAGTGGGTGGATCCAGAATCAAATAAAACATTTTCTACTTTATAGTGGATGGTAAGTGTACCTTTCACCACATCGTTATCGTACTTCACATCGCTGATAGAAATTGCATTTGACTTTCCTTTGTCTTTATCCTTAAGAGTTTTTTAACGTCGACCATCATCATCAACCCTTGGATTTGGGCATTGATTGGAATAATGCCCCATATCCTTGCACTTGAAACATTGAAGTGTAGTAGGGTCATTATTTGTATCATTTCCTTTGTTTTGATCATTAGACATCTTCTTCCCATCATTGCGGCATTCAAAAGCCTGATGACCTTCCTTTCCACATTTGAAACATTTACTTGCCCCTTTAAGACAACTCCCTCCATGTTTCTTTCCACACTTTGAGCATAAGGGAAAGCTCATCTTCTTTTCAGTGTTCTCTTTAGATTTTCCTTTGAATTCCATTTTCCTCTTCTTATCAAACCCATATGAAGGATGGGTTACTCCAATCTCCATCTCGACTTTGAGAGCACATCGAATGATTTCCTCGTAGCTATTGAAGTCCCTTATGGCTAACGCCCTTCGAAGACTTCGTTTTAAGACACTAAAGAATCGATTGATATTACTCTCAAGTTGGATAATAATACCATAAGCGTACCTTGAATGTATTGTAAAATTTGCTTCATAAGTACCAACAGATTCATCATCCTTTTGCTTCAGTTCAAGAAACTCTTTCTCCATCTTTTTTCGGAGAATACGAGGGAAGTACTTATTGAAAAATAAGTTCTTGAACTCGCCTCATTCCATGGACTCAATTTCATCCCTTTTCCTCGTATTCTTAATAAGATTCCACCATTGATCAGCATCTCCTTCCAAATGATACGCTGCTCGGATGACTTTATCATGTTCAGAACATTGAAGAACTGAAAATATCTTTTCAGTAGTACTAATTCATTGTTCAGCAACTAATGGATCAGTTGACCCGCTGAAAGAAGGTTGATGCTGCCTCATGAAGGATTCAACAGAATATTGCTCCTTCCTTTACTCATTTCGAAGTCTTGCATGATTCATAGCTTGAGAAAGTTGTGTGAGCATGGCTACAAGATTTTTCATTCCGACTCCCATAATGTTTGGTAGCTCTGGGGGGCATTTATTGCATTGCCCGTCGCATTCCGTATTAACACGGTTCCTTAGGGATCCATCCATTTACTAAAAATAAGAAGAATAGTGTGAGAAACACTAATTATAATAGGAAAACCACATAATAAAGAATAAAATTTCACACTTAAGGTCTTATCCTAGGTTATTCATGGTCATTTCTAAAACACTAAGATTGTGTTCTATGCTTAGAATTATCCTTAGGGTTCTTACTAAGGCTTTCACATTCTAGTTTCCAAAGGTTGACTATACCTTTCCTTTGATACAAACTATAACGGTCTGGAATTACTTCCAGTGGACTATAATTGATACCTATCAGGGCACTCCATGGGTGGCTACACCCCCTGGGCGGGACACACCACCGTCCACAATGGCAGCCATTTCCTCATGAAGCCCTTGGGCGGAGAGCCATGCTTCGTCCAACGCTCATATGTGAGAGTTCCCAAGGATCGGATACATTCCTACCTCCTTAGCCTCTGATACCAAATATAACAACTCATACTTTACATACATTGTTATTACTTCAAAATTAAAGCACACTTATTACAACATATAAAAAAACCATGAAAGGACCGTATAGATATAGTGTCTTTAGAAACTGGAAAGCATAATCAACTGGTTCATAAAGCATCTACTTTGCCTCCCTTTTATTTCATCATATCTAGAGTCCCTTTTTAGAATATTCTACTTAATAACCTTCTTCCTGACCTTGGGAAATAAAATATACAAAAGGGTGAGCTCAGATGCTCAGTAAGGGTAAACAAAAGAAATATCAATCACATCATATACATAAGCACATAACTTTTGGAAATCTTAACCTGCAAAAGAGATCATAATTTCATTACATGGGATAAATCATAGTAGTGAAATGTAATCCCAATAATCATAACTTAAAACATGAAACTTTTTGGCATACACACATAATCATTGAGAATCATTTCTTGTTATTCAAGATTCATTGCCAAGACTATCTTAGTGGACAAAGTCCACTTCTGAACTGAGTTCACTCCTCGTTTCAGTCCTGTTTCACTGAACCGGTTTAACCTGCCGTTCCAGCCATGTCTATATCATGAGATATAAAATTTTTACCCAATGCATTGGAGGGAGATATAGGTCCCACCCATCTCATAATGATACCATTCTTATGTGTGCCACAAAATCATAAACCATACATCATAGCATAACCCATGTAATAAAAATGGGAATCTTAAACATCGTGACATCATAAAACAATTCATATAAGATAAAGGAATTCATAAATATAATTCCATCACAACATAATCAAATCAATGTAATAATAGGGATAGAAAAAGAACCCTTTATTGTCTTAGATGGAAAATAATTTTGATAAAACACTTGAACTCCATTCTTGAGGAAAATATCCTTTCTGCTTCAAAACACTTTTCCTTTCATAACATGTCGTACAATTCTAAACGAAAATAATTTGATTAAAAATAAACTTCAAAACTTGTAAAGGAAGATTCTTGGAAATAATGTTTTAATAATCCATTCATGCCGTATAAGTTAAAAAAAACATTCTTCGTGCTTTTTTCGGAAAAGTCAAAAAGTACCTCGTACAAAAAACGACAAAAGATTCCTTTCATATCCTTTACTAAAAACTCACCGAAGAGTAAAATTGGATTTAAAAAATTGTAGGTGGATGGAAATAATATTACATATTGAGAAAACATGGATGTGGATGATAAAATACACCCCATTAAATACTAAAGTATAAACAATCTCGGATAAAAATGAGATTGTTATATTTCCCTTGCCTTAGGTCCGATTTGCCTCGTAGGTGTCTGAACCTCATGTATAATGATTTAAATAATGTTATTGACTTATTCTAGAATCATAATTATTGTTATTATATCATATGTGGTCATATTCTTAGCTTCTTATTAGTAATATTTCATTACAACTTGTTATCCGGGTGTTTATTACTTTTTGTTATTATGTGTGTTTTCTCGAATAAATTCTTATTCTTCTCTTTAGGTTAAAGATACCTCATTTCCATAATTTTATTAGTGTAATATATATCATATTAATTCATTAAATTCGTTTATATAATCATTATGCAATAAGGATCATGTAGAACGAGTCGCATCACATCGTGGAGACGGTATTCCGTACGTACGCACGAGCGATGATGTCGTTCCCATGATCATGGAATTGTATTGGAGTGTATGTATACTATTTCAGAATCAATATCACTTTACAATAATCATATATATTAATTATTTACAACATTATACCCATCCAAGTAAGGTGGTGGTGGAAAGTAGATTACACCACGGCGTGGAGACGGTATTCTGTACGTACGCACGCGCGGTGATTTCATTTTCCGTAGGATGGATAGAAGGTGAAATAGGGTTGTTTCATACTTATAATAACATATCAGTATATGAGTGATACTGATGTTATTACTTAATAATGAAACAACTAAAGAAGAAGAAGTGGAAGAAGAAATAAAGATGAAAGAATCGGTAACGGACATTACCTCTTCTTTGAAGTGCTTCTTTGAGACCTCCTTTTAGGGCACTAAAATTGGTATTTGAAGAAGACCAGGACCTCTAGGATGTCTATAGGGAAGTGTAGAGGAGAAATTGGTAGGGTTTGGACGAGATTGAAGGCTCAAAGTGGTGTGATAAAGAGAGGTAGGAGGTGCCCTTCTATAAGGGAGGAGAGGGGCACCTTTGGAATAACTAAAAATATTATTTTATTATAAAGACAAATTCGGTTTTAAATGGCTCTAAATTGATTTATTTAGAAGCTGAGATGGGTATGGGTTGAAATCCTCTCATCCAATAGAATTTAGAAAAGTTTAGGTTCCTATTTTGACCTTATCATTTAGATTTAACATTAAGTTAAATAATTTTACTTTTACTGTGTCTGCTTGTGTTCTTACACTATAAGGTTAATAAACTTACTATAAAAATCCAAACAAACCCCAATTTGTTTATTATTAATATATATAACATTATCTAAGTCATTTTGCCGAACCATTGATTTTTAGGAATAATATAACAATTAATAATATAATATTTGTTTTAAAAACTATTTTATATCAATTTTGACACTATTTAGTAATTTATTTTTGTGAAAATTATAATAGAATGATTTGTTCAAAAAAAGTTAACTAAATAAATAATAACATGTCATATTAACCTATAAAATTAGTTTAATTCATAAAAAGTCTCAAATTACATTTATTTGGGTATTTATAACATCAATTATGTCAATATTTCATTAATAAGATAATTACTGAATCATATTTGTGTCATAAATAAATTAAATTATTTAATGTCTAAAAATTAAAAATAAAATACCATTATGTAGTAAATACTTTTAGATTTCTAATTAATATTTATAGTCTAATTTATTATATATATATCCTTATATTAAAAATTATTTACTTATTAAACTTTGATTTTAACTATTTTAACCCTTCTTTAAATAAATTAATAATAAATGTCCTAATCTAATTCAAGTGGGCCTAAATGGTCATATTTTATTCCTAAGTTTTTTTTGGTCTAATTACACTTATCCAATAGAATTAGGACATGTGTTAGGGTAATAATAATATCATTTTTAGCCTTAATTACCCTATTTACTTTTAACCATGGTAAATAAAAGTAAAAAGTTACTATTCACCAAAAATTATTTTCATCCCACATTTTACTTAATGACATCAGCTGTGTCTCTCGGATTTTTGAAATTCCACACACAGAAGCGGTAAAATTACGTTTTATGAAAAAGTCAGTTTTTTAACTACCACTTAGTGGTTTCACTATTCATCAAAATTGAAAGTTTTCAGAAAAATACCAAAATTTTACCCTAGGATAATTTCGATATTCCAAATCCAAAAATGAAGTCCATTTTGAAAAATAAAATTTATAAAATTTCAAAAAGTGGTTATTACTATTCATAACGGCTAGTTTTAAAAATATTTTATTAGCATATCATTGTTTAGTAAAAATCGGTATTGCGTACGACGCAAGCTATCGAGGAAGGTCGCGATTTCGTGTAAGGAAATCCAAGAAAGTGTTGTGTGTAGAAAAATATTCCTTTGATGATTTATATAACATAAAAGTCTCGGGTGTTACACTATCTGTAGATATCATAAGACGATGGTTTCTCAACTCATTTCCAAATACATGATACTCATGATCAATTTTATTCTACTGAGTATAGTATGATGGGTGACATATTTTTCATCATTATTTTTTGTATCTACATGCCACACTAATTTCCTTAATATATACTTAGTTCTATATATTTTTCTAAAAAGTGGAATGATTGGAATGTACCATACATATTTTGAATGAGTTGATTCATCATTCTTGTATTGAGTCACAACAAACATTGGTAATTTTCTATGCAATTCATAATCATTGTGAAATTTTATACATTCATTTGGATTATTAGGTATTATTTTAGAGATTATACCCATTGAATGTAGAATTTTTTAGCATCCTATGTTTTGAAAGGAATCTCATTATCCTTTGGTAGCATATCATTCAAGAGATAAAGTGGTATAATAAAGATAGAGTCACTCCATCTTTTGTCATATTTTACATTATATAACATTAGTGTGGCTGATAAAGTTTTATATTTAGTACAGACAACATACAATAGTGTGTTTTAATAACAAGATAAAATTTTAAATAGTTTAATCATATCATGAAGTTCATCTTTCACTAAAATTTTCATTTTCTAAATATGATCTTCATCACAGTTTACACCTGTAATCATATCCTAGATGTGGTATTCATCATTGTTCATATTTTTTAATCATATCATCCCATAAAATGTAGAATTTTCCTAATCACTAGCTACATTAAGTTCTTATCCATGTTTAGTAAACATTTATAACATTGATCTACTCTTTGACAATTCATGTGTTCTTTAAAATCCTCTCAACTAATCAGTCTTTAATAACAATAATATAAACATAGAAAACATATTTGAGAAGGGTCATATTCATGATTATTTATGAAAATAATAAAATCTTTCACCTCATCCTCATACTCTTTTGTTATATTATTGGCATTAAACCATTTTTGATTCATATCTATCATATCTGATTCAGTAATATTCATATTTATAAAAATAAATAAATACAAATATTGTGTGATCTTAGAATCTCAAAATTCCGTTCATTACATATTCATGAATACAGTCATTATATTTGATATAAATTTTCATTTAATCAATAAAATGTTAGAACATATAAAGACCATGAATTATATGAATTTAATATATTACCACACTTATTTTTTTATTATAAGAATTCATATATCATAAATTCTTTTTTTAAATAGATTCATCAAGGGAGAAAATTTGATCTCTATCACTGTCAATTTTCACATGTAACATATGTATTTATATAACTAGATAAGTATTAGGGTATATATAATAACATTTCACTATCAAAACATGTGTCAAAAAATTACTTATTTTTTACAATGTTTATGCAGTGTTTATATACAAACAATCACATTGATTATGGTTATTACATTTAAAAATTTATGAAATAAATCTTATTTTAATTTTTTATTTGTTAATAATAAAAATAAAATATTTAATATTCCATGAGATTTTAAAAATAGTTAAGATTGTGGTTTGAATGGAAAAATAAATGTTTCAACAAAAATAACAAAAAAATGTAATTTTCAAAACCATGAAGAGGATGTATTTAATAATAATAATAATTTTATTGAGTATTGGAATTGATAAAATAAAAAACCATGTTATAAAAATTATAAAAATTATTTTTAAAAAAAATTTAAATTAAAAAAAATAGATTCTCATATTTTTTATTCCTTTATTATTAAAAATAGCACAAACATTTAATATAAAGTTTAACAATATAGGGATAATGATATTAATAATAATTGAAAATACAATGTTTATAAGTTTAGTTAGGAATTTCCAAAAAAAATTATTTGTCCTATCATAGAAAAGGGGGGGTTCAAATATTCAATTTGGTGATTAATTTGAGGGAGAAAACGTATAGGTGACTATTTATTGACTTATCCTATAATTTCATACATTTAATCTTAAGAGATAAAAGAACCAACATTAATCCTTCATTTTCAATAATCAAACATCCTACCTAAATATCCTATATAAGTCATGAAAATGTATTTTATGATTGTAGACAAATTCTCTCTTTGAATAGGGATATATGTATATTCAAATATTTTTCAATTTGTTTATGATCTCAAGAATATAAAAACATACAAACATATATTCTTATGAAAGGTATATGAATTTTTAAGAATTTTTTGTTGATTTGAATTCAAAATATTCCCCCATATTTTCATTAGTTTATGGCATTTCTTGGTGTTTTATATTATCTTTTGAGTAAGATTGTTCAATGGATTTATTTAATGTGTTATTTTATTTTATTAATTTGAAAATTTTATTTTTCATAATATTACTCTATTAAATGAGGTTTTCATTGATTTTAATGTTGAAAGTGCTGATACATATGATTCACTGGTAAAACCAAGTTTTGTGGATGAATAAAATGTGAACTCAACACTTCTGTGTTATTATAGTGAAATGTGGATAACTCACATCATATAAAAAAAAGTAAAAAATAATTATGTGATATTTAATCACATTTCTAAGGATCGTGTGGGATAAAATAAATGATAAATTAAAAAAGAAGTAAAAAACATGAATGGTTGAATGAGATTCTAAAGATAATGTTTGAAATATCACACTTTTTTTATCATGGATTAGTCTAAAAAAAATTTCATTGACTACATCAAACATTTGGTTCTTTGACAGGTTGAGTGCAGTGTGTAGAAAATATAATCTACTCTAGTTAATTTATAAAGTGGGAAAATTCATTTATCAATTATTACTAAAAATGCTAATAAATACTATTTTATTATCTCTTAAAACATAAACAATAAATAATATATCTTCTGTTATAATTTTTTAGCATTGGTAAATTATCAATTTTATCATTACTGAAAAATAAGTGAAAAAGTGGTATTTATCAGGACATATGTTTTAGTGCTGATAAAATAAAATCTTATCAGCACTTAACCTTGGGCTGAATAAATATAAAAACAATAATAAGTAAATGATAATCATCATTTAATTAAAAATTATTAAAAACTAACTATAATAAATATTTAATTTAAAAAAATAAAAAAATAAATTTAAATAAATTGATTATATGAATATAGAAATTGTTTAAAATATGTAAAGACTCGTGTTTTCTTGATTTTTAATTTGAGTGGAATTTTAAATTTTTTGATTCAGAGCCTCATGTGGGGTTAAAAAGTAATTACCCCTTAGGATATGATCTTAAATAATTATTCTAACCACTCTGTTGGTCTTGGAAAATAGTGTTTACACTATGATTATTGTTTTTTTATTTCAAGTGGTTCAAATTTTAGAAAAACCTTTTATATGTAATTGATTAAATATTTAATTATTCATAATAATATAGGTGAAGATATCTTTTGGAGAGATCATTGGACTGATATTTTGACATAGTGGCTGAGTCCAAAATGATATGTTTTTCTTAGGTGATGTATAAACCACTTTGGGTTCCGGTACTCGAGATGAGCATTTTAAATGGGCTTTTAATTTATTTAATTAAATTAGTCAAAATACTCTTCCCCCATTTAATATTCTAAAACATTGTAGGATGGGAGAAAAATTCCCCCTTGTGTAATGGTCGAGCATATAAGGATGGGGGAATTTGGCGTCTCTAGACTTTATCCATGGTGGTGGTTGAGACTAGATCAAGGTGCAATGGATTACAGGATTGGTTTTGAACCCATTGCTTTAGTGTTTTCTCCTTGAGGTAGGATTGTTTTATATTTTTAATACTCAATACCCATATATTTATATTTTTAGTTTTCAAATATCTTTTTTCTGCTACAGATCCCCTACTAGTCAATCTATACTTGATCAATGAAAATGGGGGTTTTGGGTGGTTCGCAAGGCTTTCCTATTTTGAAATTCGAATCACACAACATGTTGTTTCAAGGCCACATGCCATTTTTTCTTACTATTTGAAAGGGTTCTAACTAAAAATAATTTACATGGATTACATCCCATGTAGTGGTACATGTTCATTTGGCTGAGTATTTAGGAAAATAATGTTTTTGGGACTATACAACATATACTTGAAGTACACACTATGTAATGGGACATGGCCATGTGGTCGAGTACTTCTGTAGATACACCATGTAGTGGGAGATGGTTAGACCCAAGGTTTCCCCTATCCATGTAATAGTACATAGCCAGACCCCATGTATGACATGTTTGTGTGATAATACCTAGCCAGGCCCTAGGTGTTCCCAAGCTCTGAATAAGTACTTGTCCAGGT
This sequence comes from Viscum album, assembly GCA_963277665.1. Lineage (NCBI taxonomy): Eukaryota > Viridiplantae > Streptophyta > Magnoliopsida > Santalales > Viscaceae > Viscum > Viscum album. Next base: position 390,023,631 of record OY728142.1, on the reverse strand, counting down.
TGGATGCTTTGGAGTACATGTCATGTACTCGGGGTACACATTGTACACTACTACCTTGTCACCCATTTGAGAGTTTTGGGTGATTTTTTTCAATGAATTAAAAATTGGACACATTGGGATTCAACATTGAGTACATTTCCATGAAGAACACGATAGTGGAGCCCTTGGGTATTTTGAGGTCTTCTAAGAGGCTGTTTAGGGAGAGCAAGTTTTGATGGAGAAGTTTTAATCCAATAATTGAATCCAATTGTCTCGTAAGATAAAAATGGGATAAGACCTATTAGAGGGTGATGATAATGATTGGATGAAATAGTATGGGTTCATTGCAGCCCTCAATTAGTTTTGGAATTGGATTTTCCCTGGTTCATGGGATTGGGATACGGCTCAAGTTGATAGATAAGTGGAGTGTATGGGCCAACCTAGGTTGTCTTGGAATGGGGATGGGATTGAGGCCATCTCCATTTTGGGGATTACCCACTTTTTATGCCTATGAGGTCATGAGATGCTAGATATTAGGTTTTAGGATATGTGACATCCCAAGTGACAGATGTTGGCTCGAGGGATTAGTTTTGACCAATGATTGGGAAAGGGATATCAACGCTTATGTTCTAACCTCATGGACCCCATAAGGGATGCCTATGCTTTCTTATTATTTATGAGGATTTCAAGAGGTATTCTTATGCATACATGATGACCTAGGGGACCTAAGTGGGTGACCGTTGATAGCTTGACCATTTGTGGGTACATGGGTGGGTAGAAGAGGTTGTGGGTTTCACCTTGAACATTAACCAATATGTTAGTTGATGGTTCTATGACTATGATAACGGTCATGGGGATTTTTCTTGCACTGTTTATTTTTCTTTTATCTTATTTAATATTGGACCTTGGGAAAAATGAATATTGTAAATAAGAATCCTTGTAATCTTATTGTGTTGAAAGTTCAAGTCTGTTGATCCTTTGATATTACTAAATAATGGAATGGTTTAGATGTTGGAGTGAGTATCTAGATAATAATGGATTTTCATGTGGTTTAGTATTTTGTAAATGATGATCCAAATTCTTTATTGGAATGTTATACATAGTGCTCAATGAATTAGTGGACTATATTATTCAGCTCGGTGGATATGGAATTCCACATATGTGGTTAAGATGCTGAGTTGATGCTCTAGGAAGGGATAATATACTATATGGATTCAATTTTGGACTAAGTCTCTAGACACTTATAATATACTTTATGGGTGAAGTGTTAGATTGATTCTTTGGGAAGAAATGGTATGCCATGTGGAATGGGAGGGTGGACTTATGCCTTGTATCCAAGTTTTAGGTGTTGGACTATTTCTCTGGGTACTGTTGTTTAGATGTATGGTTTTGGGATTGAATTTATGATCTGGGAACTATTATTTTGTGGTATTGTTTAAGTGATAAATTAATGTTTCAATGGGTAAAATGTCGGACTATATGTCTGGTTATTGGTAGTAATGTAACATGATATGAGTACCTGGGCCTAAAGCATCTGGGTGCAATGTAAGAGATAATAAGGTAAGTCGTGATGTTTGGTGGGGGCTTCCATCGATGTGGAGCTTACATATTACTTGGGATGTGTGTTTGTAATAATGTGTATAGAGAAACCTTGGCATTCGTCGATGATGGTATAGTCGATCAAAGTAAAGGACCTAAGGATTGAAAGGGGTTGTATTTGTCTTTATTTCAGTTGTGTTTCGGCTAGGTCAAGAATATTTAGTGGGTATGTACATATGAAAATAGGTTATATGTTCTCCGTTGGGGTGGTCTACTAAGATTTATTTCTCACCCCATGTATATGAACCTCAATGCGAATGAAACCCTTATGTATACTTTCAAGTTGAGCATGGATGCATGAATAATAGAGTAGAGGCCTAGGATTCCATGATCGAGCGTAGTCGCTCATGTGGAGTCTTTTGATCGAGCTAGAGTATCTCAATGGGGTTTTAGACACTGGTTATGTGGCCTAGATCAGAGTTGGTAGTAGATCCCGATTTATTTATTCCTTTTTTAGTTATTTATATTGTATTCATGATCAACTCAGTTGGCGATTAGTGTTGTTTATATTACAAGGTTGTTTAGGTTTTGACTGTATTTAATCTTATTGTAGCATGTTCAGATGATTTATTATTTCTCTATACATTGATGTCTACGATTCTGGGTTATTTATATTCTTATGGTTCACTCTGATATGAGGGTACAGTCTCCTCACAATGCAACCTTAGACCCCCACTTGTAGTCTGTAATATTTTGCGTATGTGGAGGTGTTCCTAAGGTCTTGTGGAGAACCGTTCTGGTTAATTTTTTTAGTCAGCCAGTTCAGGATATCCCGAAATATTAAATCTCAATAAATAAATATGTATAAAAAATATTAAAAAATTAATAAATTCCATATATATTAAAATTTTATAAATATTAAAAATTAATATATTATATAAAATGTATGGATATTAAAAAGGAATAAATTCAATAATTGTGAATTTGTAAAATTAATTACATAAATTACAAACACATTAAATATGGATAAAAATGAATAAATAAATAATATTAAATAAAAAATAAAATATTTTTAAAAATGGACAATATTAACTATTTAAATTTACAAAATATTAGAAATTTTATTTCAATAAATTAATTATATAAATTTTAAATTTATTAATAAATATTTAAATATAATAAATAATATTGAATGAATTGATATTAAAAATGAATAAATAAATTTGAATAAACAATAAAAAATATTTATAAAATTGAATTCATAACATTAATTACATAAATCGCAATCATATAAAAATGAATGAAAATGAATAAATAGATAATGTTAATTATATAAATAACAAAATTACTAAAAATGAACAATATTAACTTTTAAATTTTGAAAAATATTAATAATTTAAATTAAATAAATTAGTGATTTAAATCAAAAATACATTAAAAATATTAAGACATAATAAACACAATTGATTAAATATTATACATTTAAATTAAAAAAAGTTGAAAATATTAAATCATAGTAAATATATATATATATATTAAAAAATAATTAAATAACAAAAAAAATATAATAGATATAAAAAATTAATAAATAATATTAAATGAATGAATATTAAAAATATAAAATTAATATATTACAAAACAATTTATCAAATGAATTTGTCGTATTCATTAAATGATTTATAAACACATACAAGAAGGAAGAATAATGAATATATAAAAATTATAAATTATATAAATAACAAAATTATTATAAATGAATTACATTAACTATTTAAATAATAAGAATATAATAAAATGAATACAATTAAATCTATAATATAAATTTCAAACATTTTAAAAAAAATTCAACTTAATAAATAGAATTGAATAAATATTAATCATATAAATTACAAACATATTGAAATTATTAAAATATAGTAAAAACATCTGTACAAATAAATATTAAATAATGTTTAAATTCTAAAAATATGGAAAATGAATAGATATTAAAAATTAATAAATAATATTAAATAAAATAATATTAAAAATGAATAAATAAATTTAAAATATTTAACAAAGTGACTTCATAACATAAATTTCATGAATTACCGACACATAAAAAATAAAATTAAATAAATTAATAATAAAAAATATAGAGAAGAAAATTATAAATATGAATTATATTGACTATACAGAAGACATTAAAATTAAAATAAATTTATAGATATCAAATTTATAAATTTCAAATCCATTAAAAATATTAAAACATAATAAATATAAATGAAAAATATTAATCATATAAATTATAAACATATTGAAAGTATTATAACATATTAAATAAATATATGAAAATTTTAGCCTCATTAGCACAACCTAGTGGTTGCGTCATATTGTCGTTTTCTAGGAGCTCTCTGCTTCAAGCCTCCCCACACGCATTTAGAAAGTGTTTTCATTTTGTTGCCCCTCCCTAATCGATGCAAAAAAATAAAAAATAATATATATAAATATATATATTTTTTAAAAAAGTATTAAATTCCTAAAATATTAAAAATTAGTAAATATCAGAAATGAAAAAAAAATAAAAGATTAATAAAATAAATTAGTAAAATTGAATAAATTACAGAAAAATTGAAAACATACTCCATACAATTAATTACATGAACTAGAGACACATAAAAATGATAAAAAATTAATAAATTATTATTATTATTTTTAATTAATGATGTATATATTATATTGATTGTATATAAATAATATAATAGATTATTAACCTTCAGAATTTTTAATAATACTTAGAAATATTTTTATTCAATTAATAGTATAAATATTCAAAAATGTATAAATAACTATCAAAATTGAATATATTACAAAAAAAATTAAACAAATATATATATGAAAAATGAATGAATTATGAAAAATACTAAAAATTAACAAATATTAAAAATGTATAAAAATATTGAATTAATAAACAGACCAATACAGACACACAAATATATGCATAAACATACATATACACATATATACATACACATGCATATACCCATGCACTTACACATGCACATACACATACACGTACATGCATATACATACACATACACATCTGTATACACATACACATACGCATGCATACAATAACATAGATGTGCATGCAAAAACATCAGCATACAACCTAAACATGATAACACATTGACATGCACATACACATGCACACACAAACACACATACATGAACACATACACATACACATCTACACACACACACACAGATACACATACACATACACATACACATACACATACACATACACATACACATACACATACACATACACATACACATACACATACACATACACATACACATACACATACACATACACATACACATACACATACACATACACATACACATACACATACACATACACATACACATACACATACACATACACATACACATACACATACACATACACATACACATACACATACACATACACATACACATACACATACACATACACATACACATACACATACACATACACATACACATACACATACACATACACATACACATACACATACACATACACATACACATACACATACACATACACATACACATACACATACACATACACATACACATACACATACACATACACATACACATACACATACACATACACATACACATACACATACACATACACATACACATACACATACACATACACATACACATACACATACACATACACATACACATACACATACACATGCACATACACATCCACATGCACATACACATACACATACACATACACATACACATACACATACACATACACATGCAAAGACACAGACACATACACAGACACATACACATACAAGTACACAGACACATACACAGACAGAGACACAGACACATACACACACACACACACACACACACACATACACATACACATACACATACACATACACATACAGATACAGATACACATACGCATACACATACACATACACATACTCAAACACGTACACATACACATACACATACACATACAGATATAGATACACATACACATACAAATACACATACACATACACATACACATACACATACACATATACACACATTCATACACAAAAATTCATATATATATAATGACCCATATCCTCCAAAGGCACACCTCTGAGGATGGAAATGAAGGGAGAGACACAATGACTCTTCTTTCCCACCTCCAGTAGGCCCAGGGTTGGATACTAGCACCTACGGTATATAAATCACACAAATGGGAGGCATTGCCCTCAATAAGTTCACAATACTGGGATATATGATAAATCAACAATGAACTACTCAATGAAATAAAGTAAAGTAAACCCATTCCATATCACACTATAAGATTAAAGGAAATGGATACAGATAAAAGTCTTCAAAATTACCCAAAAGATAAAGCTAAAGTAGCGACCCAACTGCATTCTAATGTTCCAAGCTAGTAATGTCCAACATAGTTCTCAAATACCACCTAGAAATTTGAAAAATAATTTATATATGTAGGTTGAACATATAAGGAAACACAGTATGGTAACCAAAGTATTTTTGGAGTTTTTTCCCCAGAACCAACTTATTTTTACTTTATGAAAAACATGTATTCATTGTTTTTAATATTAATAAATTAATTATTACATTATGATTATTCTTATGAATGAAATAGTATGTGATGATGTCATATGAGTAGTTTTTCCACTAAAAGGCCATTGTAGTTATCCACTATGATGAGAACGTGGAAGTGCTACAACACTATTTTTTAATATATGTTTCACAGCTACTTGATATAATTTGAAAGATATAAATGATACGTGATATCAGGTGTCGATACTCATACGACTTTGAGGCACCTTCACATGGTGTGCACACTTAGTAATATGTAGTATGTATATTATAAGAATGGGACCCAACAGTAGGAAATCCTAATTTATATGTGTCATTGGATGTTCCTATCTGCAAATGTGTGTATGGTCCTTATACTTTAATATTATTATTAATGAGTTTTATGTGTCATTCACTTAGATGTATTGATGAAAAATGTGATGACCAATTTTTGCAGCAAGGTAGAATAATTTGGGTTCATCACGAGTAATATTTCATTAATGAATAATGTGAAAATGGATTTATCTGTTCTATTATTTAGTAGATGATAATATCGCATGCCCTTTGATGGAAATTATATAGCCTAAAAAATACATTTTCATGGTGTTATATAGGAATGCTCTATTTCTAGGAAGTAAATGAAAGAGACATCATGAACCTAGGTTGATGGAACTGACAAGAAACCTACATGATTTGAGATATTGTGATAATGGGATTATATTAAAAATTAAGTGTACATATGAGGTTGCATTTCATTTTGAAATAAACAAATTTCTCTATGAGTTCATTGTCATGTTAATAGATGCTAACCTTGGAATTTAGGATGCTTTGCCTAAGTCCACTGAGGAAGATGACTAAGGGGTCACACACTAAGCATATCCACAATCTCAATTAAAAAATATGTTATTATTTATTATTTAAGCGGTTGAGTAAATATTATTACTGTACGTGGATTAATAATTATTCATGTATGGTTGTCCGCATATAAATATTTATTTTATTTTTATGTAAATATAATATTTATTTATTTATTAGTAAATAATTTAGTGGTATTTATTTAATAAATAAATTTAAATTATTCATGGTCTGATAAATATTGTTGAGGAATGTAAAACTGTGATTAATGTTCTGGTGTGAAATAATAATATTTAATATTATTTGATCTAATATTATTTGTTTATAATATTTATGTTAAGAACATGTAAAAAAATAATAATAATAGTATTATTATTTGACATGGTGACTTTCTAGGATTAAATCAATATCTAAGGTAACATGTGCAATTATATTATTTTAACCCTAGAAAAATATATACCCCATTATCTGAATTTATCATAAGAAAATTCATTTTTTTGATTGTTCACAACAATCATGGAGAATCCTCTCAAGCCTAAAAATATCCCTTCTCCATGAATTCTCCCATGAATGGAAATCATTCCTCTTCAATTAGATCAAGTAGAATGGTTTATAGGTGATTATTAAGGCAATAAAGGTGGACAACACAAATGCAAGGATATTTCGTGCTAAAACCTAGAGACTCCTTCAGTAATGTCTGAAGATACCTAAAACATGTGTAGATCACCACTAGAGAATATATAAACATGGTTTCTTCAATGTCATGATGGTGCACCAATGATATATATCTAGAATCATTAATGAAGATTTAATTCCTTAGAGATAATTATTTATCTTATTAAATTTATTATAAAAAATACATGTTGATCTCCTCCCTCTCGGTTCCAGTTTTAATAATGTTTTAATCTTTATTCAATTCCACTGATCACAAAAATTAAACATTGTATATATCTTGGATTGATCATTGATCATGACAGAAGGAAATGTTGGGAACTACCCACTACACACTTCCATTATGCATGGAACCTAAAAGTGGTATCAGAGTGGGGAACATTATTTTTTTAATAATTTTATAAATATTATTATGGATTTAGAAATTTTAATTTATTTTTTCAATTCATGTTTGTTTTTTCTTTTAATCTAAATTGAGAGCTATATTTATTCCTCTTTCATTTCATGTAGATATAATAAAAAATTTAATTTTATGATAAAAATAAAATCTAGGAACTCTTCTAGAGGTGATAATGTTTTTGGTAGGACAAAACCATACTACACACCATGTAACTGGAGTTCCATTCTATGTACTAACATTCAACACATCAATAATTGATTCGGAAATCAATTCAATATTTTGTATTGATTATTTCCTTAATTAATCCATTTAACTCACCATGTGGGAACCAGAATTAAATGGAACATGGTTAGATGGACTACACATCATTTATCCCATGTACATAATGTGTAGTCCCTTTGTGTAAGAGATGAACCATGTATTCCATGCATGACTTGCCTGACTAGTGACCATGTAACATAGAGTTATCATGGTGTGTGGCCCATTGGACATTCTATGTACTCTAAATCTTTTAGGTACATTTTACACACTGAGTCCCTAGGCGTGTACCTCAGATAGATGGTGAATGGTATTCACACTGTATAGATCATATCTACACATCGTCTACCTAAACCAGGTATTGTAGATTTAAAATTTATTTATTTTACTATCTAAACCTTAAGAAATGTACATTTATGTGGTCGTAAAGATGAGACATTCCATGTGATAGGTTATAATATACCTAATTATTTAATTGATTAAGTAATATCTATTTAATGTTCATATATATAGACCATGTACGATTTGTATTGAAAGTTGTTACTCTACACACATTTACATATAACACTTGACCGAAAAATCATGTAATTAGTGTAATCACCTATGAAGTACATTTCAATTAAATTATTTGATAATTTTTGTATACTATATTTCAAAAGAGAAAAATAGTACACAAGTATAATACATGTTTGGAAGAATTAGATGGGTATTCATTATGATATCTAAATGGTACATGTTATGTACAATGATTGTTTTAAATGAATTTATTTAATCTTTTTAATATTAAAATGGATTATAATATCAGAGAAATTCAAACAATAATTAAGATAGAAGGATTGATTAACAATATATAATAATTAATTGATTCGATTGTGATTTATCATAAATAAGAATCAATAGGAATTTAATGCTAGTTTTATAAAATACATAATTGATTGCAAGCATGTGAATGATCATGAGCTTGAACAAAAATTTTCTATGTGATTGGTTTAATATAATTTATTAATAAATTACAAAATTTATTTTACATGCCTTATCTCCATTAATTATGTAGGGAAAGAATGCCCATTTATTCTTTTATGTAAACCCCTTTTTTCCCTCACCTGTATGTGGGTAAAAGGCATATGTAATGGATTTAGATCCAAATATAGTGGAGGAGGTTCAATTTCATAGCTGAGGTGAAACCAATCCAAGTAAATAAATTGGTGTATAGGTGGAAATATGCAACAGAAACCATAATTGGTTCAAGGTGTTTTCCCTAGGTCAACAGTGAGTTTATCAACCATTAGATAAACTAACCACTAGTAAGAGTTCATGATCATACAACTTTATTATTTTATATTATTTTTGTTTCATGGTAAAATAATAATGAGAATTTTTTCACGATAACATTATTAAGGAATTAAAAATCATGCATGGTAGAAATAAAATAATCCAAATTATGCACAAATATTATCTAGGAAATTGTTAATCACTTATGTAATCCCACATAATATTAACAAGCATGTGATAAAGATAACAATTTGTAATTTACACATAAAAGGATTAAATCCCTAAATAAAATATTTAGTTGATATATCCTTCCATTACATTGGTTAAAATCAACCATGGTTCAAAGTGCATGACCATACAAAGTTGGGATGCTTTCAATGATAAGGAATTTATAACATGAGTTTTTGGGTTAAAATGACTTTATTCATATCAATGGTTGACTTCCTAAGTAGGACATAGAATAAATCAGTGGAAAAGGTTGAGAAAATATAAATTTCTGATATCAATATTAGGGATTTTACTAATCATATCAAAGAACTATGAGTTAATGCAATTGGAATTTGAAATGCCTACATAAATCCATTCGAGTTGTTTGACCAACTAAAGTTGGGGGAATACAAATACAATAGGTGGATGGAACAATGGATGCTACTGAGCCTACTCCCAGGTGAACGAGAAAGAAACGCTGACACTAAAGCTCGATCATTCACTGATGTTGTTTTTGGAAGACCTTCCATGATGACTGATACCGGCGTGGGTGTTCTCACAGATAGCGATTCAAGAATAGAACAAATGGTTTTTTGTCACAGAGGACAGACGATGATCTCCATCTCAGCGAATGAGTTAACCATTCTATCCTCGGATCTATGCAATATGATCATTGTAAATTTTATCAAGAGTATGCCATCATTAAATTTCTTGCAGAAATCCCTTGAAGATATTGGATTCATGGCCTTATTTATCGGTTTATTGAACTCTCCCAATTCCTTTATTATTCTTTCCTTAGAAGATTATTATTATAGTGTTTGGGTGTAACCTTCGTGGCCCTTTAGGGGTTGCTCCATGAAAATTGTTAAATGAACCACAGATTTTTATCCTTTCTCGATTCCCTTATCACCGCGGTCTGGATTTCATTACCTGGTCTGCTACAACATCTATTCCTACAAGTTTCCATATTTCCCATATCTAGCCTTATTAGAAACCCCATTAAGTTGGATTATGTAATGAGAAACCTATCAATACCTTCAGATTTTAGGGTTTGTATGGATATTTATGTCTCATAAGTCCGGCCTTCCCAAATCTCGATCCAAAACAGAAATTTCTATTTTTTATGGAAGTGATCTACGAAAATAGTCTAGTTTTTTGCAGTCTCTACCTCAATCATGGAAACTCATCGATTCTAAGTTCTGGTCTATTGACCAGAACCCAATTTAAAAAAATGGACACTTGTTGATAGATTGTCAGGCTAAGAAAGCTCCCCTACTGACTCAAAAAATGACATGGGTATTAAAGGAAAAACAAAAAATTGTTCATTATGGGTGCTTTAACACAGCTGCAACTAGTCCTTCTGGGAAACAGTCTACTTTTGTGATACAACAAGCCTATGTTGATTTTCCAATTGAGGTCTAGACTCCTGATGTGCACCAAACTGGACAATCTGTTCATCACACACCTGAATTTAAGGAGCCTTCAGATTAGGTGGATGTTTTTCATGGGGTTTTAGGTACCACCGTTGATTCCCTCACCTGGGTGGAAGATCAAGGAGAATATAGTAAATCCTATGACGCTCTCCATGATAAGGATGAATAAAATGATCTTTCTCATGATTCATATCATAATGAATGCTGGATTGAGGATGATAACATTAAATGTAGCTCTAGGAAAGGAAAAAAATAATGATTGATACAAATGGTTTCATCACACCTAATCCCAATTAGATTTATAAATGCATGGAATACTATATTATTGAGAGAACAATCTTTACTATGTCTCTAGAGGCTTCTTGGATGATGACTGATGCTATTACCCCTCATTCCAAAGTTGATTCCAATGATAAACCATCCTCTAAAGATGATATATCAAGTGAAACTAGTGATTTTGATGAATTTGACCCATCCATAAGATATTTATATCAATATACTATGGAAGTGTCAAAAGAGCCTGAATCTTGGATTGATGAGCAAGAAAAAACAGTTTTCTGATGATACAAGAATGGTGAAATTACTGTGGAGATCTACCTTCATATCAAAGAAAGAATTTTTCCCATATTGGTAGAGGAATTTAAACTTAACCCTCACTTTAAATTCAAGGAAATTCCATGGAAATGACTCACCCTTCTTCTCATGTTCAAGGACCTCACTCTAGGATTTCTTTTCTATTTATAGGGCCTAAAATTAAGATGATGGGTTCTATTAAATCATTCTTTATTTTCATCTTTCTCTTTTATGAATGATTGGAGAGAGGATTCTGTTTGACTTCTTTTGTTAAATATTTTTCCCTCTATCTCCCTCCTAAGTGAAATATTTCTTCTTTCAGACCTACAGTGATGAATTTTACATAGTATCTTTTTCTAGATCTGATTTTTTAAGAGAAACTGAATTGTTAACCTCTTGTAATTAATCTTTATTGGTTTTTTTAGGATGCAATTCTTCTCACTTGACTGTCATCAGGATCCTATTTTTCAATCTTTTTTGTCATCCTTCTTCTTCCTATCCTAAATATTGCAGTTATATGAGGTTTTGGAGGCTGTTTTTATATTCTTTTTGGGAGCTATTTTTGGTCTGGAGTAGTAGCATACCATTTTAGATAAGGTTTTATGGACTATTTTTAGGTGTGTGCATTGGTGGTTTCCTCATATTTATGGTCAAACTATATAGATAATGTTTCAATGAGGATTTCAGTAGACATGAAAATACCTATGGGACTTGGTGGTGAGTTGATGCAGTTTCTTTCTAATGGGGTCTACTGCATCAAAATTTCTACATTATATGGGTGTTTCTGCCACTACCCTTTATGGAGGAATTCTTTACGGATCAATTACAGGGTTTCTTGGACATGTCTCATGCAATCCAAGCTTTTTTTCTTTGATATTTCAGATTGTATTCCCCTAAATCCCCTATTGGTGTAAGCTATTTACACCCAATGTTTGTATAGTAATCCTTTCTTTTAATAAATTTTTTGGGGGCATGAATTGGGTGACCAATTTTTGTCACCACTTTTATAAAAAAAATGTTGGGGTAATGATAATGGGAATATGTATCCTTTCAACTATAATATAGAAAAAAAGGATAATATGAAGCCCATGGTGTGGGAGATTGGGTTTTGATAAAACAGTACAAGACTAATAAAAATAATATTTATTTATTTGTCTAAAATGTTATCATATAATGTTCTATAACTATTCATATCATAATTTTTTATAAATTTCAATAAAATGAAATTAAACATATCATTGTGATTCGAACTTGAGGTGTAAATCCTTCTCAATGGAACAAATTTAATATAGTGGTAAAGGTGTTGATGACTCATCCTTCACCATGAAAGAAAATTGTATGTGCTAGAAGAACCTTTACCAATTTTTCATGGAAATTAGGTAAGTAATAAAGAACTATCTCTCTATGAGGAACATATGAATGATTCTACATATGTATAGTGCTTCATTGTTATCATCCACGTGAAATGAGATTTTGAAGCCAAAGGAAGATATGGATTCCTATAACATGATGTCTCACCTTTGATATCTCCATCAAGAGAAGGTGAGGCAAGAGTGGTATGAGATATCCAATACTTTGTTTATAACTATGCTTGGAGATTCTACCCTACCAGGGACTCATGAAGTGAAGTTTATCGGTTATATAGAACACCTGGACATCATGGGGATTAAATTCCCATATGAGTTGTGTGAAGATCTCATACTTTCATCACATCCAAAGGCATTCTTCATCCTTACTATAGTTGGTGATATGACAAATAATGAGAATAGTCTTTTAGAAATAATGAAATTAATTTTCTTAGTGGATACGGACATGGGGTGTGATAAACTTGTGGAATTTATGGTTAATAAGAAAAGGATGAACAAGGAAAAGGGGACCAAGAGCTAAATATAGTATAATTATCTCTAGAACCATCCTTCTATGAAAGGGAAAGTCTAGAGGAAGTGTAAGGAATAGGAGGAAGTGTATTTCTCATGTGTCAAGCCAGACCACTAGAAGAGGAACTACACCCAAAATAAAGGAGAAGATAAAGCTGTGTTTTTTATTAAGTAAAATCTTTTGATTTCTACACATTGGGTATTATATACCGCTTGTGGTGCTCAAATCTCTATCCAAATACTCGAACCATGTATATTCCAGAATATTTTTAAAGGAGAGGTGGATTTGTGAGCTTTTAATAGTGCATGTCCAACTACTCTGGCCATTGGCGACTACAACCATTCATTCCCAATTGGAATGATTTTGGTTTTAAGATATAGATATTATGTGCTGACAATTACCAAGAACATAATTTATCTATCATGTTTATATAAAAAAAATTATATTCAAATATGGAAATAAAATATGTTTATTTTATAAAGAAAACATATTTTACGGTATGGAACAATTAAATAATAGTCTTTTTGCCTTTAATTATGTAAACTATGTGTTGGAAATCGATAAAGAATCGTGTTCACATGACTCATATAACACTCATTTGTGTCATCACTGTCTTGTTCATGTAAATGAGAAGTGGTTGAAAAAGCTTTGCAGAGTTGGTTATTTAGAATCTTATGATCTAAAACCAATTGATATATGTCATGCATGTTTATAAAGAAAAAAATATCCAAAACACCATTTAGTGGATAAGGTGAAAGGTCCACATAACTTCTAGGATTGGTACACATAGATGTGTTTGGACCATTTTTACTAGAACCTAGTGGTGGATATTCTTACTTCATAACATTTACTGATGACTTGAGTAGAAATGGATATATCTACTTAATTAAGTATAAGAAAGAGTCTTTTGATAAATTTATGGAATTAAATAATGAAGTAGACAATCATCTTGGTGAGGAGATAAAGATGTTTCAATCAGATCATTGTGTTTATTATCTTAACCAAGAGTTCTTTGGATATTTAAGGGAGTTTGTGATTCTATATCATCTCACTCCACCTTATACACCACAGTGGAATTGTAGTAGTGAAAGGAGGAACCATACCTTGTTAGACCCGGTATGGTCTATGCTGAGTCATGAAAATTTCCTATTATCATTTTGAGGATATGGATTAAAAATTTCAGAATACATATTAAACTAAGTACCAACTAAACTGAAAATTTTAATTCCCTTCAAGTTATGGTGTTTAAAGAAATACTTTTTTTCACTTACACATGTATGAGGTTTCCGAGAGGTTTTCATGGCCATATAAGATAAAAAACTCACAAATCAGAGAATGAAGTGTATCTTTATAGGGTATCCCAATAAATGTAAGGATATAGTACTAATACAACCCCTTAGACAAGAAAGTGATTATCACCAAAAATCCTTATTTATTGAGAGCCATCAAGTCCTCAAAATGTATAGTTGGATAAAGAATGAATTTGATGAAGTTGATTCTTAAGATACATAAGAGTTGGTATAATAATAGATTCCTTATGTACGTATGCAAGTAGTTTCTAAAACATAAGTACATTGTAAGAGTGTATGAAAGGTAAGAGAACTAGAGAGATATGATTTTCTAGTCCCAAAATATGGTGATTCATTATTGGATGAACATGCATGAATTCTATTTTATAATGAGAGAATATAGAGATCAGAAGCTTCTAGATGGAAAGAATCCATGAATTAGTAAATGGATTCCATGTATCCGAACCAATTTTTGGTTCTAGTCGATGAACCAGTTGATATAAATCATGTTGGATGAAAATGGGTATTCAAGAGGAAACTGGGAATGGAAGGTAAATTGAGTACCTATAAGGTGAGGATAGTGGATAAAGGGTTTAAACAACGTCACTCAATTGACTACGCTAAAAATTGTTCACCAGTTTCCATGTTTAAATCCATTTGAATTATTCTATATATATAAGTTTAACATGACTATGAGATTTGGAAGATGGATTTTGAAACTACAATCCTTAATAGTATTCTTAAATAAGATTTATATATGACACAAATGGAAGGTTTTGTTACACCAGGTGATTCCAAAAGGACTTTAAAATTTTAGAGATACATTTATATATTGAAGAATGTATCTAGGTCATTGAACATACAATTCGATTAACCCCTAAAATTATTTTGTTACTTTAATAATGAATGTGAGTTGTGTGTTTATAATAGGATTAATTGGAATACAGACATAGTTTTAGTAGTATATATTGATGACATATTACTTATCAAAAACGGCAAAACTTTCTAAAAATCTATTACGGACTGATTAATCAATTCTTTTACCATGAAGGATTTAAGTGATGTATCTTATATTCTAGTGGATAAACACCATTAATGATTGATAAAAGAGGGTTCTTAGAGTATGTAACAGTAAAAATGATGACCAAATACTAACAATATTTAGCATAAATCAATCTAAGAGGGTATTAGTTCTATTGTCACATAGTTTACATCATTTTAAGAAAATGTGTCCTTAGACACAATAAGATAAATAGAGAATGAGTAAGATCATATATTCTTCTATGATAGGATCAATCATCTATGCTATGTTATGTACTAGACTTGATGGTCCCTTTGAACTGATCATGGTAGGAAGATATCAAGAAGTTCCAGGAAAATAGAATTGGACTAATGTTAAGAATATCCTTATGTATCTGAGAGGATATAAGGATATCTTCTTAGTGTATGGAGGAAATTAGGTGATGAACATTAGAGGTTATATTGATGCTGGATTTTTGGCATATCATAATTATCTAAAGTTGTAATTAGGATATGTTTTTGTATCAACATAAGATATCTGAGAAAGAATAGTTTAAGGCATCTAGTTTCAATTGATTTTATACAAGAGTCTGAGTATATAGGAGCTTCTAGTTTATCTGATGAATATATTTGGATTCCGAACATTTTCTAGGAGTTTGATGGGGTTCCTAGCAAAAAAACCCTATCAAATTGTATTGTCATAATACTACAACTGTTTCTTCTAAAATATATCTAAGGACACACGAATAAAAAAATCATATAATAAGAAGGTATCACCTCTTTAGGTATTTATATCAGAGGGTTGAATTTACAATAATCAGAGTACCCACAGAATAGAATGCAGTGGAACCCTTGAATAAAGTCCAATCATAGTAGAAGCATGTGTATAATGTGAGAGATAGTAGACTAATGGTTGATAGTTGTTAGCTCTAGTGCAAGTGGGATTCTATTAGATTGGGTTCCCTAGAACCAAATTCATCATACTTTATGATAAATATGTATTAATTTCATTTAATATTAATAAACTTGTTTTCAAAACATGATTTTTCTTCTGTGTGACATAGTATGTGATCAGGTCCTAAGAGTAGCTACCAGAGTAAAAGGTAATTGCAGTTCCCCGCTATGATAAGAACTCGAAAGTGCTACGATACTATTATTGAATATATGTTCTATAGATAGATAATATCATTTATGTGACACAAATGATACATGCTATTATTTTTGGACACTCACAGTACATTGAGTCACCTTCTCATGGTGTACGCCTATGGTTATATCTAGTATGGATATTATGAGAACATGACCCACAAACAGAAAGTCCACGTTTATATGTTTCATTAAATGTTCCTATATACAGACATGTGTATTGTTATATATAATTTACGATTATTATTATTTAGTATTATGAGTCACACACTTAGATGTTTTAATGAAATCCAAGATGATAGATGATCGCAGTGAGGTAGGATATGTTGGGTGCATCACCAGTAATATTGCATTAATAAATATTTCAAGAAAGGTTTTATCCCTTATATAATTTAACATATGTTAATATATCATGACCTTTTATGGAAATAATATATCTTAAATAAATCCATGATCAAGATGTTTTATAGGGTTGTTATATTTCTAAAAATTCATAGAAAGAGACATCAATCACATAGGTTGATGGCACCAACATGCTTCCTACATGATTTGAGATATCATGATAAAGGGAATATATTAAATATCAAGCATTCATATTAGGAAACATATCATTTTATCATTAAATTATTTCTATATAGGTACCTTGATATGTTTCTATTCAAGAACCTTGGACTTTCGTCTCCTTCGCCTAATGCCATTGAGAAAGAGGCCTACAGAGTCACACACTTAGTATAATAATAATATCAATTAAATAATTTATTATTATTTATTATTTAATTGGTGAAATAAATATAATTCTCATACATGGTTTAATAATTATTCATTTATTCTTTGTCCCATATAAATATATATTTTCAATTTTAGTAAATATAATATTTATTTATCTATTGGAGAATAATACATTGATATTTATTTAATAACTAAAAAGATATTATTTGTGGTTTGATAAATATTGTGGAGGAATGGTGGACTATGTTTAATGGTCTAGTGAGAAATAATAATATTGAATATTCTTCCATTACATAATATTTAATTATAATTCACAAGTTAAGAACATGTCAAAAAATAATATAATTGGTATTATTATACTACATGGGGTTTTCCAAGATTAAATAAATAATTAAGGGAAATTGTGAAATTATTTTATTTTAACCCTTGAAATATAAATACCCATTTATGTTTTTTTTTCATAATAAAATTAATTTAGTAGATTGTGAAAAACAATCTTGGAGAATCCCCTCAACATAGCGAGATCCCTTATCCAAGAATGCTCCTAAGAGTGGTGTGAAATCCTCCTCCACTGGATCAAGGAGAGTTCTTTGGATGTGATTCTCAAGGAAATCATGGCAGATGAAACATGCACAAGGATCTTCCAAGCTATCCCCTAGAGACTCCTTCGACAATGTCCAGAGATTCCTATAACACATGTGGATCAATGCTAGAGGAAATCTGCACTCAGTATCTACAACACAGTGATGGTGCACCGCATACCTGTTTCCAAATTAATCAATGAACAAAAAATTCCATAGAGGTAATTCTTTTTCTAATTAAATTAATTATAAACAATATTTATTGATCTCCTCCCTCTTAGTTCTGGTGGTATTAATTTTTTCTATCCTTCATTAAATTGCATTTATCATGGATATAAAACATCTTATATATCTTGTAATTATCATCTATCATGACAAAAATAAATATTAGGAACCACCCATCGCACACTTCCACTATGCCGAGAACATACAAGTATCTCATGTATATGATAAAGAAGCATACTAATGCACAGGTGATACAAAAGAAGAACCAAACAACACCTAAATAAGTCAACTATCCAATCCTTATCCTCACCATAACACACTCACCAAATAACACATCCATATATAATAGTATAATAAGAAGCATATCAATAAGGTTACCCAGTACCACTTTCCCAGTGATTTTCCACTCTCACACCCAAATATCATATGTCATCATGATTAAATATCTTATGAAGATCACAACATGACAAGAACACCACATATATCTAACCATCATACCACATCTCAACTGATGACACCTTTTCCATCATCACACCTCTTCCAAAGACACCTAAGATATCATCACACCTTTACTAAACCATTACTCGAGTAGTGGGGTACTATGATAATGAAGGACATCAACTGCTTTCCCCCTCTTACCATGCATAACCCTCAACATAATCAATACCATCGCCTCATCATACATCACTGAAGTGAACTTTTGACTTCTGGTCATCACACCTCATGCATGTTATCGTCACATGTAATAGAGAATTAAAAAGAGTTGGAAGCCATCCATCCATGCTTTCCACTAGGATATTGGGAATGAAAACCCCCAAATACATGGGTATCAATAAATGGGGTTTTATATGGGTGGGTTTTATATATAATATCACATGGAACATACATTGTGTGTGTGTATATATGTATAACCACATACAAAACGAACCTATGGGTTCAAAAAAAGGAACTGACCAACTGACAACATCACCAATCAACCCCAAAACTCCACCACTTTTTCTGCTACCACTAAATTCACCACACCACACAATATTCTACAATAACCAAGACACCATTATAAATTAATCCATTTTCCAATTTTCCCATTACAAAACCATTCCATTTGATCCACCAAATTACATCACATTTTCCCACCCATTAATTTCAATATAAACATTGACCATTTAAACTAAAAAAACCACATAAACTCAAGTTTTAATTATTCATTTCAACCCATATTTCAAACCAACTCATACCATTTTTATTTCAATGTTGTCATTTATTTTTTTCCATTAATAATCGGTAAACTAACCCAACACATCGCAATAACAAACAATGGGTCTTCCACATGCCAACAAGCCCACACAATCACCATCATATCCACATCATCCTCCTCATCACAACCACCACATCACCACCACATTCTATCAAAACAGCCCCATGTAATGACCATAAATAAATTACCCACATTAAAATTAAAACACATTCCATAACACATCACATATAATTTTTTAGATTCTTTGAGGGGTTGTTCACCAATTCCACTTCAATTTTAGGGGTATTCCCAAACAATACATTATTTAAATGGGAAACCATCTCATTAACTAGATATATGTGGTTTTATAAGTTAATTTATGGAGATATGAAAAAATCACACTAATAGGGGATCCACAAAAAAACTACCAAAAAATAATAAATCCCATAAATACCACAATATTTACAATCGTATAAATCCCAAAAAATAATAATATCAATAATAATACAAAAGAAGTAAAAACTTGTGATTCGACCCCCCCCCCTTTAATTTTAATCAACCAATTCATTATCTAATTTAAAATTGTGTTTAGTATCTTTCAAAAAGATAACCATAGCATGAACCCAACCCGCTTGATACAACTATTGAGAAACAAAGGATCACCCTATGTGAAAGGAAGAAGTTTCACAAGATTGTAGGATCGCACCTTTTTTATAGTAAATTGCTCATTGACTTTCAATTGATCCTCATTTCTTTTGGGGTTTTTCTTTTTTGAACATTTATGGTTGAGTTCTTTTTTGGAGATGGGGGGAAATTTTTCAGGTATATTACAAAAATTTTGGGGATGTATTTTTTTAAATTAACATTGCCTTAGAATAGAATTTTTAAAAGGATATTCCAGGGTTTTCCCATGGGTTTGAATGGTTTTAAAGGTGTTTTGGGATCTTTTACAGAAACTGGATTGAGTGTTGTCTATGGGGAATTTATATGTCATAAACCTATTGCAAGATGAGTAAATGTGGCTAGGAATACATCTTGAACCTGTTCATGATGTGAAATAATTACACAATGTGATACATTTTCAGATCATATAAGGATCATTCATTTGTATTTAAAGTTGAGGCAACACATTTTTTTTGGCATAACTCATAAATTAAGAGATGCACAATGAGTATTTCATAAGATAAATGGTTTGGATGACATGTTGTCTGTGTGGATCGTTATTCCTTTGTATTTAGATCCTCTCCCTCAAATCCTAGGGAAATTCTAGGTGATTTTGGAGTTCTTCCTTCCCTTCTAGACGTAACAATATAGCATTAGATCCCCAATTAGTTGTTTTGTTATGTTTTCACCAACTCATCCAATTGTCTTCATTATCATGGTATTATTGGTTGACTATAATGGAATTGAGTTTTGAATATGGATTTTTATGTGATCCAGGTTCCTTATAATGATGCTATTCACCTTTTTTCTTATTGGTGAAATTGTTGTAATATGTTTCTTAATCGCCAAAAAAAGGATTGTGGTCTAGAACCAAATCCTATAATTAATTTATAATTGTTTTTAGTATGTGAAATATTAAAATATTGCACCAACATAATGTTCACATTAATTAGTAGAATAATGGTGATGATAAATCATGTGTTGGAATTAATCTTTGGGACCCTTGGGATCTAATGGGTTTGTGACTTGCATTGTGGCTACCTATATGGTGATCCAACCCATGAATAATAATGAATTGGATAATGGCATGGTGATACGATTTATCATTAAATTAGAGATTAGGTGATTACTTATGATAGATCCACCTTTGAAAATGGATTACATGATTATAAATGAATGGGTGATTGAATGAAAAATGGTAATTGGTAGAATTAATAATTGTGTCTTATGATATGATTTAATGGTATTATTTTTTGTGATGATTTGTGTAGAGATCGATGCTCAAATGCTTATATATAAGTATTAGGTAGGGATACTAAATTGATTATATACAGGGACTGTCTCTAATGTAGATATGATTATATAGATGGCTTGGATCAGATTCTATAATGATTATATAGAAGGCATGACCAATATGTTGAAAT
The DNA here is from genome assembly GCA_963277665.1 of Viscum album. Classification (NCBI taxonomy): domain Eukaryota; kingdom Viridiplantae; phylum Streptophyta; class Magnoliopsida; order Santalales; family Viscaceae; genus Viscum; species Viscum album. The sequence goes on along the minus strand of OY728142.1, from coordinate 390,001,616 downwards.
GATTTTATATAAGGATTGTCCTAGTATGCTGAAACTTTTATACTGAGGGATTTTACCATGTGTGTGATTATTCAACAGACACATGGTTATGGCTGGCATGGTTTTGCTACATGCTTTGGGATATTTTGGCATTGTGATAAAATAGTATTATTATTGTTTTATATTAATTGATTAATTATTACACATGTTTCTCTCTTTATTGTATGAACTTATTATCATACTAGTTTTGTTTTTAAATAATGGTGTAAACATATAGAGTTTTACTCACACCCTATTTAGGATTTCTTTTGGTACCTACTCATATTACATGGATGTAGGTTTGGATTTGGGAAATGGGCCTTGTAGTTAATTGTTACATGCATGATAAGTTATATATTGGTAACAGGAATGACTTGGGGTTCGATACTAGGGTCTTTTGAAATTATTTTTGTTAACATGGTCTTCATCTGTATTAATTTTGGTTTAACTTCAAATACATTATATCTTTTTAGTACCTAGTTTTCTATTATTATTTTTGTTGCATCTTATTTTATTTCCTAGTTATATGTTGTATTATTTATTTTATTTCCACCACTCAGATATTTATTATTATTGATAATTTTCACTATATTGTAACTTTTTAATAGGTGATATAGTATCCCATATATATTCATTACACCCTGAATACTAGTTGATAGCCTATGAAATATGGGGAAGAATTATTGAAGTCTAGAAGGTAACCTAATTTAGCCATGTGAGAGAGTGTCGGATCAGGGGATGTTACCAAGTTTTATTAAAGGTAACAAGTTATTATTTTTTATTTCAATAAATATTATGAAAGGTTAAAATGTGAATATGATTTGTAGAGACATGGTAATAATATTTTACATAGGACTATCTAACCCATGTATAGGAGAAAATTTGATTGACTAGGGACGGGACTACTGTTCATGATTTTCTTTTGTTAAGGTTGATATTATATCACCTTGGGTGATTCAAGTTTTATGTGATGTTATTGTTTACTGTGACTTCTACTCAGGGACGAGTATGGAAAAATTTTATTATGAATGCATCATGATAGGAAAATAAGGATATATCTTGACATGCATAATTCATTATAGGGACATATTTATTTCATGTGAAATATTTCTCACTATGAACTATAAATGGATATAATTATTATATATGATGAAAAAGGAAATAATGAACTGTTATTTCATACCAATTCATTAATTAAAACATGTTTATTGATACCATGATCTAGTGGTTCTCTATTATTTTCACTTATTGAGATTGACCTTATTATTATCTAGTTTCTAAGGAGTGTTTTTTATAGAGAAAATGTATTCCCCTCATATTTGAATTGAACATCAAGAGAGTAGAAATTATCATGTTGTTAACATAGCTAAACTAATAATTCCTATAGCTCATGATGATCATATAGATTTTTTTACTCATAAATTATTATTAAGGGTTATGATTTCTATTGAAATGGTGATTTTTTGCATTGTGACTTTGATGTTTGAGTTCTTGAGAGAGTTCCAACTATATAATCCATATACATTCACTAGTGACGGAAGCCCCCAGGTAGTGAGTTTTGGATTGAGTCAAACTGTAGTATCTTTAGGTACCTTATGTAACGACCCGAATCCGAAGCCCTTCCACGGGTGCCCCATACCCGGTTCACCACTTGACCTCAAGAGCACTTCCCCAAACGTCAGAGGCTGCCGACTAGCAGTGAGGGCCGTGTTAAGTTATTGGGGAAACTATGCCCTCAATTGGTAAGGTATACAAGGCAAGAAAAACAACAGTTAATAGTGGAAGCAGTAAACAGCATAAAAACACTTAAACTTAACAGAAGAAGCAATGAACACATAATGTAATGATAATGATGCAGCAGGTACAAGTATCTAAGGAAAGCAGAAAACACAACAATGTGCTGAAATACAACTGAAAAACAATGTACGAATATAAACAGCAACTCCAGCAGCATCACAAGCCTAAGCTCAGTCCTATGCTCTCCAGCTCTAATGAGCAATCATGTACCCAAAGTAGAAGGGCCACAATCCCTATCCACACATGCAACCATATAACCTTTTTGGGCCGCAAATCAGGACCCAAACAGGGTGTGAGACTAATCCCCAAATGCAATCACCATATGATCTATTCCCTATTGTCAGTGAGTAATATAGAAAAAGTAAAGGAAATAAATGCAGTAGAGAAATAGAAATACACTAAAGTAAACATTCCTACAAATCTCCATTCAAATTTATTTAGCAGTTCAGTACAAGAATTTATCTATCAACCAAGGAACCTAGAAACAACTCTTTACTCCCAAGGCAAGCAAGTAAGAAAAATAGGAAACTTAGTAGTCTACCTAAACAGCAAGCAGTACAAACCCATGCTTGTTCTTTGGCTGGGTGGACTCGTCACAACCAACCATCAAATAAAACACTGACTCTTTGGGTAGCTCTTAATAGCAAAACCCTCTATTCAAGTAAACGTACAAAGGCATAGACCCTCTGAGAAGCTCTAACCGTCAATTCCCATGTGGTCTTGGAACTAAAGATATAGACTCTATGAGGAAGAAAATACATCTAATTCCCCCTATAGTCTCGCTACATAACAAATGACACCCTGAGGAAGCACAAATTCCCATTCCCATAGGTCCTACGATCAATACTAATTATAACAGACTCTCTAGGGAAGCCCTAATCATCAATTCCCCCTTTAGTCTACCAAACCAGGTTCACTCAGCCCTGAGCATTTTAGTCATGTGTAAATGACTGTTAGCATCCTAAGTAAGTTCTGAAACTACTTGGCTAATATCTACAAGAATCCACAAGCATATAAATAGCAGGCAATTCATGCAATCAATTCAACAGGCATACTAGCATTGTGAAAAAGTGTTGCCTAGTAAGCAAAACCATGCCAAATGGCAATAAACATCCAAAACAAGGGGAAACACCCATGGGGTGATCCTCAACCATGCTAATAAGAAATTATTAATCATCCAATAACCTCAAGAATACATGCAATATATGGAAGATAACAAAATATGATCAAAACCCTAACCCGAGATACCCAATACATGGGTATACGGCACTTTTTCACCAAAAACTCAAGGACATTCAATTTAGGGAAACAAACCACCTACCTCGATCCCAGTATATAGATATATGTGAACCGCGATGATAGATTACCATTAGAATGACATAGATCTGAGAAAACACACAAAATACTCAACCTATGATAACTTGAAAATGAGGAGGATTCAAGAAACAAGGCTAAAGCAGAATGGAGAACTCATCGCTGTACTTCCAATACAATCGACGGCAGCTGGAATGGAGATCGAATAGAGGCACGACAGCTCGGAGAGGATTCTGCCATACGGTCACTCTCGGACGAACGAAACCTAGAGAAGAAGATGCTTTTGTGCATCAGGCACGACCTCGATCTGTTTAATGAAAAAAAGTACACGGCGTGTAGTATTAGAATACACGGTGTGTACTAGGTCATTTCCATACTTTTCCAAAATCGGCCTCCACGTAACCCTTACACACCGTGTGTGTGGCCCGGACACGGCCATCACACGGATTTGGCGGGAAAAGAGTACACGGCATGTACTCATAAAGTACAAGGTGTGTACTTAAAAAATTTACAGAAAGATCATTTTTCTCAAAAACTCTAGAAAAAGGAAAAGCATACCTGAAATGAAGATCCGAGTTATTACAACCTTCCCCCCTTAAAGAAACTTGTCCCTGAATTTCCCTAACGAGGTAGATAAGAAGAAACCTCGAACAGCTCCAGCCACTGTGATCATACATCGGTCTCCCTCTCCCAGGTCTTTTCATGTACTCGACTGTGCTTCCATAGCACCCATACTATAGGAACAGACCTCCTATAGAGAACCTTCGTACTTCGATCGACAATCCGGATAGGATTCTCCTCGAACGATGCATCCGCTTCAAGATCGACTTCCTCGGGCAGAAAGATGTGAGACGGGGCTGAAAAGTAACTTCGTATCTGAGAGACGAGGAAGACGTCATGCATGGCCCGATACCTCTGAGATAGCTGCAACCGATAGGGAACCGGCCCAACTCTCTCTAAGACCTCAAACGGACTGACGTAGTGCGGTGAAAGCTTACACTATCTCTGAATCCTCTTGTGCCCCAACCTCGGTGTGACCCGTAGGAAAACCTGATCACCAACCTCAAACTCCAGAGTTCGTCTCTATTGATCAGCATAAGACTTCTGTCGATATTGTGTTGTAGTTATCCTCTTCTGAATCAGCTCTATCTGCTCTGAAGTCTCCTGAACAAGATGAGGTCCCAGCAAAGCTGCCTCTCCTGCCTCCAGCCATCATAATGGTGATCAGTATGGTCTACCGTAAAAAGCCTCATATGGCGCCATATGAATGGTCACTTGAACACTATTGTTGTAGGAGAACTCCACCAGAGGAATATGCTTCTCCCATGAACCACCAAAGTCTAGGATGCAAGCTCGGAGCATATCCTCAAGCACCTGGACCGTGCCCTCGGACTGGCCATCAGTCTGGGGGTGGTATGCTATACTCAAAAGTACATGTGTACCCAATGCCTTCTGAAGTCCCTGCCAGAACCGAGAGTTAAGGCGCACATCCCTTTCTGAAGAAATGGAGTGTTGAACTCCATGTAGAAGAATGATCTCCCAGATGTAATGTCTTCCCAGATCATTGACATTGAAAATCTCCTTGATTGGAAAGAAGTGAGCAACCTTTGTAAGACTATCGACGATGATCCACACCACATCATTTTTTCTCGACGATCTTGGCAAACCATTCACGAAGTCCATCGCGACGTCATTCCACTTCCACTCTGGAGTGGTTAGCTACTGTAAAAGCCCTGCTGGTCGCTGGTGCTCCGCCTTCACCTACTAAAAGGTGGAACATCTCATGACAAAACCAGCCACATCTCTCTTCATACCTGGCCACCAGTACTGGTGGTGTAAATCACGGTACATCTTGGTGATGCCAGGATGAACTTCTCAAACTGAGGAATGAAAGTCTTACATCATCTCATCACGTATATCTGTTGGCATCCATACGCATCCCCAGAAATGCAAGATCTCATCCTCGCCAATGGTCCACCTGGGAAGAGGGTCCTCTCCTGACATGCTTTCCCATAGGACTAGCCCTTCTGAATCTGCCAGCTGCCTCATTCGAACTCGGTCCATAAGTGCAGAGGTAATGACCATTGAAGAATGGAAAGTCGGCCCCTGCCTGTCGTGCACCTCCAAATGAATCTCCGAGAATAGAGCCATTATTTTCCACTCGTTGTTGGCCTCCTGAACTGCATGTATCTAAGTTATCATGCTCAGTGCATCAGCCACAAGTTTCCATTCCCAGGCATATAGGCAAGCTTGAAATCGAAGGACTGGAGATACTCAACCCACCCCCGCTGTCTCAGATTCAGGTCACACTATGTGAAGATATTCTTGAGACTTTTATGTTCAGTGTATACCACAAAATTCTCTCCTAGAAGGTAATGTCTCCAGCAACGTAAATCATGAACAACCGCATCCAAATCTAGGTCATGCGTAGGATAATTCCTCTCATGTGTCCTCAACTACTGAGATCCATACGCAACCACTCGATCCTCTTGCATAAGAACTACTCCAAGTCTGATTCCAGATGCATCATAGAAAACTGTATAGCTCTTGCCTGGCTTCGGAAAAACTAGGATCGGTGCTGAGGTCAATCTCTCCTTTATCTCCTGGTATAGCATCCCGCCTTTTTATAACATAAACTTTCATTACATTACACAAAACTGAGGATTATTAAGGTTTAGTGTCTTGGAAACCAGGAACATAATACATGAAAACAACATAAAACATTCTTATTAAACACTTGAAAGGATTCTCCTTAAGTTCATCCTAGGTTCATTACTGCATCTCATAACCTGGGGACATACATCAAAAGAAAGGGTGAGCAAAAGGCCCAGTAAGGGAAACAAGATGAACATTTTACATGTGAACTTGAGATACTTCAATAAGGACATGAAAAGAACTTTAAGGCATGAGAAAGAAATCATGAGGTATTTCATAATAAAAATAAAATTTTTCATAACATGAAGATGTGGCTACATCATTTAACATATACACTCATGAACATATCACCAAGGTCCATCCCCAAGGTTTCATTTGAAAATTACCAAGGTTATTCACCAAGGTATCGTGAAAATTGTAATCTCTAGTGGTTACATCATTACCCAATGCATTGGAGCGCTATCTAGGTGCACCCTTAAATTTGCCTTTATTATCATGTGATCCACATATATCATCATCAAACATTTCATAAATAACCCATATAGAATAAAATAAATGGGTTTCATTTCATAATCACAACGTTTTAAAAACTGCTTTAAAGACATGATCTTTACGTCACTTTAAAACCCACAGAAAAGGAAGGTGGGTCTCATGTATGTAAATCCTAGAATTTAAAATAGAAAATTTTTTTATATATGTGAATACCCCTTTAGAAGAAAGATCTTTGAGTATTCACTTAATAATATAAAAGAACTTTAGAAAAAGAGAGAGACATTTTGAGACGTAAATTCTGCAACATAACGGCTATGTTACGAGGTTTTAGAAGACATTAAAAAGAGAGGGAAAATGGGTAAAACATTCATAAATGACCCATAAAACAGTAGATTGATAGAATAAGAAGGATACATGATCATGGTAATGAAATTTCAAGTGCATACCATTTGAAATGAAAAACATGGAAGGAAGACAAAAATTAGATTTCTCTTATGAAAGTTCGGCAGCCTAACGGCGTTACTTAAACTTCAACAAAAATGATTTGAACAGATCAAATAGGGTCTCTCATAATGTGAACATAAGAGTTAAGTATGATAGATATAGAGATAATTCCCCAACATAATTAAAAAGGAACTTGAAAGACTTGACATGAAATTAGAACTTTGAAAAGAATGAGAAGGGTGAAAGAATCCCCTAAGAAATTCGGCAGCCTAACGATGCCACTTGAAACTTCAAAATACTGAATTGAAGAGATCAAATGGGGTCTCTAATCATATGAACATAAGATTCAAGTATGATAGATATAGATATCATACACCAACATAACAAAAAGGAACTTGAAAGAATTGACATGAAAGTAGAACTTCAAAACGAGAAGGGTGAAGAACCACTTAAAAATTCGGCAGCCTAACGGCGTCACTTAAAACTTCAAAATACTGAATTGAAGAGATAAAATGGGGTATCTCATCATATGAACATAAGAGTCCCGTATGATAGATATAGAGATCATACCCCAACATAAAAAAAGGAACATGAAATACTTTACATGAAAATAGATCTTGAAAAATGAGAAGGGAGAAAGAATCCGTTACAAAAATTTCGGCAGCCTAACGGCGCCACTTAAAACTTCATAAAACGAAATAATGAGAGTAAGAGGGGATCTCTCATTATATGAAAATAAAAAGGGCAGTAAGAGGAGTATGAAAGAACATCCTCCAACATAAGAACATGTATCATAAAAGGAATGACATAAAAGAGAATACTTGAAATGAAAGAGAGAGGTCGGATCCCTTACCTTAAAACATAACTCTTAAAACTCAATGTTTGGGACCTTGAGGGCTTGGGGGCACCATGGGAGGACTCATTGGGAGGTAATGAGACCAGAACTTCGTTGGGGGAGAGTGGGGAGTTGAATGGATGAGAGGATGGCTTGGTATTTATTGGGAAAGTGAGGGGACAAGGCATTAATGGCCAAGGGACACCTCATTAGTGGTTTTGGAAAAACCATGGGATTGCCCATGGTATTTGCCCATGGTATTGGCCACTTGGGACACCTCATACCTTATCGTACTATTCATAAGTCGACCATATTGATTACATGCTTAATACATCATTTAATGATGTCATTAGACACCCGTAACTTAAAAACTGTATTTTCACTATTCATCGAAAATTCAACTTTCTCAGAATAATCCCAAAATTTCACCTTAACCAAATATCAACGCTCTGATTACAAATATGAACTCCATTTTATAAAAATAATTTTCTAAATATTTTTAATTTAATTTTTAAATAAAAACACTATTCACCGAAAATTCATTTTTTCAGAAAAAACCCCAAAAATTACCATAGCATAATATCGGTGCTCTAAGTTCAAAAATGAAATCCATTTTATAAAAATAATTTTCTAAATATTTTTAATTAAATTTTTAATTAAAAAACCCTATTCACCTGAAAAAACTAATACTTGAATAATAATTTATGAAACCGTTATTTAACCATTTTATTGAATCACATTACTTAATCAAGGTGCCTAGATTATATTAATACTTTCTTTAAGTGATATTACTAATCCATTTGGTCACATTACTAATCATAAGCGTAAAATCACTATTCATAATTTACTATTCATCAAAAATCAAGTTGATCTTATTAGACTCGAAATTTCGTAGTGAACATAATTGTAGAAGACCATTTTTTGAAAATCATTACACATTTTTATTTGTTTAAGGTTTACATAAACATTTTTAAAATATCCTTTCTCTAAAATTCGTCAAAAATATGCATACTATATTTATCCGGACATTTGAAAATTCATAAACTTCATCATAAGAAGAAATCCCAATTTTTATTTAAAACAAAGGATTACACAAGGAAATTATGGTCTCCTTACATAGCCCCTTATCACACCAGCATAGGACCTAAGTGTAAGGCGTGCTAAGGTGAGAGAATCCGAGGGAGGCTCGGCCAACATCGCACGAGTAGTAATTTCTATCAGTTTTAACTTCTCGCGAAGGCGATCCCGTTCTAGCTTCACACGATGAAGTTCAGCTTTGGTTTGGTCCAGAGCAAAGCCCAGTGGTGCTACCTCCTTCCCAAGTTCTGTTAGATGGGCTTCGATTGGTCCAAGACTACTGGGTGAGGCCATCGAATCTTCTTTCTATATTAATTAACTATGATTGCTTGTATTTAGAGACAGTAATCAAAACATTTAGTTTCCAGCGGTCATATTGACCAATGGTCAAATAATAGTCAAAACCCAACAGTCTCATTTTAATTATACTCATGTTATCAAATGAAACATTTTTGTTGAGTATAAAAATAAAATAAAATAACACATAAAATTAGGAAATAAGATTTATTCAAAATTTCGGGACGTTACAATCTTCCCCCCTTAAGAAATTGCGTCCTCTCAATTTTTAAAATTGGGTTTTGAAATTTCATTGAAAGTCCCACATCGGAAAAGGAGTCAGTAAAACTATTACTTTAAAAGAAAGAAAGGGAAGTACAAAGGTCACCTGAGTTAACCCATACTAGGATTCCATGGAGGAAAACATGGACATGGAAGAAAAACAAAGGGTCAATTTCTGGGGGAGAGTGATAGAAAACATGATTAGGAGAACGTTAACCATAAGAAAATCCCAAACTTATGATGTTTGTAAACGGTATTTGATTACCAAGTAGGAAACGTAAACCAACAACGTTTTTGTTTTACGTTCCTTTTCATAATTTTTAGGAATTCATTTACAACATAAAACAAAAACATAATAAAATATACCTATCCTCATGTAGAGTTTCATCCTTTAATAAGTTTCTACCCAAAACTAATCTTTTCTCCAAACTATGAGCATTCAAAACTACTTGGTCTCATCAAAACACAATAATCATCTTCATAATCCACAAAAGATTAACTATCTATTTCATCTATCTTTAAACATTATCCTAAAAACAGAAAGGGTAAGGTAAAACAAATCTTCAAAAAGAAATAATCCCATAGGAATGGAAACTACTTTTAAATCTTCAAAGTTCCATGGTACTACCCAAAGTTCATCATAGTCCATTCCATAAATAACTGTCCTTAAAAATCCTCAAAATAAACCAAACTAAGATTGAAACCCAAATACAAGAAAGATTTGATAACATAGTCTTCCAAGGTAAACTTTATCATTCATCTCCAAACAACATCAACCACTCCTAACATCTTATAAAACAAGTAGCTAACCTAAACATATTTACCCCAAGATAGGTTAATAATTTCCATAAGTAACCTAAATTACTATAATTCCACCTTAAATTCATCGATTCTTCAAAATATAAGTCAACCTTACTCTTCAATGAAAATACTGTAGTAATCTATTTACCTCGATCATATAGGGTCCCCAAAATAGTGAACATCTTCCAAAATAATAATCATATTTTAATCCCCTAATCATCCCTGTCATATTAATACGACAATCGTCGCATTTACTATCACATTGGTTGTTTGGACATGTTCTTCCATTTCCCACCATTAACTAAGAAGAGAAAGCATAATTAGGGGCTTAAGTACTTAGCCAATAATCATGAAAAGGAACTGAAAGCATATAAGGATAACTTGTAGAAGAAAAGTATACCCTAACGTTTGATCCCCTAGGTTCCCATCTAGGTTATCCATGATCATATATTCTTATGTGAATATTTATTTTATTTTATCTTTGTTCCTTTAACAATGGTTCATACTAAGCTTATGAATTTACCAAAGCATATCCCCCGGGAGTGTCATAACCAAGAGTGCAGCAAGGCCCATTGTCGTGTACCAGTTCCCATTCGAATCTTGCTCATAGCGGTGTTTTCGGGTTTTACCCCTATGTACATCTGTGCCAGATCCACCTCTACCTGCTCGTATCCAGACAGGGATGTATTTGCTTGGCGACCCCTTACTCAATACTCACCAAAATACCATGAGGATTTCCTATTTTTTTAACTTTTCTATAGGGTTCTTCCTAGAGTTTTCATATCATAATTTCCACAAATAACTAAACCATACTTTGATACCAACTATAGCATCCCGCCTTTTTATAACATAAACTTTCATTACATTACACAAAACTGAGGATCTTTAAGGTTTAGTGTCTTGGAAACCAGGAACATAATACATGAAAACAACATAAAACATTCTTCTTAAACACTTGAAAGGCTTCTCCTTAAGTTCATCCTAGGTTCATTACTGCATCTCATAACCTCGGGACATACATCAAAAGAAAGGGTGAGAAAAAGGCCCAGTAATGGAAACAATATGAACATTTTACATGTGAACTTGAGATACTTCAATAAGGACATGAAAAGAACTTTAAGGCATGAGAAAGAAATCATGAGGTATTTCATAATAAAAATAAAATTTTTCATAACTTGAAGATGTGGCTACATCATTTAACATAGACAATCATGAACATATCACCAAGGTCCATCCCCAAGGTGTCATTTGAAAATTACCAAGGTTATTCACCAAGGTATCGTGAAAATTGTAATCTCTAGTGGTTACATCATTACCCAATGCGTTGGAGCGCTATCAGGGTGCAACCTTAAATTTGCCTTTATTATCATGTGAGCCACATATATCATCATCAAACATTTCATAAATAACCCATATAGCATAAAATAAATGGGTTTCATTTCATAATCACAACGTTTTAAAAACTGCTTTAAAGACATGATCTTTACGTCACTTTAAAACCCATAGAAAAGGAAGGTGGGTCTCATGTATGTAAATCCCAGAATTTAAAATAGAACATTTTGGTATATATTTGAATAAACCTTTAGAATAAAGAGCTTTGAGTATTCACTTAATAATATAAAAGAACTTTAGAAAAAGAGAGAGACATTTTGAGACGGAAATTCTGCAGCATAACGGCTATGTTACGAGGTTTTAGAAGACATTAAAAAGAGAGGGAAAATGGGTCAAACATTCATAAATGACCCATAAAACAGTAGATGGAAAGAATAAGAAGGATACATGTTCATGGTAATGAAATTTCAAGGACATACCATTTGAAATGAAAAACATGGAAGGAAGACAAAAGTTAGATTTCTCTTATGAAAGTTCGGCAGCCTAACGGCGTTACTTAAACTTCAACAAAAATGATTTGAACAGATCAAATAGGGTCTCTTATCATGTGAACATAAGAGTTAAGTATGATAGATATATAGATAATTCCCCAAAATAATTAAAAAGGAACTTTAAATACTTGACATGAAAGTATAACTTTGAAAAGAATGATAAGGGTGAAAGAATCCCCTAAGAAATTCGGCAGCCTAACGGCGCCACTTAAAACTTAAAAATACTGAATTGAAGAGATCAAATGGGGTATCTCATCATATGAACATAAGAGTACAGTATGATAGATATAGAGATCATACCCCAACATAACAAAAAGGAACTTGAAAGAATTGACATGAAAGTAGAACTTCAAAACGAGAAGGGTGAAGAACCACTTAAAAATTCGGCAGCCTAACGGCGTCACTCAAAACATCAAAATACTGAATTGAAGAGATCAAATGGGGTCTCTCATCCTATGAACATAAGTGTCCAGTATGATAGATATAGAGATCATACCCCAACATAACAAAAAGGAACTTTAAATACTTTACATGAAAATAGATCTTGAAAAATGAGAAGGGAGAAAGAATCTGTTACAAAAATTTCGGCAGCCTAACAGCGCCACTTAAAACTTCATAAAACGAAATAATGAGAGTAAGAGGGGATATCTCATTATATGAACATAAAAAGGGCAGTAAGATGAGTATGAAAGAACATCCTCCAACATAAGAACATGTATCATGAAAGGAATGACATAAAAGAGATTACTTGAAATGAAATAGAGAGGTCGGATCCCTTACCTTAAAACATAACTCTTAAAACTCAAAGGTTGGGACCTTGAGGGCATGGGGGCACCATGGGATGACTCCTTGGGAGGTAATGAGACCAGAACTTCATTGGGGGAGAGTGGGGAGTTGAATGGATGAGAGGATGTCTTGATATTTATAGGGAAAGTGAGGGGACAAGGCATTAATGGCCAAGGGACACCTCATTAGTGGTTTTGGAAAAACCATGGGCTTGCCCATGGTATTTTCCCATGGTATTGGCCACTTGGGACACCTCATACCTTATCATACTATTCATAAGTCTACCATATTGATTACATACTTAATACATCATTTAATGATGTCATTAGACACCTGTAACTTAAAAACTGTATTTTCACTATTCATCGAAAATTCAACTTTCTCAGAATAATCCCAAAATTTCACCTTAACCAAATATCAATGCTCTAATTAAAAATATGAACTACATTTTATAAAAATATTTTTCTAAATATTTTTAATTTAATTTTTAAATAAAAACACTATTCACCGAAAATTCATTTTTTCAGAAAAAACCCCAAAAATTACCATAGCATAATATCGGTGCTCTGAGTTCAAAAATGAAATCCATTTTATAAAAATAATTTTCTAAATATTTTTAATTAAATTTTTAATTTAAAAAAAACTATTCACCCGAAAAAAACTAATTCTTGAATAATAATTTATGAAACCGTTATTTCACCATTTTATTGAATCACATTACTTAATCAAGGTGCCTAGATTATATTAATACTTTCTTTAAGTGAGATTACTAATCCACTTGGTCACATTACTAATCCTAAGCATAAAATCACTATTCATAATTTACTATTCATCAAAAATCAAGTTGATCTTATTAGACTCGAAATTTCGTAGTGAACATAATTGTAGAAGACCATTTTTCGAAAATCATTACACATTTTTATTTATTTAAGGTTTACATAAACATTTTTAAAATATCCTTTCTCTAAAATTCATCAAAAATATGCATACTATATTTATCCGAACATTTGAAAATTCATAAACTTCATCATAAGAAGAAATCCCAATTTTTATTTAAAACAAAGGATTACACAAGGAAATTATGGTCTCCTTACATAGCCCCTTATCACACCAGCATAGGACCTAAGTGTAAGGTGTGCTAAGGTGAGAGAATCCGAGGGAAGCTCGGCCAACATCGCACGAGTAGTAATTTCTATCAGTTTTAACTTCTCGCGAAGGCGATCCCGTTCTAGCTTCACACGATGAAGTTCAGCTTGGGTTTGGTCCAGAGCAAAGCCCAGTGGTGCTACCTCCTTCCCAAGTTCTGTTAGATGGGCTTCGATTGGTCCAAGACTACTGGGTGAGGCCATCGAATCTTCTTTCTATATTAATTAACCAAGATTGCTTGTATTTAGAGACAGTAATCAAAACATTTAGTTTCCAGCGGTCATATTGACCAATGGTCAAATAATAGTCAAAACCCAACAGTCTCATTTTAATTATACTCATGTTATCAAATGAAACATTTTTGTTGAGTATAAAAATAAAATAAAATAACACATAAAATTAGGAAATAAGATTTATTCAAAATTTCGGGTCGTTACACCTGGAAGGCTGAGTCATAGGCTTCTGGACAAATAAACATCACCCCCTTCTTAGTCAAGCCCTTCAATGGTGCTGCTAGGCATGATAAGTCCTGTATAAACCGCCTTTAGTAACCAGCCAGCCCCGAGAAGCTTCATACCTCGAAGACATTCTTCAGTTGCTCCCAGGTAACTACTGCTCTCACCTTCTCTAGGTCTACTGATACTCCAGTATTTGAGATGAAATGACCCAGGAAGTGAATCCCATCCATCCAAAAGTTTCACTTTTAGAGTTTAGCATAAAGTTGATGATCCCTCAGTGTACTCAAAACAATCTCAAGATGGGTTGCATGGTCGTGTCGAGTGTGAGAGTACACCAAGATATAGTACACAAATACCACGAAGAAGGAATATAAGTAAAGATTGAACACTCGATTCATCAGCGCCATGAAAACTGATGGCGCATTCATAAGACCAAATGGCATAACCATATACTCGTAGAGACCATACCTGCTCCTGAAGGCTTTCAGAGGTATATCTGAAGGTCTAACGCATAGCTGATGATAATCGGACCTCAAATCACTCTTCGAGAACACCCGAGCTCCTTGAAGCTGATTGAAGAGATCATCAATCCTTGGTAAGGGATATCGGTTCTTGACCGTTAACTGGTTCAACTTCCGATAATCCACGCAAATCCTAAGGGTACCATCTTCTTTCTTTGCGAACAGAACAGGAGAACCCCCAAGGAGAAGTATTGGGTCTGATAAAACCCTTTGCCTGCAACTCCTCCAACTACTTCTTGAGCTCCTGAAACTCATGGGTATCCATCCTATATGGATTAATGGACACTGGTGTTGCTCCTAACATGAGCTCAATCGATAATTCTAACACACGCTCCGGAGGAAAACCTGAAAAGTCTTCTGGGAAGACATCTGGAAAGCGATCAACCACTGGAGGAAAATCTAACTGTGAAGTCCCCTGGTCATCCAGATAAAGACTAGCAATATGGGCTATTACTCCTCCTATCCCATGATGCTCGAGTCCGGCTCGACTCGCCTGAACATCCCACTCACCCTTATGATGGAAATATTCACCCTCTGGTGATACAAAACTCACCCTGTAGCGATAGCAATCGACTACTACCTGGAAGGGAACCAACTAGTCCATACTGATAATGATGTCATAGCCCGTCATCTCCAGGACATAGAGGTCCCATAAGAAATGATACCCTATAACCTCGAGAGGGAACTCCTTGCACTGACGTATGATAGATGTCCTCGTTCCCAAAGGCGTGTCGAGAGACAACATGTCAGCGGACGAAAAGAAACAAAGCTCAAGGTGTTCCATGATATCAATAGAGATAAATCTATGTGAAGCACGAGTATCGAAAAGGGATGTATATAAAACTGTGGCTACTAAGATCGTACCTCGAACTGGCCAGTACTGTTGCCCTGTGTAGCCTCAAAACCCTAAGCTGCTCCTCCCTGAGCCTGACCACTACGTCCACAGACTCTACCCTGACCTGAACAAACTACAGAACTCCAGCCCCCAGTCTATTGTGGAGCTGGTAATCCTACTCCTGGACACAGGGTCGAAACTAATCCTCCTTCACTAGCCGCTGGAAGGGGAACCTTGCAGTAATGCTGCAGATGACCCATCTTTCCAAAGGATCATCACTCTACTAGGTCCCTTGGGCACTAGGGATTCTTGTGCCCGCTCCTCCCACACTGATAACACACCACTTGGGTGCCAGAAGATAGGTCTCATCTACCAGAAGGAATACCATGCTTCCTCGTGTCGCCTCGGGTAGACTCTCGGTGGTGCTTCCTGCTGTCTGCCTAGAGGGAATCAGCCTTGGATGATGTACTGCCTTGGTCCACAGTTCCAGTATCCCTCATTTTCCTCTCTGTGATGAGTTCCTAGTTGACAATCAGAGTAATAGAAGTCAACTGAAAGACATTCACCTATGATCTGATCTCCCATCTGAGGGCTTCCTCAAACATCCTTGCTAGAAACAACTCATCATTCCCCAAAACAGGAGTGAATCGTTGTAACTCAGTGAAGTGGGATGAAAACTCCATAACTGAGACAGTACCCTACTGCAAGATCATGAACTCTCTGGCTCTGTTATCCCTCAGCGTCGCTTGGTAGAAGTAGTCGTAAAGCGTACGCTGAAACTCATCCCAATCCATAGCCTGTTGGCGCCCCGTCTGAGAGACTATGTCCCACCATCTCTTGGCGGAGTCTCGCAGCATATACATCGTGATCTTCACCCTCCTCTCTGGAGGCATCTCCAAATGCTCTAAGATGGACATAATAGCTTCTAGCCATGACTCTGTAGCCTCAGGTCCTCCATCCCCTGTGAAAGTGGGAGGATGTTGCTGCTTGAAGACCCACGTCTTCTCTTCTATAGTCAGGGAAGGTTGTTGAACTCCCTGGAAGGTCTTCTTGAATCTCATGAAACCCTCTCTGAACTGAGCATTGGAACCAGTTTCTAAAATCATTGTAGGTTCCATGTCCAGAATGATGGGTGGAACTACTGGAAGTGCCTGATCGGTCATATCAGGCATACGATCACTGCTCGGTTCCTGGTGTACAATAGGAGGACGTCTCAGTACTATAGCTCTGAAAGGCCAAAACAAACCTTCATTAAGAAGGACATAGTTGAAACAAAGGAGAGTAAAATAGAACATGAGGGAAAACCCATTAAATCTAGAAAAAAACATAACTACATGGCGTGTAATACCGATACACGACGTGTTTCCAGAAATCTTACCCTAGGAATGTACCTTGGCCATACATGGTTGTGTAAACAGCCCGACTACACGGCGTGTTCTTAACATAAATGGTGTGTTCTTAAACTACACGGCATGTACTGAACCTCTTCTCCCTACCCGGTTACTCCTACATGACTAAGTCACACGGACTTCCCCAGCCGAAGACTACACAGTGTGTTTGAGGCAGACATGGCGTGTACTGGACATGCCTTACCTGGGTCGTGTTGTTAGCGACATAGAATGACACATGGTCAACACTACATGGTGTGTTCCCTAAGGACACAACATGCACTTTAGGGGAAACCACGGCCTGTGTTGATACTTACACGGCGTGTTTCGAACAAACACGGCGTGTATAAGAGGTGATAACACCGACCCGTGTTTTTTAAGACACGGCTGGGTACCTGGGAAAGGATACACGGCGTGTCCATACTGAACACAACGTGTACTAAACATGCATTAACTGTCTTGTGTTGTTAGTTACATGGTCGGGATCCTAGTTAACCCCTACACAGCGTGTACCTAGAGTACATGGCGTGTTCCTAAAAACCATTTGCAGCTTCGTGTCCCTGTCCACACGGTCAGTGACACGGCCAAAAACTATGCGGTGTGTATCTATAAAGTACACACCGTGTATTCTGGGTTTTTCCAGATAGTAGCCTCAGAACTTCACCAGAGCCCAGAAAACACAGAAAAAAAAGGTTAAGGTGCCAAATTTCGATCCATGGGGGCCCATGCTCCCCTCGAATCAAAGCTTGGCATCCTAACAATACATGTAACAAGAGAAAAGTATAATATCTCACGACCCACAATATTCTGATCCTTGAGGGCCCAAAACACCTCTAAGATCAAAGTTTGGTGTCTGTGATAAGAAGGCTCCAAACAACGATACTCTATTAACATAGCAGGTATTCTATCACAACATCTATCACAACAGCATGCATTGTCTATCACAAATCCTATCACAATAGCATGCAATCTCTAACGCACCCTATATAGCAGGGAAAAATGCATGGCATGTGATCTTCTAACATGTTCCTATATGATGCATGATATGGCCTACCCTCATCTCATTGGGTTGCAATAAAATAGAACCGCAATCATATAAACAGTAACAACACAAAACAAGTGCATCACCCAACGGTGGAATCAATTAAACTGTAACATTCACAAAACTCAATACTTGCAATTTTCGAGGTAATCTAGCTTTTTCCATGTACACAGGTTCTAAAACGCCCAGGCACAGCTATTTACCATTCACCTATTATGTCCTATCCCTGTCTAATGTCGCTAAACCAATAGAAAAGGAAATAACTCCTCTGATACCACTTTTTAACAACCCGAATATGGGGCACATCCACTGGTACCCCATACCCGGTTCACCACATGACCTCAAGCGCATTTCCCAAAACACCAGAGGTTGCTGACTAGCAGTGAGGGACTTAGTAAGTTATTGGGGAAACTATGCCCTCATTTGGTAAGGTATACAAGGAAATAAAAACAATAGTCAATAGCGAAATTAGTAAACAACATAAAAACACTGAAACTAAACAGCGGAAGCAATGAACACATAATGATAATGATAATGATGCAGTAGATACAAGTATCTATGGAAAGATTCAAACACAACAACGTGCTGAAATACAACTAAAAAACAATGTACGAATGTAAACAGCAACTCCAGCAGCATCGCAGTCCTATGCTCGGTCCTATGCTCTCCAGCTCCAACCAGCAATCATGTACCTGAAGTAGAAGGGAAATAATCCCTATCCACGCCTGAAACCATATAACCTGTTTGGGCTGAAAAGAAGGACTCAGGAAGGGTGTGAGACTAATCCCCATAGGCAATCACCACGTGATCTGTGCCCTACTTTCAGTGAGTAATAGAGCAAAAGTAAAGGAAATAAATGCAGCAGAGAAACAAAAATACACTAAAGTAAACAATCCTAAAAAACTCCATTCAAATTTATTCAGAAATTCAGTAAAACCATTTATCTATCAACCAAGGAACCTAGAAATAGCTCTATACTCCCAAGTCAAGCAAGGAAGCACAACAGGTAACTCAGCAGTCTACCTAAACAACAAGCAGTACAAACCCAAATTGTTCTTTGGCTAGGTGGACTCGTCACAACTAACCATCAAATAAATAACTGACTCTCTTGGTGGATTCTACTAGCAAACCCCTCTATTAAAGTAAATGTACAAAGGCACAGACACATTGGGAAGCTCTCACCGTCAATTCACATATGGTCTTGCAACAAAAGATATAGACTCTCTGTGGAAGCACTTATGTCTAATTCTCCCTATAGTCTCTCTACATAACTAAGGACACTCTGAGGAATCACAAAGTCCAATTCCCATTGGTCCTGTGATTGATACTAATTATAAAAAACTCTCTAGGAAAGCCCCAATCGTCAATTACCCCTTTAGTCTACCACACTTGGTTCACTCAGCCCTGAGTAGTTTAGTCGTGCGTAAATGACTGTTAGTATCCTAAGTAAGTTCAGCAACTACTAGGATAATAGTTACAAGCATCCACAAGCACATAAAAAGTAGGCAACACATGCAATCAATTCAACAGGAATACTAGCAATGTACAAAAGGGTTGCCTAGTAGGCAAAACCGCGCCAAACGGAAATAAACAACCAAAACAAGGGGAAACACCCATGGGGTGATCCTCAACCATGATAACAAGAAATTATTAATCATCCAATAACCCCAATCATACAATCAATCTAAAGAAGATAAAAAAACAGGATCAAAACCCTAACCCGAGATACCAGATACATGGGTATCTGACACTTTTGCACCAAAAACTCAAGGACATTCAACGTAGGGAAACAAACCACCTACCTCGATCCCAGTAGATCGATATATGTTAACCATGATGACATATTCCCCTTACAATGATGTAGATCTGAGAAAATACACAAAACGCTCAACCTACGATAACTTGAAAACAAGGAGTCAAGAAACAAGGCTAAAGCAAAACAGAGAACTCACAACTACTCTTCAAACGCAATCGACGGAGGCTGGAATGGAGGTCGGAAGGAGGCACGGTGGCTCGAAGAATATTCGGCCGTACGGCCTCTCTCGGATTAACGAAACCTGGAGAATAATATGCTTCTATGCGGCAGGTGTGACCCCAGTCCATTTAATTAAAAAAAGAAAGTACGCGGTGAGTAATTTTAGAGTACACGGCGTGTACTAGGTCCTTTCTGTAATCCGCCAAAATCGGTGTCCATGTCACCGCTACACACCGTGTGTGTGGCCTGGACATGGCCAGCAGACAGATTTGGCAGGAAAGGAGTACACGGCGTGTACTTCAAAAATTTCCAGAAAGTTCATTTTTCTCAAAAACACCAGAAAACGGAAAAGCGTACTGGAAACGAAGATCTGGGTTCTTACACCTTAAGAGACCCTCAGATATGAGGGTTAATATTATTTCTTACCTACATTATGAATCTATCCAGTGATGTTCATACATTCTAGAGTAAGGTGTGCTACAAAATGAGTTATTTGGGAAGGAATTAGAGGCAATGTTTTTGAGCCACTTCTATCATGATACATTGGCGAATGATAATTTTCACCAGATCATGCATATAAAGTAGGAGTTCATGATGGTTATGGACTATGTTGGATGTTTCAATGACTTATAGTACATTACTTCATCGTTAGTTGATGGGGATATCTATAGGGTGAGATATTTTCAGAATGGTATTGGTTTTGAGATTAGGCAAAAGGTGAATGTTATTTTCACTTTAGTAGCTATTTGGATGTGATAAATTAGGCAATCTTCACAAAATAGAACCTGAGAGAGGCCATGAGTAGTGGATATTCTATTTCAGTAGGGAAAACTGGGAGATCTTCTTCAGGTTGTAGTAAGCGCAACTATAGATATTTTTTCCAAGGAAATACAGGGGAAAGTATTTATGGTAGTGGGAACCCATCTCAAGACATTGGTTCATTTCATTTCTATGAATTTTAAAAAAAAATCCATATGAAGCATCAGTGTCTGTACCCAAATTTGGAGTATCGTGCTTTCGGTAAGTTAGGTCACCTATAGAGGGTTTATAGGGCAATGTAATAGTAAATTAGTGCTAGTGTATTGGGATTTGTACAAGAGTATAGGAAGGAATTAGCCACCCTTAAAAAGATTGTTATCTAGAGTTCCAATGGATTATTAGGTTAAAGAAGGGGATTTGGTATCCTAGTGTAGGAGTGACATTATTATGCAGAGGGAATAGGATAGGGGAGTCATACTAGAGCCTACGGTGTAGGGGAATTCCTATTGTACACTATGCAGTTTACTCTTGAATTTTTGGATTTAGGTCTTTATACCATTAGAGGTATGATTCTTATATCATCTACATTATCTTTCATTTTGTTTAATATAGGAGCATTGCATTCCTTTATATATTCTCCATATGAAAATACTTTGGGTTCGGTTGTGGAAATATTGGATGGTGTTTTGACCATCGATACACTGTTTGGAGTGTGGTTAAAGAATATTAAACATTGCAAGGTGTGTTCCCTATAAATTGTTGGTTACCATTTCATTTGGGAACTTTTTGTGCTTTAAATGTGAAAATTCAATATGATTCTTGTAATGGATTGTGTTGTTCTATACCAGGAACATATCGACAGTTACTGGATAAGGGTTACATTTCTATCTTTATAATGAGGTAGTTACTTTTACCAGGGTGAGTGGGGTCTTCAGGATGTTCATACAGGACAAATTCATTGTAGATTGAATTTTTTAGTGGCTCAGATAAAGGGTATTTCTCTAGATGTTGGAGGAAATTATTAGGATAATTTTCCTCTAGTGGTAGACCATTTTTAGGATATATTTACTAATTAGTTCAATAGATTACCATTCGAGCAAGATATCAGGTTCATGATCAAGTTGGTGTCAGGTGTAGAGATAGATTCTTTTCCACCTTATAGGATGGTGTTTCCAGAGCATTGTGAGTTGAAATTTCAATTGAATTATTTAGAATCCAATGGTTTGATATAGACTAGTAAATTTTTTGGGTTCCCCTAATCTTTTCACAATGAAAGATAATGAAACGTTGCATTTTTTTTGTGGATTATCAGATATTGAACTGAATTATGTTCAAGAGATAGTATCCCCTTTTGTGCATTTATGATCTCTTCATCTAGAAAAGAGGTTCCCAAATTTTCTCTAATATAGTATTGTGATTACCGTATCATTAGCTAAGATTTATACCATAAGATATACAGTAGTCTAATTTTTGGAGAAGATATAACTTATATGAGTTCAGGGTGAAGTTTTTTTCACTACTACAAATTTGGGTTATTTCAGTTCTATCCTTTAGCAGTTCTAGATAAAATCATTGATAAAGGAACCCTTTATTGGTTCTAGAAAGAAGATTTGATAAAGGAACCCTTTATCACAACTATTAAAAAGAACCAATAAAGGGTGACCTTTATTAACACTAATAAAAAGTATAGATAAAAGGGGGGGTCTTTATCACCTTTTTAGTGATGATAAAGACCCCCTTTTATCAGTGCATCAAAAAAATAATTGATAAAGGAAACCCATTATAAACGCTCAAAAAAGAAACTATAAAGTCCCCCATTTATGAGTGCTTTTTTTAACATTGATAAAGGTCACCATTTCTCAGTACTTTTTTAGTGATGATAAATGGTAAATTTCATAAAAAAATTATATATTATAAAAAATAATATGTGAATATATAAATATGTCTAAATTGTTAGAAATGTAATGTATTTTGTCAAATATGTTTTATATAATGCCAAATATTCATTTACACATAATATATAATATATTTAGTGAAAAATGTAATATAAAATAATTGAAAAAAATTTATTAATAAATTTATATTTATTGTCACGTAATAGCCATTTAATAACAACTGGATGACATTAAAATTAAATAAACTAATAAACGATCTATGTTTAGTTGAAAACATGAATAAAACGTCAAATGGCCATAAATAACGATCTGATTGACCATATGAGATTAACCACTTATAAAATAGAATCCTTCTAAAATATCTACATTGTGTTGAAATGAGGGGCCTTAGTCACTATTTTTAGAGGTCAAAAAGGCCAATAAGGAAAATAAAACTGATTTTTTAGTTCGGATATTCTATTTTTTTACTATTTGATAGTATTTCATTTTGGATTAAGAGAGTCTTCATTTCATTTTTTAGTGGAGAATGAATTTATTCTCTAGTATTATATATATATATATTATGGTTTTGGGATTTTCTAATTTTTATGATAGTAAATTTTTTAAATTAAATGTTTGTATATTTTTCATATATTTATTTTTAATAAATCAATTTTGTAAATACATATTTATACATGTTTATATATAAATCTATGTGTGTATTAAAAATGGTTATATATTTATATTTATATTCTAATATATATAAATAAATATTAATATATAATATATTTATTTAAATATAAGTATATATATATCAGACACTCACACAAACATATGTTTTCTTAATTTATTTAAAATTAATTATATAAATATTAATAAATTTATATATATATATATAAACAGAAATATTATAAAATATAAAATAGTACATATTTTTTTAGTGGTAAAATAATTCTTATTTCAAAAGATAGGTACAAGGATGAAATCCAGGTACACACACTGGGTGAAGAGAAGGGTGGAATTTGAAAAAGTGAGGGAAAAGGTCTATTTGGAGAAATGGAAAAGGGGGTGTGTGGAAAATCTGGTTGTCGGTGGTTTAGAGGAAAGTGATTGAATACCACTGAAAAAAAGGGGAAAAGCACATATAGGGGATGAAGAACTCCAAAAACAATTCCCTCATTATAAATATTTAAAAAACGCAGAAAATGGGACCCTTTATCCCCTCATTTTTAGCATTGATAAAATGAGTGTTTTAACGTAACATAGATTAATAGTGATTTTATTGAGTTGTTAAATCCAATTTGTAGTGCTGTTAAAATAATAAATTCTAGTTTGGTTGGTTTGATGAATGAACCAACGGTATTTATGGATTTTATGAATATGATCTTTCATCCTTTTCTGGATCAATTGCGGTAGGTTTTTGGATGACATTTTAGTGTTCTTACAGTTAGTAGAAAAACATGTCCAACATCTTGAAATAATATAGATTACATTGAGAGAACCTAATATTTACAACAATTTAATCAAAAGATGTTCATGGATTGATAATGTGTACTTATTAGGCTACGTCATCTCAAAGGATGGAGTATTAATAGACCCAGAGAAGGTTGCAGCTATGGTATGAAATGACCCAATGATTTTCAATGGAATTTCCATTATGATAAATATGTCATAAAATCACCAGAAAACACAACATAATTAACTAATATGTTCTAAGTGACTTTTAAACATAAATTTCTCACTTTTGTGTTTGTTATTTTGAAAATCTGACATACAAAGTTGTAATTAGTAAGTTATTTAGAGGCCAATAAGAAAAACATAATTTTTAGTGAATAATAATCTACCCTTCTGAATAATAAAATTACATTATGAATAGTAATATACCCTAATGAATATTAACCTTACTTATGATAATATATAAATATTA
Source organism: Viscum album (assembly GCA_963277665.1). Taxonomy (NCBI): domain Eukaryota; kingdom Viridiplantae; phylum Streptophyta; class Magnoliopsida; order Santalales; family Viscaceae; genus Viscum; species Viscum album. The sequence goes on along the minus strand of OY728142.1, from coordinate 389,977,031 downwards.
TTCATGTTAATTTATGATCTACCTATATTTTAGAATAAGTAAATGAATGTTTTAAAACTAGGTTTTGATAATAAATTATGATTTTAATTAAATATTAAAATAATAATATTTAGAAAATGATTTTTGAAAAATAGACTTCATTTTTGGATTCTACACGTCAAAAAATGTTTTTTGTGAATTTTTGGGATTTTTCTAAAATACTTGAATTTCTGATGAATAGTGAAATACCATAATTTACAAAATAAACAAAATAAGCTAATTATAGAGTCATGTATGATGTTCTAATAATGTAATACCACTTGTTTCGGTATCACATGATAAAATTAATATTATTGGTCAAGGAATACTTAATATTCCTTGTCTATTTTGGAAATTATAAATTACTGAATTTTATATTTAGAAATCCCCTCTCTCTCTCTCCCACTATAACCCCCCCCCACCACTCCCTCTTCTCATAACTACTATAAAGACCTTTTACCTGCCAATATTCTTCCCAAATCCCTCCACATGATTCTCCCCTTATCCAAAATCTCCTAGCTTGTTCAAAATACCAAAACCTCTCCCTTAATAAGTTCTCATAGGAGGAAGTATCAAGAGGTAAATTTTCTTTTCCCATTCCTTCATTTCTTTTAAGTTATTTTATTTTTATTTCTTTCCTCGCCTCCCTTAACCAAAATAGTATGATAAATCTAGGAACATACATGTAGTGAAATATTTTAATTCTAATGGGATATTTCATTATCTTATATCTTTTCCCCACATTTTATTTGAAATAAATGAAATCACTGTTTGAGATGTGCTAATTTTTCACATTCATGGACAACGGTATAACAATTTCTATTAAAATCATTAATTCTGGTCATGAAATCATTTTTTTATGGTTTAACTAGATTCTTATATATTTAATATTTCCTATTTTTAGTTCTTTAATCATTTTTTACAAATGGTATTAAGTTATAAAGTAAAACATTTCCTTTGTAATCAAACACACTGATTAACAAAAACTGTTGTCACTAAGGTTTTGTATAGTATTTCGTCTTCAATATAATCTAACAATTTATATTTATAACCATTTAGTATCCAAGATGTTCAATAATAGAATATTACTTCATTTCTAGACAACCACTTCCATATATAATGTTTATCTGAACTGGAATATAAGTGAACAGATCTTTTAAAACCAAGTAAACAAACAATCCCGAAGAATGAAATTGCCCCTTATAACTAATCAAGAAGGCCTCTAATGAACTAAAAAGAGTTATAATAAATAAATTAAATATATATTAGGTCTTGTAATTATTAATTAATAATCCTAATTTGTTTACTATGGTCATTGATAACATGGGGATAACACCAACAGGTTTAAGGTAAGGGATCCTCTTCGTTTCTCTCTTAATCAAGATTGTCCTCTTTGCTATGATTTTTATGTGTAATAAAAAATTATGGGTTATGTTTTCACACATCACCCATAATTACCTAATTTTTTATAAGTGATTAGAAACCCCTTATATCTCTCATAAATCCCTCTTAGTTACACCCGATACCCTGACGATAAACTGTAATGAATTCCACTCAAACATCCTTTATTCTTCCAGGTTGCTCTGTCATTATTTTTACCAAAATATAGATGAAATTTATATTTATTTAAAACCTATAAATTCTATTTTTATGCAGAAAAATCATGTTATATGATCCATCTTGAATTCTCTTTTGGGGATACACATGCTTTTAAGTAAATCCATCCTCAATACTTCCTAATAAGCACACTCATTTTAATGGAACTTTCTCTAATTTTTTCCCTATTTTAAATGCACATTAAACTCTGTTTTTAGACACCATTTTCTTTATAAAATCAGTATTTTTATTAAAAAAACCTTCTTGTGTCAATTTTGGGTTTATATTAAATAATTTCCTCTTTAATTTTTTAAATGATCTATAGTATTTTATTTAAAACCGTACAAAAATGATTTAACGCTATTGTTTATCAAACAAATTTCTTATATGTTGTCACTTCTTTTTGACACCACTTATCATGATTTATGATTTTATTACCATATTAATGACCATTAATATTCCAATCCTTTTCTTTCATGGAAACGTTCATGATATTCCCATTGGTTATGCTTTATGTCATGATTGTGGAACCCAATTCATTCCATGGGTACCCTTATGATTATGTATGGTTGATTATGTATGATTATTTATGTGGAATGATTATTTATGTGGAATTATAATTTATGTAGAATGAATATTCATGAATATGTAGAGGTGTGTGCGCCTAGATAGTTCGCTAATGTATTGGGAAAATTTACGTCTAATGAGATGCAATGTGAAATGGGATTAGATGTTAGCCTTGACCTGTACTAAAATGGGAAACAGGATTGGAGGTTATCCTTGACCTATACCAAAGAAATGTTTTATTATTCGTCCAGATTTATATGATTCCTTTTTTATATGATCTCATTCTTATATGATATGATTTCATATGTTACATTCTTTTTAAATCATTATGTCATGACTCCTAACTCTTGTACTTAATAAAACGACCCATACTTTACATACATTGTTATTACTTCAAAAGTGAAGCACACTTAT